>ML675629.1:9766751-9789801 GCA_007922155.1 Mesoclemmys tuberculata | reverse complement strand
TCTGTCCCTCTCGCTTGCTATCTTGGTGTGCCTGGCACGGAGGGGCGGGTCCCCGGGATCTTCCTGTGCTGTGTTGGGGTCAGGTGCAGCCTTACGGCCAAGTGTGTGTTTCACGTTGGCAGGATGGTCTCCCACCTCCATGCGGCCAGTGGCCCGTGCGCCCCACAGCCAAGCTGGGGCCTCCACATTTATTTATTGACAAATAAAAACATGCAGAATTTTAAAATATCATGTGGAGAATTTTTTATTTTTTTTGTTGGTGCAGAATTCCCTCCGGAGTAAAAAAACTGTTGGGTGAACAGTGATGCTTTTTTGGACTAACCACAAGCAGCGTGTCTCTAACAGCTGGCTGGCAAACCGGGGAGAGGTGAAATTCACAAGACCTTATTTCCGGTTTTGAACAAACCTTAGTCCTCTGGTGGTTCTGACCAGGTAGTTAGCAGTCCATTTCATGAACTCTAAGACGGGGTCAGGACTCAGCAAAACACCTTATGGTAGCATGAGGCAGGGCAGGTTGTGTATAACAGGTCTTATAGCCCTTATAGCAAGCAAGTTGCAGACTCTGTCCTCTAACCTCCTCTCTTTCCAAAACAGGGCAGCTGTAGAAGAGAAATATGGCAAAGAGCTCATTAACTTGTCAAGGAAGAAGCCCTGTGGGCAGACAGAACTGAAGTAAGTTTAGACCCGTGTGTGTGTTCATAACAAAAGCTGCCTGGACAGTGAAATGCTGATGGAATGCACTGTGATGTCGAATCCAAAGAAGGTCGTGCATGTTAGAAGGAGGTTGAAATTTAGTATTGATGTGACAGGAAAAAAACCTCTCTCTAAAATCAAATCCTTGTGAATGAGAATCATGCTGTAAGTCCTACGCTTGCCAGTAATTGGGATCCATGGACTTTAGCTTGCCAGTGAACCAACTTCCTACTATCCAGAAACTAACACCACTTAAAGGATGTCTAGAGTAGATGTTGCAGTCTAGTGGTCAGAGTAGGGGCTGAGAGTCATGAGAACTGGGTTCTCTTCCTGATTTCATGGGTGGCCTTGAAGGGCAAGTCTCTTCACTTTCCTGAGCAGTGGTGCGTGGATATTATGAAGGGCTGTCTTTCCTACATGCTCATATCCTCCTGCATCTGGGCTTTGTCTAGAATGGAAATAAGATCCCCACTAAATTTCCTAATCTGAAATTCACTGCCTCATAGATTCCGGTTTCTTGGGACACATTCCAGCAGTAGGGCTGGTGAAGGGCTGTTTAGGTTGAACCTACTATGCACTGAAAAACATTGCAAACTGAAGAGAACATATAACTAAGGCTTTTTTTATGTTAACTACACTTCCTTTTCTGCTACAGCTTTCCTTTCAGGACATCCTGTGACTACACAGCAAATGAAAGTGTGGTTGTGCCACAGATAGGCATATCTGTGCTAGTGTTAATTTAGCTAGCCCTAGCAATGGTGCGTATGTCTCTATAGGACCTGGCTGCGAGCCTCCCAGCCCTGGTCCGCAGACTGTAAAAATAGGTGCGTCAACGGCGCTTTGAAGTCATGGTTTCAAACGCTGAGGCCTTCGCTGCCCCCTGCTCCGGCCTCCCCAACCCCTTAGGCTTCTGAGTCAGCTACAATGTCTACCAGCTATTTTTAGTACCAAAGCGCAAGTCCAAATCTGCAGACCTGAGCTGGGAGGCGTGGTGCCACGGGCAATGTACGCATACGCAGTGGCAGCGTGGACCTGGGTTGCATGGGCTTCAGTGCGGGCTAGCAACCCAAATATTTACTCAGGGTCCCTGATGGGTTGCCAGCCTGTGCTGAGGCCCGTGCCACCACGCCTGCACTGCTACTGTTCCCCGGGCTAGGTACGGCAAAGCCTACGCAAGCTACATTCACAGAAAAGGAAGCCGAATTAAAGGAAGCAAGCTAATTTTATATTCTTCTGAGTTTGCAGTGTCAGTCAGAGCACCTCAGTTCCCCATCTGGGGATAGGAACTTTTCCTTTGCCTGTGTCGTCCCTGCCCTAAAGATCTTACACCCTCTTGCTATGTTCATGTACCGGGCCTACGCCAGTGGGACCTGATCTTGCTCGGAGTCTATAGGTCCTACTATAATACCAACAAATATTAATAATGATAATAATATAAGCATTGGTTAAAGCTGCCCAGGGCGTCACAGGTATATCATCCTGAACTGCCCTATTGGTTGGCATGTGTAGTGGTGTTAATAGTGTCTTCTGTCCCCACCGCCTGTGCTGCGGCTGCATAGGGGAATCAAATCGTGTCCTTGAACGACAGAATGTGAAAAGTCCAATCTCCTCTGGGTGTGGGTGTGTGACACATCCCCCATGAGTGTACATGACCTCAAAAGATTGCCTGAGTGGGTATGAGCAGCATGCGAAAAGGATCAGCTCTTGCCCAGGTTAGAACAAAGGGGGGTATTGTGCTACGGTCAGGGAAGCTATCGCTACATGGCACGGTGAGTCTGGCAATTCTGTTTCCTACCCTTTAACTAACTGTCTGCCTGTGTTTTTCAGCAACCTGAAGAGAGCTCTTGAAGTTTTTAAGCAACGTAAGTAACTGCTTAACATTGTTCTTTGTATTTGTCAGGAAATCCTGGTGCACTGGGGACTAGGGACTACAGTTTGGAAAATATACACAAGACTGCACACCGGTACGGTCACTTGCATCAGAGATAGACTGTGAAATCTGTCTGGGAATTTGTTTTAGTCTCTCTAGCCGTTACTTTCACTCCATAGTTTCTAGGCTCACAGAGAGGGGAGCTGTGGCAGAGAGAGATGAAGTGATTGGCCTAAAACTGCAGTCAGATGGAAGCAGTTAGTTATATAGCCTCCCCAAATACAAATAGCATTACACGTAGTGGGTCCCTGAGAAGCTCAACATCTAAATAGGTCAGATGAAGGACTAGGGAGCAGAGCAGGGATGTGACAAAGCAAATAGGCTGCCTGAGTGAGCCATGTGGTTTGGCACACGCCCGGTCTGAAGTTGTGATGTGTCCAATTTCTTTGGTGAGAATTCTAGGATTCTAAGAAGGGACCGGGAAGAGATGTGGTGGTGCTGTATGCAAAATGACGCCACCGTTGCCTTCCACTTCTGCATTCTTCTCCATATCTCCTGCTGGTTAAATGCATTTGCACGTGTGGTTCTGCTCGGTTTTTCCCTTGTGGTCCAAATATTTCGTGTCTTTCTCCACCCTGCACCTAGCCCTTATCGCCCTGTGTGTAACAGCTCATTGTATTGCTTAGTCTCATGGTGGAAAGAGAGAACCTGCTTGCTGTGGTAGTTAATTATTAACACGAGAGAAACACCTGATCTGACACGAGAAGAAGAGCTCTGTGTGAGTTGGAAAGGTTGTCTCTCTCTCACCGCAGAAGCTGGCCCAGTAAAAAATATGACCTCACCTACCTCCTCTCTCTAATATTCTGGGACCCTCACGGCTTACAACAACACGGCAGGAGCTGATATGAAACTTTCCTTTTGCATATCAAAGAGACTAGTGAGATTTCAGCCAAATGCTGGATACAGCTGGTGGGGAATGTTCTGATGGAAGCCTAAGTTTAGTTAATAACTGAAGCGGACTGAAGTGTTTAAACAGCTCTATTACAGACCAGATAAAACTTTCATGAGGACACAGGGAGCTTTCTACTGGAAACCTGCCTGCTTTCCTGGTGGGCTGCTGGGAAGCCATTGTTCTTGGGCCAGATATCTGGGACGGTCCTCACGTCGCTCTGGGACAGAGTCTAGCAGCTGTGTGAGTCCTGGCTGGGGCAAGGGACGCCAGAGACCCTGCAGTGCAGTGTGGAATCTGTCTGCAGCTCTGGGACAGCCTCGCCACGTCAGGCCTGCCCAGGCTCCCTGCTTGGAGTCAGGAGTCGGAAAGCCCTTGCTGCTGTGGCTCTAGCATCAGCTTGGGTCCCACCTCTGCAGCAGGGAGCTTGGAGGCCCTGAGAACCCTGGCTCTAGATGTGTCTTGGCTCCAGCTCCACAAGCAGGGAACCTTGGCTTAAGCTAGTCTGGGCAGGTCGTCTAGGCTTCCTGTCGCAGTCCGGGGAGCCTGGAATTCATGGAACCGGCTTCCAGTGTCTGTGGCAGCTTGGCCATACAGATGCCCCGGCCCAGGGAGTCCAGGGCTTTCGGATGCCTGAGCCAGCTGGCTCCCTGGGCTGCCCTCCCTGAACAGCAGTGGTGAAATGGACAAGAACATGTTTTGTTTCCCAGAGGCCACTGTCAGTGTTTGTCCATTAGCAAAATGTCAGTAAATTCCGAATCGCAGAGAAACCAGCCTCCCAAGTGCCACAGCTTTCTGTGAGCTGGGAACCCCGCGTTTCCACCGGCTCTCATGCTGTGTGCTTTTAAGTTCTTTTCCTTCTGTGCATGTACAATAGGCCTGATGGGCCTTTCACTTACAAGGGTATAAAATCTGGGGTAACTCCATCAACTTCAGTGATGTCAAACCAGTGGGAAAACTGGAGTGACAGGCGGGAGAACGGAACAGTAACGCTATTGGGTCCTGCAAGAAGGTTCTTGGTGTACTTCATGCTACTGTTCTATGCACATTCTGACCACCCCTGGAGAGCGCAGGAGTCCCTTCAAGAGGCAAACTTGTCTCTTAAAAACCGCTCAGATTAATTAAAAGTAATTGGCATGATAGAGCCACTAATGCAGCTTTGGGGTCCTGAAGTGTATTTTAAAGCAGGCAGACAGTGCAGTTATTTTGATAACTGTGTCTTTTCAGACAGATAAACTGAAAGGGAGGAAGCGAATGGCACAATAGTAGAAATGCTGGCCTTTCAACTCCCACGCAGAGTTAGACGTGCGAGAGGCTGAAAAGAACGTGCTGCCACCACAGTGTTGCCGGAAGCGCGCTCTAGGAACAGCACACTTGCCACTATTCTGCACAACGCTGTCGCTCGGCATGCCATGGCATCCGTGGGGTTAGAACCCGGATCCCTTAGCGCCAAAAGAAAAGGAACTTACTGCATGAGCAAAGGAAGAACGCGCTATCTGGTGTCTGTTAGAGCAGGGCTGAGGAAGCAACTCTGTTTTGTGGGTCATTCTGATATTTCAAAACTTGGTTTCGTTCTGATTCAGAACCGAAACAGAAATTTTGAAATTTGTTGCGAAACGGGAATGGAGTTTCAGTTCCCCTCCATTCTTGAGGAGTTTGTAATTCTGAGGTTCTACTGTAAATCAAATTCTGGAAGGTTAATTATCTCAATTAAAAGCCGGTCTTTGTGGTACACCCTGAGCTGTTTTATTCATCCGTTTAAAGCAGTGATACTCAGACCTCGGTGGCTCAGGAGCCAAAATAGCGATCAGCATTACCCAAAAGAGCCACACTTGTGTGAATTCGTTGTTTCATTTTCTATTTGTATGTATTAATGCAACTCAATAATGTAATAACATAGTAAAAGCCTCCTGACTAATTAAATCATAGTGTTTTAATATCACGTGCTGCAAAGAGCTGCAGGAGAGCCACTTGCACCTCATGAGATACAGTC
The DNA here is from genome assembly GCA_007922155.1 of Mesoclemmys tuberculata. NCBI lineage: Eukaryota > Metazoa > Chordata > Testudines > Chelidae > Mesoclemmys > Mesoclemmys tuberculata. Next base: position 9,784,296 of record ML675629.1, on the reverse strand, counting down.
TGAGTATCACTGGTTTAAGTCTTACTCTAACGTCCCACAAAACTCTGCCAGTGCATCTTGATCCTGACCTGTTGCACCCTTGACTCTTGCAGTCTTGGGCCTCTCTTGAGCAGAAACTGCCAATTGTTGGAGTTCTGGGTGTGGTTGTATATAGTGTCCTGTGGAACAAAATGGGGAACCACAAGACTTTCATCTGGAAGCTTCGTGGCCTCTAAACCCAGACCATGCCAATACCCAGTCAAGGGGATTCATGTTAAAATGAAACCAACCTTGAGTCTTTTCTGATTTAGGATCTATCAAGTGGATTCCTAAATCTAATACTTTGCCTGTGTCTGTGCCTCAGTTTGTCTATCTGTAAAGTGGGTGTAATATGATGACCTACCAGATGGGTGTTTTTCAGGCTTGATGTGCATGCAGCATGGTGCAACTAGAGTTGGGCAAATACCTGATTTTTTTCAGTTTGCCGGCAGTTCCCAAAATATTTAAAAAAAAAAAAATTCAGACTGAATCTGAAAATTCAAAAAAATGCTCAGCAAATCAAAGAAGTCCACAGTAATTTCACTTTGGGTTGAACTAAATGCTTTGTCTGATCCAAAATGAACCAGTTCATTTCCAGGCACCTTTTCCACATAACCGCAAAGGAAACAAAGCGCTAAATTCACAAAACAACTTGTCCATTCGTCCAGCAGTTAGGTTGGGGCAGGGATGCAAACTGGGGTCTCACAGGTGAGTGCTTTAAGCACCAGCTGTTGAGATATTCTTTCGTTCTCTCTCTGGCACAGTTAGTATTTAAATACTTTATACTCAGAAGAACAGCTTTGAAAGAGGAAATTGAGAGCACCCCATACTAGACTACCCCATAGCCCAGTGGTTAGGGCATTCACTTACACTCCGGGAGACTTAAGTTCAAATTTCTTCTCCAGATAAGGCAGAGGGGGATTTGAACTGCTGTCTCCTACATCCTAGGTGATTTCCATTTGCCTGAAGAACTCCACCTGGCGTTAGTTGAAACTCTTAGAGAAGGTGTTTTAGAAATGCCAACAAGTGTTGTGTGTTAGATAATACAAGTGGCTCCAGTCCAGATGGGCTTCGTGTGCATGTGGGTTTTATTTATTTATTCATTCATATTTTTACTTGCAGAGATAGACGGTGTAGGGCAGAGTCACATCCAGCTGGCCCAGATGTTCCGGGAAGAGGCAAGGAAGATGGAGGACTTTAGGGAAAAGCAAAAACTTCATCGGAAAAAGGTCAGGAATTTGGAAAGGCATCATGTGGTTCTATGAGCTGGAATCTGGCTAGAATGGCAGGCTTAACACCTGACTTCTGCAAATGGTGCGATGGGATTTTTCATGACTCCAGGCGGCCAGCTCCTTAGCTTTACCTGGGACCGGGAGCGGTGAAATTTTCCTGTTCAGTGTATATGCTGTCAGCTGGGGCAAGGGTTTTCTTTCTCTGTCCCGCCCCTCCTCTCGCCCATGAACTCCATGCTGCTTTGGGAAGTCCAGAGTTCACTCCGAAATGCTGTAACTGTATCAGAGTGAATCAGGGCAGCGATTTACAACTTCGTCATTCAAGCTGTGTGTGCTTGTTTTTGTGTTCCTAAGCTCCTTTTTAGGAAAAATAGATCGTTTTAGTATTTTCATCCCATCAAAAGCTTGTGCCTGGTGCCTTTTCTGCTCCCTGAACTTCCCATCTTGGCAAGTGATCTTTACAATGTACAGTTGCTTCTAATGTGGCAGCTGTGGTCTGTGGCCATGTTTTCAGATGTGCTCAGTACCCAGCAGTTGCCTTTGTTCTCACTGCGAGCTGGAGTACATCTGAAAATCAAGCCCTTAGTGGCTTTATTACATGTGGGATCCAGGAAAGCTGGCTTCTATTCCTGACTCTATTTCCTCTAGGACTTTAGGCCACCCCACGTCAGTCCTCTGTGCCTTAGTTTGCCCTCTGTAAAAGGAAGGGTAACAATAGTTAACCAGCAGTTAAAGTTGTACAGTTTATACCAACACAGGGGAGTGGGCTCACCAATGTTGCCAGGCCTCGGGGAGGGTGTGGAAGTCATGAGATGTAACATAGCGTCACGAGACTTGCTGGTCTCACATTGCTGAGATGTTGTCTGACACGCAAAAGACAGGACTCGAACTGGGAACCTATCAAGGTGAACGTCTTACCCGTTAAACTCCTCGGCAGGTTTCTCACTTGCAGCGCTCCTGGGCTGGATGGTGCACTAATGCAGCTGTTGTTCCCTTTGCAGATAGAACTCATAATGGATGCTATTCATAAAAACAGGAATTTGCAGTATAAGAAAACACTGGAGGTAGGCGACCCTGGTCATCTGGTTCTTACAGGCCCCAGGTCTGTAACATGCAGGCACATTAGAAATATAACACTGTATCTGAATTACCTACAATGATTTTGTGTTTGAATGGTTTAAACAGTGGTAATGGCATTTGCATGAGCACACATTCTGTGTCCAAGTGCTGACGCTGAATAAGCCACTGAAACTTTCATTGTCTTTGGCTCTGTGTATTTACTGTATTTTTTTCTGCACCTCGCGAGTGGCATTCAGCACAGGAGCTACAGAGAAAATGCAAAGAACGTGGAAGGAAGATGAATGTGGGGCGACTTGCCGTTTGGCAGGCTGTGATGAGGGTGATCAAATCTCATGCTTCAGGGCATAAACTGATCTTGGGTCAGGAAGGAAAGGTTTCCTCACATACGCAGCATTGCCTAGTTGGCTGCCTTCATTTGAGGGGCTTGTCTTCTTCTGAAGCATCAAATATTGGGGGCTATCGGAGGCCGGGTACTGAACTAAAGCTCCAGTAATGTATATGGCAGTTCCTATAGTTGCATTGAGTTAACTTGAATGCAAGATTTGATCCAACAGTTTAGAGGTTATGTGTGTGTTGCATTTCCTACTCACTTACATACCCACCTCTCTCTTAGGCAAAGAGGCTGTATGAGCAGCGATGCAGGGATAAAGATGAAGCAGAACAGGCCGTGCACCGCAATGCAAACCTTGTAACACAAAAGCAACAAGAAAAGGTAACAGAGGGAGGGTGACTGGAAGGCAGTTTTCCTGGTTTACTGTAGGTACTGTTCCACTTACAGGTTTGAACAATCAAATCACCTCCAGGAAAAAATATCATTTTAGAACTAAAGATATCGGCTGCAGTTTCTAAGAAACTTGCTAAACCAGGACCCTGACCCTGCAGTTGGGTTTGCACAGGAGAGCCCTTTTTCACTGCACGGAGGCTCTGGTAGCAGAAGTTCCAGGAGGTCAGAGATGGCTCTGGTTCAGAGATGGTGCTTGGTACCTAGCTAAAGGCCTGATGGTTGACAGCCAACGCGGAAGATTTGAGCCACTGGTGAGGAATCATTGACACAGAGCTCAGGGTTAAAAATCTGGGTTGGTGGGGGAAATGGTTTGACATCACCCGCTGGATAAGGATGGATTTGCAGGATAGAAATGAAGTCCAACCTTATCTTCTCTGCAGTATTTGGAGTTGAGCTGCTGTCTCACAATGACCCCTTTATCTTCCTGTTTTTCAGCTGTTTGTAAAGTTGGCTCAGACCAAGACTGCTCTGGAAGATTCTGGTGGGTGTTGGTAACGTGGAATATCAGTGACATTTGGAGGGAGGTGGGACAGGGTGGGGACTGCTGGTAGGATGAATGAGAACACATTACATACGTTCTCTATTGGGTTGACTGGCATAGACCTCCCTTTCCCAAAACAGTGGGTCGCACAGTTACACACTGGGTACGTTTTCCCCAAGGAGATGTATGTCATGTCTTGATGGCTCATTGTCTCCTGTGATGTGACAATGTCCCAGCTAGAGCTGGTTGGAAATGTTTAGTTGAAACTTTTTTGGTGGAAAATGCCATTTTTGTCAAAATGGGAGTAATCTGAAAAACATTTCATTTGACTGACAAATATCCCAGCAGCAAAAATATTTTGAAATAAAAATATTTCCATTTTGGAACATGTTTGTCTTGGAAAATTTCAGAGTTTTGTTTGTGCGTCATTGTCAGGACTAGAACCGGTTGAAACTTGGAATTTCTTAGTTTGCAGGAAATTTCAACATCTCGAAACAACATCCTTTTGTTCTGATTCAAAATGAAAAGAGGTGTTTGAAATTTCCCACAAAATGGAATTTCTCAATAGTTTAGTTTTGGGAATTTTTTGTTTTGAAATTTTATTTCATTTTGGAATTTCAAAATTTCATTTGGTATTTTGTGTTTGGAATGTTTTTATTACGTTATTGCATGACGCATCAGTAGAAGTAGTGCTTAATATCCACTACAACTGCTGACGTCATAATATGGCATTACAATAGTCAAATAAAAATAGAATATTTCAATTATTTTCTTTTCATACTTAAGAGCAGCTGCTGCTTAGAACTGATTGATTGAAATATCTTAGCTTTCCCAGGTGAAAGTGTCTCTATATTGTAATTAAACAATATGACCCTTTGAAATGAGTTTGAAACTCATTACACATGTTTTAGACCCAGACTAAAACCAGGGCCTGAAATATTCTAATCAGTGTTTAGAATTGTCTACCTCGGTCTTTCATACACCCAGACCTGTGTGTTATACATGTGATGAAATTGCTGTTGGATTTCCCTAACAGACAGGACTTATCAGCTAAATGTTAGCACGCTTGAGAAGATCAGGGAAGAATGGCATAATGAACACACCAAAGCCTGTGAGGTAAAGCAGCCATCCATTCTAGAAATAATGAAGGGTCTAAATGCTGGAACAGTCTTGTCTTTGAGATTGGGATTTCATTTCCTTTACTGCCAATGCTAGGAAGGGACCACAGTTGGTCTCTCCTGTTTCCTTATTGGTAAAGCTTTAAGGCACTTCCCAATTAAACTTGCATGTCCCTAACTCTTGGCTTCTGGTTACAACACTCCAAAATTTGGCATTTAAAAGTAGGGAAAGATCAAAGGGAAACCTTAAAGTGCAAGGTTGGAACTGAGTGCGTTGGCTTGTTTGTATGCACAGTTCTGCCATCTACTGGATGGAACATTAAATTCTTTAATGCAAATAATGGACAGGCTCAGGCAGATGAAATGATTTGCCCAAGGGGACACAAGAAGTTCTTGGCAGACTTGGGGATAGAACTCAAAGGTGTCTCTTGGTCCGGGGCCACCCTTATCTCTCTCTAGCATTGTAAAGGCATGCTGTGCTTTACAGGCAAAGGGCCTGGTTCTCCTCTCACTGATGTACGTTTTATGGTGGTGTAGGAGTCCCTCCTGATTTTATACCAGGCTAAGTGAGAGGAGAATCAGGCCAAAAGTCCCTGGCTGAGAGGGTTTGCAATACAAGGGAAGATGTGACCTAACAAAGAGTGCCGTCAAGCCTCAGTGAAAGTACAAAGGTGACAGCAATAAGAACATGCAATTTGCTTTGTTCAGCAACCAGGCTTGGCTTCTTGAGGTGTCTGACACGCCTGTGATCCTGTCACGTCTGCTTAAGCAACAATGTATTGCATTTGCTGTTGGTGACACTGCTGACCTAGGCAGGGCGGCTGGGTTCTATTCCCTCCTCTGCCACTTGGGCATGTCACATCATCGCTCTCTGCCTCAGTTTCCCATCTGTTAAATAGGGTTGATGCTATTGACCTCCTTTTGTAACGTCCTCTGAACTCTATGGCTAAAAGGTGCTATAAAAGGGAGGCACTGTTAGGAGTTCAGCTCAGTCCATTCCCCAGCAGTGCTAACCCCTTCTGAAAAAATCACTGTACGTTCTTCCGTTTTCCTTTGGCTTCTTAAAATGGATCTGTATAAAGATCTGCCTGCATGTGCCGTACCCGTACCAAACTTCTCAATGGCTCTGGTTAATGAAAACCCGTCTGCTGAGCGTGAGAGGTGGGAAGCGAAGATTCACTTCCTCAAATTGGTCGGGCTCTGATGGTGAGCATGCCGAGTATAGACGTTCTGCCCCGGGTCCACTGCAAAGTTACTGCTGATTAAATGTGTGCTCTTGGTGAAAGGTGACTGGTTCTCAGTGGAACCGTGCAAATATGTATTGAAAGGCAGACTTCGGAAGGTTTGGGCTCTGAGGAGCATCCAGGGTGTTCCGTGCCTATCTGAATGACCCTCGCGTGGAGGTGGGTGTGGGCGTAGAGGGGAGAGCAGTGGTCTGGGATACCCAAATCAAGGGGTGACCAAACAGTGCATTGGCCAGCTGGTTTGCCTCCCCACAGTCCGCAGGTGTCAGTTGCTGGAGTCAGTCCTCCCACCATGGTGCAAAAGGACCCAATAACATGCCTGAGTTTCCCATTTCAGTATAGCATGCAACTTTTGGCCATCTGATGTGGCAGGCAGGCTGATCTCATTTCTGGTGGGGAGTGGAAGAGATGGGGGATGAGGGAAAGCTGATGACCCATTTTGGGGGTGAGGGGAAGGGCAGGGGAGTCCCTTCAGTAAATGTGCAAACCCTGATGGAGCAGAGGGCTGGGACCAGCTGGACCTGGTGGATCCTGCCTTGATGCACCACTGAGCAGACTTCTGTTTAATGCCATGTAGTGGTGTAAAATATACCATACAAAGGAATGTCAATTCGTGTTGTTGGCCGGTAATCTATTTTTCTTAGAGAGAATAAAGGATCATAGTAGTTAGAGATGGAAAAGACTCATTATGCCAAGTCCAGCCCCCTTCAAAGTTAGGAGACTCCCTCACAGAGGAGAGATTAAGGCCAAAATGCCACAAAGAATGCAGCTTGACCCAAGCTTAAGACATCTGAAAACGGACTCAGCCAAGCATTAGTCTGTGTCCAATCTGGCTCATCAGGGTGGTGGCCTCGATGTATGTCTTCTCCTTCTCCAACTTCCAAGATTAATCCCAGCCAGCTGAGAATGTGGCCATTAGTTATTTTGGTAACATATCCTGACCTGCCTCCCTGTATCTCTGCAGTTCTTTGAGACCCTGGAGTGTGAACGGATAAATTACTTCCGCAACGCACTGTGGCTGCACGTTAACCAGCTCTCTCAGGAGTGCGTTCAAAGTGACGAGGTAGGCCCAACAAAACCAAGGCCCTCCAAATCTTTGCTCTCCCGAGTGGAAAGGGAAGGTTCTTTACTCTCATTGCACTGTCTTCACTGCTACTGTTAACCTGCACTAGCTGTAATCAGGCTAGCTCTGGTAGAATAGAATCATAGAAGATTAGGGTTGGAAGGGACCACAGGAGGTATCTAGTCCAACCCCCTGCTTAAAGCAAGACCAACCCCAACTAAATCATCTGAGCCAGGGCTTTGTCAAGCCAGGCCTCAAAAACCTCTAAGGTTGGAGATTCTACCACTTCCCTAGGCGGTGTATGCATAGCTTTTGCTGTGTAGATATTCCCAAAGACAATCCCGCCCATAGCAATAACACACCCAGTCAATAATGTGGAACAGGATTTGAGTGAAATCCTGGCTCCAACTAATTCAATGGCAGCGCTCCTATTGCTTTTAATGGAGCCAAGATTTTCACACCTTCCCTCTTGTGCAAATGACGTCCTTTCTCCTTCCACAAAGAGGAAGGAATTTTTGTCTCTGCACTTAATGCTTTTAAAAACACTTTTTTTTTCTTATAACAGAAGTACGAAGAAATCCGAAGGAGTCTAGAAATGTGCAGCATCGAGAAGGATATTGAATTTTTCGTCAATATCCGTAAAACCGGAAGCATGCCCCCAGGTAACTGCTTGTAGGTTTTCTCAGCAGTGCTGACATCAGCATTCTGTACAGCTTCTCGGCTCTAGCAGGTGCGTGGCTTTTATTAAACCAAGCTCGGCACAGAAAGCAAGCGAGCTTGATGGTTCTGGTTCTGTTTGGTCTCAAAATGAAGCCTGGTTCTACAGTGGCATCCTTACATTGGGTTAGCAGGCAGTTGCCACCAGGCCCTCATTTCTGTAGCCTTTGGCTTTTAATAATCCAGCTTTCTGAGAGTGGAAGGAACTGATCTGAAGAAGGAAAATGCATCTCTTGCTGTGCAAATGTGGTGCTGTACATTGCATGCCAATCACTCATAAAAACAGTTTACAACAGACTTCTGTTTCCGTTCCCCAGCTCCAGTTGTCTATGAAAATTACTATAACTCACAAAGAAATGCAACTCCAACAAGAAATCAGGCTCCAGCACCTGGGAAAGGGAGGTAAGAATAAATGAACTCGGCATAAACCAGATAATAAAAGCAGTGGACTGCCTGTTGGAAACCGATAGGCTAAAAATGGGTGTTGCTTCTTTAAGTCTTCTGGAGCTATTTGGATCGTAGGCTATTTCAGAGTCTCATAGATGCTGGTGGGAGGTTGGAGTATGTGTCAGCAGGGCAGCTGGGAATTCTGCCTGGATTGAGTCCCACTCTGTTCATGGAACCCCCCCTGAGATCTTTGGCTCTGGTTCTCCACCTCCATTGCTCCCTAGCCCATCCCTGTTGCTGGATTCCTTCTGGATTCCTTGCATGGCACCCTTCTTCCCATTTTTTCTGTCTGGGGAGGGCTGGATTATATAAGAGCACATATCCATGTGGGCACAGGAGAGAACCTAAAGCAGCTGCATTGGGAGAGCAAGGAATCTACCGACCAAACAGGGAAATTGGGCTACGAATGAAGGATGGCTCTGCTGTGGTGCTGAGGTTGACTCTGGGTTTTGCTGGTGGATGCTGCCGGGTGGGGAGTGGGTCCTTGTGGGAAGAGGCCACAGTGAGAGCTGTCCGTGCAAATCAGCCGTTCGGGACACTACTCCATGAATCAGTTGTTTGGGGTGCCTCTGCCCCAAACAGCTGAGTTATGGTGGTGGCAGTGACACCCAAACAGCTGATTTGCGGCGGCCAGCCCTGGTGTTTTTTCCCCGTGGGTGTTTGAGCCCAGGAGCACCCACGGGATCCAAGAACACACTTGTTCTCTTTGCTGGTCCCTGAAGACTAATGTCCATGGCTCCTTGCGGGAGGCGTCAGTCACAATAATGACTCCCTGATAGCTTGGGGTGGAATACTGAAGTGTCTAAACAAAGGCACATTTGCGTGTGAAGCCCCACCATTCTTACTGTGAAGGGTTTTGGCCAACCACCAGTTTTCTTCCCCCTCCCACCACAAAAACCTAATTTCCGGTGGGACAGGGACTGCCTAATTCTTGCTTCTTTTCCATTGCCAATGACATTGCAGATGGTTTAAAAAATAATGGCACATTCTGAAATTGGGATTTTGCAAACCCCAAACCAATCAAAATTCTCTGCATTCGCAATCTAGGGGAAATGCTGGGTGAATGGAGTAGGCTGGATTAGACCTGGGAAAGAATTCAATAATATGAAAGAATCAGATCCTTTAGCAACAAGGAGAAAAGTGTTGTCTTGTTTGTTTTTTTGTGCAGGAGGGGGCCGTTACCCATCCCTGCAAGTGAGCCAGGTGAGTTGCAATGAGCCATTCTAGAAATGACACGTTTTAAAGCATTTTAGTGTGCAGTCTTCTTTCTATTTAAATATTGCAAGTGTTGCAGGTTCTGACAGGGTCTGCCTGTAATTCCACTCCCATGTAACTATTGGTGATCTTGTCTGATTCTCCTGTCCCCCCCCCAATCATTCTACCCATTGATCTCTCCAAAAACGTTGCTCCAGGCACCTGTCGGCTTCTGTTAGAAATAGAGGATGATGTCATGGCCCCACTGAAGCCAATGGGAATTTTGTCACCGATTTCAGTGGGGCCAGGAGTCCACACAGCGAAAGGTTCAAACCAACGTCCTGGATATGGACAGTCCTGAAGTCTGATGAAAAACAAGAGCTAGATCTGAAGGCTGCAACTTGAGCCCTTCTCAGCTTGGGAAGCTAGGGTTTTTGTTGTTTGCCCTCTGGCCTAATAGATAGGGCAGTGGCCTGGGGCTTAGGAGCTCTCTGGGGTTCTATTCCGGGCTTTGTCTATTGGGTGAGCTAGATCAAGCGCTTCATCTCTCTCTGCCTCTGTTTCCCCATCTGTAAAAATGGGGATAGTGGTATTGATCTCTTCTGTGAAGTGCTCTGAGGTCTGTCGGTGAAAAGTGCTATATAACAGCTAGGTGGTGGTGCTGTGATCTCTGTTTTACAGGTGACCCTGATTATGCTATGATCGATGGTTACAGTTTAATACATCACTAGCGTGAGCTGTAAGTATTTTAATTTGGAGAGAAATTACTTGGGGCCTGCATCAATCCATGCCAGTAAGGTGTCGTGTACTGACTGCCTCATGGAGACTCTCAGAGATCCCTAGTGTGTGTCCATGTAGTCCAATTTCAAACAGTACTACGTCAATGCAACCTTTAGAGCATGCCAGCAGGGTCCACATGGCTTCTCATCATTTAGGGTTTTAGAAGCTACACTACAAAAGCACTACAAAGTGCAGTAGTGGAACAATCGTGCATTGGTTCGGAGAGGGACTGGATGATCTAGCAAGTTGTTTTTCCTCCCATTGTTGTTTGATTCTGTCTACATTTCTTTCACTGAAATATTGACTTTTTCAATGTCCATCTTCTTCTCTAGGATCTCAAAGCTCCTTGCCCAGCAGTACCACTGAGTGCAAGAAATTAAATCATCTGATTCACCCATCACAGACAGCGTAGTCAGTGGAAACTCCTGCATTAGGCACAGTGATACAGCAACGACCAGTTTCTTCTTTTAAAAAATGTTTTGAAATTCTAGGGTAATTATTTTGTATGTTTGGAGGATCCACACAAAGTCCCAACAAAATCGCTCTTCCTTCATGATGACAAATGACATGGACTGATGTCCGGCTTTTAAGGTCAGAAAGGAGGACATTGAATCTTTGAATAATATTCGCTGATCCATTGGAATCTAGTGTTCTGTGTTGGTGACTGTTCTTTGTGATGTGCAAATCTCAGCCCCTGGCTGGAAGACTCTAAAGGATTTTAAATAAAAGAAATCTCTTCTCTGCGTGACGACTGAGAATTCACCTGGGCCACCGCCGTGCTGCCAATGGGAATCCTGTGCAATGCTTTGGGCAGGGTGGAATGTGCGCGCGGCACACAAGTCAGGCCTACAGCCATGTTTTGGTCTGTTACACTCGATTTTCATTGGTGTGATTAAGATCATAGCTTGGCCCTGATTGTGGGAGTGCTCATTAGACTGTTGACTCATGGCAACTCGAGAGTTAGAACTCGAGGTATTTATAGGGCTACTCTGCGCATTTGCTCCAGGCGAAGCCGCGATGTTGGAAGAAGTTGAGTCATATCCTGTCTTTGTCTATCACACTTCGGGAGCCTGTTTGGATTACACGAATAGTCCATTGACTTTGATACGAGTTCTTACAAGAGGAAGGTGAACAAGATACCTATCTCCCTTCCCCTGTTCTACGGGGACGCAGTTCAATACACAACCATCCTTGCAGTCCGGCTTAGGCTGATGCTCAGCTGGTGAGCCCTTCTATTCTTCTTGAATAACTGGAGGACATGAGCTGGCCATCCAGGAAGCAGAGCTTGCCACTGTTCAGCTTCCTGCCACGCATTCGACAGATTCTGCAAACTCCGGTCAGGCTAATTTGTGTGAGCCGCTGGACTCTTGGGGACCTGGTTTGAACTGGACCCAGAATCAGAACCTTGTGAGGTTTTGCCCATTTGAAGCAACAATTAAGGGATGTTGTCAACTGCTTCCTATATCTTTTTTGCTTTCCACTATCTAATACACTTGAAAATAAAAGAAATAATATTTCCTTATTGCCTCTTCCTGTCTCCACTTTGCAGAACCTCCCCCCCCTCCCCAAGTCTGATCCTGCTCCCATAGAAGTCAGTGGCAGAATTCCCATTGGTTATCAACGGTGTAGGATCTGGGTCTTTAATTCTACTGAAGCGCAAACTGCAGGCCAACCACAGTTACCAAGTTAAAGATCATTTCCTGACCAGAACTTCCCCAGACTTCACGTCCATCTCCACTGGCTATTACCTGTCTGCTACTCTGATGCAGACGCACAGACCCGGGTGCAGTCTGCACACTTGAGTGTGGCTCTTCGGGCGAGAGCCTACGTGTTTAATTTCTTCTTCTCGACCAACAGGGACGATTCTGCATCAGATTGCTTGTTATGCGTCAGCTTGAGCTAGGCACGATTTTGTGGTTTGGGGCATCGGCAAACCTCAGGAGCTTTGCTTTGTTTCCTTGCATGGGAAAGCCCCCAACGCGATAAGTGACATTTGAGTTCTGCCCTGCCACGTTTGAATGATCTATACGAAATGCACATGCAGAGAAACCTGTCGTCTTATAAAATAAGACCCTTAAATATCCCGATACAATTTTATATTGTAGATTATTTTTTTAAAAATATATAAACATTTCAGATTTGAGGCTTGCGGACTGAACGTGTAATTTTATAAGCTCTAAATAGACTTCAGTGGACGAGGAGAATTTGCTACTCTTACACGCAAAGGCCGGGACAGCCTGGGTTATAGCCAAAAGTACAGCGTGCAGGCAGGAGGCATGGAAGCTTACAGAGCTTTGCCTCTGCACCTTTTTCCTGATCTAATCTCTCCCTGCTCTTCCAGGCGCAGTCCTCCCACATAGCCCTCCCTTTGGATGTCACTCCTGCACTACAGCCCACTACTCTTTCTAGTCTCACCCTCCTTCCCGCCTCAATAGTTCCGTCAATGCTCGCACAGCTATCCATCTTAAATATTAATTGAGCACAGGTCGTGGCAGAGTGGAGGCGCTGGCCTGTATCGTTTCACTGCTGGGCCTGGATACAAGTTTGCCAGTGCAGCACAACTTTCTACTTCATTCCAGTCCTGGGTCTCCAGTGCCATTCTGCCCATGCACCTCATGCTGACCTGAGCTTGCTGTGGTATGGATTTCTGCTTTCCTTCCTGTTCTGAACTGTGGAGCCACTAGCGCGTATGCTACGTATATACTCCCAGGAAGACACCTATGGATGTATGGAGCTTCATTGACTGGCTCTCCATTTACGATGGCCCATTGGGTGGATTCTGTTTTAATTTTGCTTCAGTTTGGAGTGGGGGGTGGGTGGGAAACTGACCCTCCAGGTTTCAGTAACTGCAGGTGAAACCCTGACTTTAATGTGGTTTAAAATGACGATGTAATGCTTGTTGCATTTAAACAGTGGTTCTCACTCTTTTCCCTCTAGGCCCCCTTCCCATCTAGGTGGGATCTCCTACCCACTTATCAGCATGGGAAGGATCGGATGACGGTGACCCTGACACCTGTGTGACAGTCCCCCTATCCATTCCCGTGGTTGCAACCCCCAGGATGAGAACCTCTTATTTAAATGATACCAGAAGCTGATCAAGTCTGGATTTCATTTGTAAATCCAGACCACAGAACATTAAAGAAACAAAAGTGCAGTTTAGAAAAGACATCATTTATTGTTACAAATGTCAGACGACTAGATGTTCAGCAGTACCATCTACCTTGTTTCATCAGTTGTTCTCAAAGTGCTTTAAAAAGGGGATCAGTATCACCATTTGAGGGGGGGAAACTGAGGCATGGCAACTTGACTGCAGTCACCCAGCAGCACATTGGTAAGAGACAGAATTAGAACCCAGATCTCCCAGTCCTGTAGTCGCGCCACTCGGCCACACAGCCTCATTTTATGAGATTTAGAATTGGTACAGAGCTTTATGAGTAGTGACCAAATATTCCTTCCAGCTAAAAACTGTAGAAAGGGAATTGACCCCAAATCTCCAAGTAGGACCTTTCCTCAGCGATTATTAGGGGTGAAGGTCTTGTAAGGTCAGGGCCATAGTGTTAAGTTAGTACTCGGAAACATATTGTACAAGAAGCTCCTTCTCTTTGCTGGGATTCCCAAGCTGGCTCAGGGCAGTAGATGGTTTTAGTTTGTTTTGTGCCTACAAAGTTACTACTCAGCAACTTTCCAAGTGGTGCACAGCATTTTCGGCATATGACTTGCAGTAACTTTAATGGAAGTCATGCAGCTAGTCACATGCATCATTTGAAAAATGGAGGGGTTAAAGTGAAGCCCCATGTCAGTCGTCTAAAGAGTCTCATGATCCTAACTCAATCCTGGGGAGTAGGGAGAGCCATTGCTTACTTATTTAGTTGATTGAAATAAAGGCAGCAGGCTCCAATTAGGAAGTGTTTTCCAAAGGGTCTTTTCAGTTCAGAGGGAAGTTAATCACAGGGCAATGTCATGAACTTTTGAAATGTGGATTGCTTCGCTGTGTTTGCTCTCTGATTTAAAGAAGCCAGTCCTGAAAGTAAAAGTACAAATATTCTCTCCAGGCAACCTTAAACTGAAAACAAGCAAGCTGTTCCCAAAAACAAAGGTTTTCCTGTCACACTCCCTCTCTGAGTTGTGTCCTAGAGAGTGTCTAAAAGCACTCCAAGAGCAATAGGTTAGTACTCCCTAGATAAAAGAGGAAGGGTTAGAGCCAATAGCAACACAATATGGTCAGGTTTTCAGGACGTGAAGGATGTATTAGGGTGGAGGTAGGCATGTAGAAACACTTTCCTTTCTAGCCTGATGTTTTTCAGTTTCTGAAGAAGTCTGGAAAAGGCACACCATTTCGAACTGCAAAATGTTAATGATAAAAGAGACAAGCGTGATCAATGCCAGTAGATACTGTAAAAGCTTTTTATTATTGTGATTGGGGCAATCGTATGAAAAAAGATGGAGGCAAATTTGGAAAAATGCTTGAATGAATTTATTCATAGATTAGTACAACGGGGCTGAAGTGAAGCTTCACAAGCAAGTGGTAGAAGGGCGGGTTCAATCTGGGGCCACAGAACTCCATCAGTCAACTCCCTGCGCTGCAGTAGGGTGCAAAGTTACAAGTGCTACATCATCAGAAAAAGTTCTCAATGGATAATTATGCTTGCAAAGCAGGAGATTTGCTAGCTGCTTGTGGAAACAGTACATTTTGTACAAATGAAGCCTCTTGTGAATATTGTGCTGCATTTTTCTGTGCACTTGCAGCACAGACTACTGAGTTCTTTACTAAAGCTGTTACCCGAATGAAAAGAGAACTTAAGCTCATTTGGAAACTAAGGCCAAAACTCTTAACTGCAAATTGCTATTTCATCTTTGGTACTCCTGTGAACTCTTATGGACACCAGTAGAGTTCCCACTGCAATGCAGAACCTAAAATAGAGACCTGCAGGGCAGGTAAGTGATCTGTAGTGTGTGACTCAGATGAAGAGAATGTGAGTGGCAATAAAATTTTTAGGATATCTTAGCTGTTGTGGTACAGAATAGGACATCAGTTAATGTGTCACAAAGATATCACTCACCACTGCAGTAGAGGAGAGTAAAAAAGCTTCAAGGAAGTTTGTGGAAGTTATTTTTGCTTATGTTTGTCTGTCTTTAGTGGGCTTCTTAACCAGGATTTGGCACAATGACAAAAGACACTAACATACTACATCCTTCGAAGACTCCATCCAAGGTCTTTGAATTATACCTGTTGCATGCAGGCCTCGGATTTTAAGGCCTTGTGTCCATAGACCTTGCTGCAGAGTTTAGCAACCACACATACTCGGTTTAACCTGTGCCAGAAGACTATTCGGTTGGTTGCTGTGGCTGGATCCACCTCTGTTAGAATGGTTGGGTAGGGGAAAAAATGTGCTGTCCAGTAAGAGAAAAACATACTATCTCATTGCCTGGAAAACGCAGCCGAAGAGTTCGTTTGCAGAGAGTTCCTTAAAAAATACAGGTGCAGAACTGATTTTTGTTAATAGAAAACAAAATGAGTCCTGACTGGTAAATTATGTGTGATGAGATTTGTCTGTGCTGAGTAAGATGTGCGCTGCTATAAATGATAATAAACGGGTGCTGAATGGTCTGCTTTGTCATGGGTTGTGCATTTTATTGGATTATTTTCTGTAAATTTTAATGATCTCTTTGTCATGTTAATTAAGAGCTATCAGTTTTTTGTTAACGTTTTCCTGAATATTTAATAAAATGTCCTTGATATGTGTCTGTCTGAAGTTGTTCATCTCTTACCAAGGTGATCAAAACTCCTTTTGTCTAGTGTATCCTGTCAGGTTGCCCATGTGTACTGTTGAAGGACAAGGCATGTATGCAATTGCTAGGGCATAAGAACGGCCTTACTGGGTCAGACCAATGGTCCATCTAGCCCGGTATCCTGTCTTCTGGCAGTGGCCAATGCCAGGTGCTTCAGAGGGTAATCATCAATGAATCCATCCCGTCATTCTCTCCCAGCTTCCGGCAAGCAGAGGTTAGGAACACTCACAGCATGGTGTTGCATCCCTGCCCATCCTGATTAATAGCCATTGATGGATTTATCCTCCAGGAACCTATCTAGCGCTTTTTTGAACCATGTTATAGTTTTAGCCTTCACAACATCCACTGGCAAAGAGTTGCACAGGTTGAGAGTGCATTGTGTGAAGTACTTCCTCTTGTTTGTTTTGCTGCCTATAAATTTCAGTGGGTGACTCCTAGTCCTTGTATTATGTGAAAGAGTAAATAACATTTCCTTATTCACTTTCTCCAGCCAACATTTTATAGACCTCTATCTCATCCCCCGTAGTCATCTCTTTTCCAAGCTGAAAAGTGCCAGTCTTTTTAATCTCGTCTCCTGCGGAAGCTGTTCCCTACCCCTAATCATTTTTGTTGCCCTTTTCTGTTCTTTTTCCAATTCCACTATACTTTTCTTTGAGATAGGGTGACCAGATTTGTACTCAGTATTCAAGCTGTGGGCATACCATGGATTTATATAGAGGCAGTATGATATTTTCTGTCTTATCTATCCCTTTCCTGGTTGTTCCTAGCATTCTGTTAACTTTTTTGACTGCTGCTGTACACTGAGCGGATGTTTTCAGAGAACTATCCACAATGACTCCAAGATCTCTTTCTTGAGTGGTAGCAGCTAATGTAGATCCCATCATTTTGTATATATAGTTGGGGTTATGTTTTCCAATATGCATTACTTTGTATTTATCAAGACTGAATTTCATCTGCCATTTTGTTGCCCAGTCACCCAGTTTTGTGAGATCCCTTTGTAACTCTTTGCAGTCTGCTTTGGACTTAACTATCTTCAGTAGTTCTGTGTCATCTGCAAATTTTGCCATCTCACTACTTATCCCTTTGTCCAGATCATTTATAAATACATTGAACAATATTGGTCCCAATACAGACCCCCGGGGGACACAACTATTTACCTTTTTTCCATTCTGAAAACTGACCATTTATTCCTACCCTTTGTTTCCTATCTTTTAACCAGTTTCTGATCCATAACAGGACTTTCCTTCTTATCCCATGATCGTTTACTTTGGTGAGGGACCGTGTCAAAGGTTTTCTGAAAGTCTAAGTACACTGTATCGACTAGATCAGCTTTTGTCCCCATGTTTGCTGACCCCCCCACAAAGAATACTAGTAGAGCGGTGAGGCATGATTTCCCTTTACAAAGGCCATGTTGACGCTTCCTCGACAAACCGTGTTCATCTCTGTGTCTGACAATTCTGTACTCTGCGATGATTTCCACTAATCGTCTGGCACTGAAGTTAGGCTTACCGACCCGTCATTTGCAGGACCGCCTCTGGAAATTGGGTGTCATAGACTCATAGACTCATAGGTCAGAAGGGACCAATATGATCATCTA
>ML675629.1:9620562-9766351 GCA_007922155.1 Mesoclemmys tuberculata | reverse complement strand
GCCCTGGCCCTTCCCCACCCCGAGCCGCCCCCTCCCCCAGCCTGCCTTCTCCTCCCTAACCCGCTGGCCGCCGCCTGGCTCCTGGTGTCTCAGGGCTGGGTCTGTGCAGGGCCCAGGACACACAGCACAGACCCGCATCCCGCACAGACACTCTCCCGAGCTGGTCCATCCTTGTCCTCATGGTAAGGGGGCGGAGGCAGCCTGGGCTGGGCTCCGGGCCCTGGTAAAGTGAGCCCTTTCCCCCCATGTGGGAGCCTGGCGCTGTCTCCCGACCGTGCCAGGCGCAATGGGGCTGTGGCCTGGCTGGTCTCTTGCTGCTGCCTTTGTTCATGTTTAAAGATGGATCAAGCCCACTGTGGTGCCTGTGATTGAGCGGCTGCTTGGTGTGGCCGCCTGGGTCTTATCCCCCTTGACGTAGCGCGTGGCAGCCTTTACTATCAATAACAAATAACACGGGATGCGGGCCCTCATCGCTCCCCACATGGCGTTGCCTGAGGATCTTGGCTCTCATTCAGAGTCCTCACACTTTCTTTCCTTACCAATTAAATAGCAACTTTCTTCAGTCACTGAAAAAAATCTACCCCATAATTCTCGTGGAAAGCAGCTTGAACTTTTACTTGTTTGGTTGCTGATGTTTTGATCAGATTGTAAAGAGGCTTGCAGTAACAGGTGATTGAATTAAAGGAAAGTGTGATGTTTTATTTTTGTATACACTTTTTGTTGCAAAATCTTTAGCAAACTGACATGAAACTGGAATTACGTCAGTCACTTCTGGGGTGGAGCATTTTAACTACTCAGTTGTGTATAGCAGCACATGAAGACAGCATAGGAGAAGAGTCTTAATACCTCTTCTGGTTAAAACTGCAGCCATGTGTAGTGCTGGCTCTGAAATATCCAAAATAGGAGGCCATCTGGGGCAAGGTACCTCATGCCTGAAAAAGCCAGTATTTCTGTTCACATTTCAAACACAGCTACCTACATACCTTAGCTTTCTAATCATGTTGTAAATGAGCTCTGGGCTGCCAGCTGTTTGCATATGAAGATGTTAAAACAAACTAATCTGTCTAGGCTTTCATTTGCTTGCTTTTAATCCTCACCTATAGCTGACATTGTGATCTAAATCATTATATCTTCCTTTGGATGTAAGTCCTAAGGATTGCACATGCTCCTGCTCGTGCAGTTGTCCCTTTCCATTGATGTGATAAACTGTAGTGCATGGATAAAACCAACTATCAAACCCAAGTGTCAACCACTAAGAGCTATTACCCAAATGTGAGCTGGAGAAAGGACCAGAAACCAGAGCTGAGAAAAATAATCATTCTACCATCTTTGTCTGAATTCAGCCTCATTGCGCACTCAAAACAATGAATTCCAGACCACTATTCATGAAAGAGATTAATTTCTCTGATGGTCACTGAAAGCCCCTGAAAAGCAACTGGCTTGCTAGTGGTGGGAGTTATCAATGCCTCCTTCAGAGAAGGTGACCCTCCCAAAGCATGTGATAGTTCAGGTTCAGATTTTGTCACAGTTATTTGTAGTAAAAGTCACGGACAGGTCACTGGCGATACACAAAAATTCACAGAAGCCTGTGACCTATCTGTGACTTTTACTAAAAAATAACATGATGGCAGCTGATAGGCCCAAAGGTATTTTGGACATCCAAGTTCAGTCCTGGTTACTTACTGTAAGTTGTCTTTTCCTATAGGAAAAGTGTCTTTTTGGGAACTTGTTCAGTGGAATTCAGCTTGCAGGGCAGGAAACCCCTCTGGGACCAAAGGACTTCCTGTTGTCCCTTCACAACTCGAAAGGGAACTCATCTCAGCCCTCAAACTGTCTGTCACATTTAACTGCACCCTGTCCCACCATCCAGGCAACATGGAGTCATTTTTAAACACCTCTGCCTCCTTCCATATCTAGCCTGTGGCCAAATCTTGTTGAATTTTCCTTTACAGGATCTAAAACCCATGCTTTACTTTCTGAGCACTGAGTTTTTTGACTGTACCTTTGTCGTGTCCTCCCTTAATTACTGCATCCTCTTTGCCTTTGGCATCTCTGCATTTTAATTTGTTCCTCTCCAAACCATTTTCTTGCTGCTAAAATCATCTTCCTTTCCTGGCACTCTGATTACAACACTCTCTCCTTTCAATCCTTGCACTGGTTTCTTCTTGTCATCTGCATTAAGATCAGTCTGTCTTTCATTAGTCTAAGCCTTGGCACAGGTCTGCTCTTTCTTACACCTTTGCTTTCCTCCCTTCATACACTTATTCCTTGTTTGCTTCTCTCAAATATTTTAGCTAGTTGCTCCCTTTGTATCCTCCTTCAGCTCCTCTCTCTGTGCCTTCTTCCATGCTGCCCCTTATGCTTGGAGGAATCTCCATGATCTTCTGCACCAGTCAGGAGCCCTCGTTTTAAAGAAGGAATTAAAATGTTTCATACAGTAAGTGCATTAACAATTGCCCATCTAATATTGAGAATAAGCTAATAAATCCAACTATTAAATAAGAATAGCCCAGAAATATCTAATAAGAAGACTGTTAACCAACTCACTCTGCTTTCTCTGGAAATAACCATATCTTCCTGTCTTGTGTTGTGGATGTCTCTTCACTGCTGTAATCCATTGTTGTTGTTTTATTGCAGTACTGCCTAGGGGCCTGTCCGCATTGTGCTAGGCACTGTACAAAAACAATGAAAAGTTTACACTCAAAGTATAAGAAGAGAAACAACAGGTGTTATGTCTTTATTTGAATTTAAAGCCTGATATTGCAGGCCTAACCCAGATGAAATTTCTGTTGAGATTGTAGAATTTTTACCTGGGTGAGGGAGAAATGTCAGACTCCATGAACTCTGCTGGGGATTTCACTATCAATTTTAAGGGAAGGTGCTGAGATATGGTGGTGGTGGGCAGCAGTATAAAATGCTAATGTAAGATAAGGGTTTTTTCACTTGAATAAGGGCTGCAAGATAGCGCTTTGGATTTTAAGCATCAAAGAGCACAGGGCATGTATTGTCTTATTTTTCTGTGAGGTACAGACTAATGATCCTATAGAAAGAAGTGAACACGAGAGTGGAAGATGTGGGATCCAAAAGCAAACCGAATATATTGTCATTTTGTAAAGAAGCTGCAGGCATATGTGTTTAATGGGAGGTTGAGAACAAATGTGCTGGGTTAGCTGGGGCTTTGATGTCAGTTGTTCTGCTTTATAAGGCAGAACCGCACAGTGAGCTCTGTCAGGAAATGTGAAATTGTCAGTAAGTGTTCAGAACTTTACTTTGTTACTTGCTTCAGCCTTTTTCCAGCATGGAGCAGGGACTGAGATCTCTTCCTTGGTTCCCTCTCTCTGACTTTTGTCATATGATGATTTTGGAGATCTGTTGCATAATACATCATGCATTTTTCATTTTGTTACATTTTGGAGGTCTGTTGCATAATACAGGAAACTAAATTTGCTGCCATTTTCTCAGTGCTGCTCTCATTTAGTCTTCTGAACTCTGGATTTTAGCTATTTACACAGGAGACCTTGTATCAAATCCTGGTTATATTGTCAAAATGTTGAGATCATCCCACATGCTTGTGATGAGGAAGTAACAAAAATATGCTGTTACCGTTTAGCTGTTTGTCTCCTCACAAAATAACCACCCTTATTCATTAATAGCTAATGTTAATTAAAAAGGGAATAATCAACTTAAAATTCACAGCTCTCTCATTTTCTTCAGCTTTTCTGCTTTTCTAAGGAACATAATTCCTAGTGAAACTGCTAATTTCTAGTTTATGGATTACATCACAGGGTCAATGTTTGTTACTTGCAATGTCCAATTATCAGCTGAAAGGTGTGAAAATAAGCTCTTCGGGAATTGAACACTATTAGACAAGTTTCCATGAAATTAAAAACATGTTCCAAATATTTATATTGTGGCAGAGTTGGGTTTCAATCAAAGATCAGAGCCCCATTGTTTTACTCATAGCACAAAGGCAACCTGAGCCCCAGAATGCTGACAGTTTTTCATAAAACAACACTGTGGGCATCTTTCCAGTGCATGAAAGCAGGGAAGTGAAACTGACAGGTCAGTTTGGCTGCTGTCTTTTGGGACTTGGGCATGGGGAAAGAGGGAAGCTGAAGACCAAGAGTTGTGTCAGGTATGGTGGCAACTGAAAGTTACAGCTGGAATAGTTTCTCTCATGCTTTGTATTAACGCTCACACTTGCTTCCCAAATGAGACTTTGAGTAAGAAATAGGGAAATTCAAAAGAGAGGAAATAAACAGAGGAACACAAACTGCTTAAAAATGGATCTTGTGCAGTATTTGGTGCCTTTGGCATGTCCACGTGGCCAGTAGACATCTGATGTATTTAAAATGTGCTGTGTTCAGCAGAATTCCTTAGCGTTCGTGGATTAAGTGAAACGGGCCTAATAACTACAGCTGGCTTTCCAAGTGTACTTATTCCATGTCAACATGCGAGTTGAAATGTGCATTTATTTCTTAGCTGCATAACTATGGAAATTAGTCTGGTGATGTAAGCTTTAGGTACATTGTAATGTGAGACAAAGGCTGACTTTCTTTTGTTGCTAATTTATTATGTCAATTTCCTGATACCTTGTCTGTTCTTTCTTTCCTAGGAAAAGAAGAAAAAATGTAGTGAAGAGCCTCGGAAGCAGGACTCGGGTGAGGTCTTTCTTCCCAACAAAGTTAGAAATCAAGAGGTGTCTTCTCAATCTAGTGAAGTGCGGGTGGAGCATCCTGAAGTGTTTACAGAGATTCAGCTCAGTGATGAAGTAGAGGATGGAAAAAATGTGAATGATATGTGTGATATCCCCTTGACTTCTTTAACCTTGGCAGATGAAGGAGCCCGAACAGCTATGCTAGAACCTCTAACACAAGGAGAGGAATTCAGAGCTGATCTCTTGCATGAGAAATGCAGGGGAAAGCCTGAGGAAGATGGTAGAAATAAATTGGACAAACCCCAGAACCTTATGGAAGTTGCTAATCAATCAGCAAACTCTGGCATAACAGAAAGCACCTTTAAATGGAGTGCTGCTTGCACTCAGTCATTGATGGGAGTTGTACAGGACAGAGGAACTGAGCAGGTACAAGAGGCTACAAATCCTGTTCTTTCGTTAGAGGCACACCCTGTGCTATCACAACTCTCTAACGAAGCCAAAGAGCGAGCTCGACACTCCGGGTTGAAAACTTTGTATCCTGATTTATCGGCTGAATCGTCCCGAGAGAGACTGACCACAGTCCCGGTAAAGCCGCTGTTACGTAATGAGAGGTTGTATCCAGAGATTCCGTCTGAGCCAGAACTAGTGCCATTTACCAAAGAGCAACTGAAAATCTTTGAGCCGTGTTCGTGGCTGGAGAATGTCGATTCCTACGTGGAAGAGTTTGAGAGCGTTGCTCATCAGGATAGACACGAGTTTCATGAATTGCTTCTGAACTATTGGCGCTGTAGGAAGCAGCTCTTGCTGGCTGAGGCTGAGCTACAAGCCATGGCATCAAATTGCCAAAGTGCCAGGGACAGGTTATGGACTTTTAAGGAGGAACAGCAATCTGTCAAGGTGGCGTAACTGAAGTTGGTTTTGACCATGGCTAGTCTGTGATCCCAGTCACGTGCTTTGCTGAATGTGTGTGTGTGCTGTATTTAAAATGGCTTGTACAGAGAGATTTATTTGCCTCGGATGATGTCTTTTTTTTTTCCTGTTGAAAGGAAAATAAACCTGCCACTGCTTAAGTCAAGTTCATTACATAAAAATACTTATTCCACTGAATCCTTGATTTAAACTTGTAACCAATATAGCTAGTGAAGTGCAGTCTCTCTTTGAGTGAGCTCTGATGTACTAAAATTCCTGTATGCAGCAAATTGGAATGAAAGTTCCAATGCATTGCAGTGTGAAAACTGGAATTCAGCTTAGAATGACCTTCTACTGATAGATATATTTCATTATGGTGCCAGTACTGTCCCTCTTACTTCTTGGATGTGCATGACCCCATATACAATAGCTCTGGTACAGTTGTTCAGGAAGGATTTGAGGATGCTATGCAACAACCCAGTTATTTGGAGCAAGGGGACTGAGGGATAGATCCACTTCCATTGGTTGTTGCTTCCTGCATGCAGCACAGAGATTTCTGTTACTTCAGGGCTGCAGTTGCAGCCACAATATCTTTACGCACAGACAAGCATAGACAAGCCCAGACTACAGGGGTGTGCGTTGCGGAGCACACCAAAGTGTTGTGCTCTGACTACCGTGTGGATGCTGTTTGTGTGAAAAGAAGGTCCCTACTTCATATTAACATAGTCCTTTTTGCAAGAGGATTATGTTACTGCCAGCTACGTCCCTTCTAGTTCATACCAGCAGCCTCAGCGTGGGGCAGTTAGAATGCAACACTTTGGTGCGCTTTGCAGTTTGCACCCCTATAGCTCACACTGCAGTACACCATAGACATGGCCTTTGTAGCTCCGCAGTTGTCTCATGGGGAAGGGTTCTTTTGCCCACGTCGCAGGGAGAACCCATCACAGAACTTGATATTCCAATTGTGTGCTGACTTGCAGGATTTGGTCTTATAAGACCCTGTCTTCAACTAGGAAACATTGGAGATATTCAGTAGTGGTAGAAGGCTGTAGTCAGTATAGATTTTCTTGCCGCTCCCATGAGTTGAGCTGCATGACTGGTGAATTCCCGGTCCACTTTTTTCTACACTAGACAAGACTTGAGGGGGCTTCATTGTACAGATGTTACCCTCTTTAGAGGAATGTGATGTAAATGAGCATTGTAACATTTAATTATGATTGAATTTTATCAGTCTCAGATTTTGCTTTTATCCGTTTTTATGTGCAAAACTCTGCGTCAACACAGATATCCCCACACCTTAAAATTAATGGATTTCCTCTTCCTAGTGTAAAGTACTGCATGTGGTGTGAGTGATTTTCAAACCAGATTTTCTAAGTGTGTGCTCTGAAGCTTAGTTGCATGGCTGTATGAAACAATGTCATGGGCAAAATGGAATGGTGGCTTCAATTTATTAAAGAACATTGTGTGAGGTGAGGAAAGACTCCAATCAATGACTTGATTTGCAGTTTGAGGAAAGTCATTTCATTGCTTGGTAAGTCTGGATAATTTTAAAATATATTGTGGCAAATTGATGTTATGTGGGTTGGAGTCTAGAAAAATACTCCACTTACCTTATTTTAAAACCACAATATGTACCCAAGTGTCACGGTCTGCATGGAAATTCTTTGTATGTTTTATATATACATTTTAAGACTAGACAGGACCAAGGCTGTGAGGCAGGTGTGCTGTACTGATTTGGTGTGAGGATGAGAGTTGAGAGACCTTATTTTATTCTCACTTCTGCCACTGACTCACTGTGTGATCTTGGGCAAGTCACTTAAATCCAAATTTTCAAAAGTGGTCTCTGATTTTATGTATTTGAGGGGTTTGCAGGGCCTGATTTTTCAGAAGTGCTAGGCACTCATCAGCTCCATTGCTCAGCACCTCTGAAAATCAAGTTGGACATCTAAAATCAGAATCTGCTTTCAAAAATATATCTTAGCCTCTGTTTCCTCATTGGTTATCTGAGTATAATGTTGCTGACCCACCTTTATAAAGAGCTTGGAAATATGTGGCTACAAAGCTCTATGTTAGCGCGGATTTTTTTTAAACACACTTTGAAATAATTATTCTCTTTGCAGGGTATCTGTGCAGATCAGTGCCAAGTATCTGGCTCCCATCGCTACCAGGTAGTAGAGGTGAATGAAAGTGTATTGGGGGAGCTAAAGAGGCTGTTTGAAGCCAAAGCGGAGCACGTGCATCAGACGCTGGTGCTGCACTCGTACACTTCAGTGTTGTCCCGCTTGCAGGTGGAGTCTTATATCTATGGATTGCTCAATAGCTCATCCCTGCTGAGATCTGTGGCTGTTCAGCAACAAGAGCAAGGTGTGTCCCCGATTTGGGTTTCCGCGTCTGGTGTCCCTAGCATGCAGAATACGACACCTGAGCTTTCACTCTGCAGTTCTATGTATGGATATGCATTGTAGAAGAACCTTCATTCAACACCCAAAATTAGGGGGAGTCCACGAAACCCTCTTCCATCAAAAGCACCCTGAATTTCTCACTTCAGTCTCATGGAGCCTAAACATATTGCAGAAGACTTAAGCTTATTCTAGAAGCAGTTTGCAGAAGTGCCTCCTGCTGTCTGATCTATGCAGTGCCACTGGCATTGCCTATGTCGGAAAAATATTTTAGGGTATGTCTACACTGATGGCGGCAAATTTGCCATCAGATCGATTTATCCGGATCGATTGAGCAGAAGTGAAGACCGGCTCCATCGATCCAGAAGTCAATTTAATAAAACCACCTCCCCAAAAAGCATAGCGCTGCGTCGATGGGTTTGCATTTCCTATCAGCGCAGCGCAGTGGAGGCGATGTGCTAAAGGGAAGTTACGAAGTTGACGGGAGTTAGGGAAGCTACTCTGTGTAGTTTGTGTAACTCCTGTTAACTGTTGCCGAATTTCTCTGTCAGTATAGACCAGGCCATAGTTCTGTGTGCAGGATGTGTGCAGAAGGGAGGCTTTAACTTAGAGTAACAGACATTTTTATATCAGTTGCTATTTAGTGATTGATAAGATGTTTTTAAAAACCTATTTAATGTCTTAGTTTTAGAAAGTAGTAGAGTATTTGTTTGGATTTAATCATATACGTATAAAGGACAAAGGAGAAATTTTCTATAGAATCCCCAAAGCCATGAGGGCATTAATTAGCATTGCCAGGCTCTCAGAGTGAGCAGCATGGGAGCTCTAATTCTGTTTCTAATTCACAGCTTCGAAGCAGTCAGAAAACCTTTCCTCGGATTTGGGTCACCTGAAGGAATGTGTCAGCATTCTTTTTGGTTTCACACGCAGAGTTATCGAAGATCCTCAGTTCCAGAGTGACCTTTTCCTGTGGCTGCAAAGGCTGGTAAGAGAGGAGCGTGTGCAGTAACCGCTGTTTGTTAAATTTAACTGAATTGGTCCCAGCAGCCATTCCTGGAAACATCACCACTGCTCTTGTTTGGTGTCCTGTATGAAAAGAATCTGGTGGTTTCATTCTAGTTCTTAGCAGACAATGGCCACATCACTGAAACAGCCACCATTATTTTTGTTCCTTTGTTGGGAGAATCAGTTGGGAGGCCACGCATTGAGAGGACTGGAGCCTGTGAACCCAAAGGTGGTTGGGCTGGATTAGGATGAGGCACATCAATAAGGCAGCATGGGGAAGCTCATTTTGGAGAGGGAGGTCTTCAAGGCCGTCAGTCTGGTGACCTTCACTCAGTGTCACCTAAATCAGTTCTTTAAAAATATGTTTGGCGTTGTAACTCTTAAATCAAGCTGCAGTGTTGTCCCCTTCAGATTATTGGTGACACACCAGCCTCTATACCAGCGGTTCTCAAACTTTTTAAATGGAGCCCCCCCATGGATTTTTGTGTAACAATTGCACCCCCTTCCCCCAAAGACCTCCCACTTTCAGAAAAAAACAGGGCCTACATATCAGAGGTGGAGTTTGACTGCTTAATTTCGGGGGAGCAAAGGGTAGCAGCAGCTCCCCCGCAGCTCTGGAGCCCAATATGACCCACGAGAGAAAATGGTGGCGGCGGTGAGGAATCACACCTCGTCCTTGGGATTATCTGCAGGCAGCAGCAGGGACGCAGCTGCCGCCTCTGGGAGCCTGCGGAGTGGCAGCAGCAAGGGGGCTGTTGCTGTTGCGGGAGGTGGGCGGCAGCTGCTGGGAGCAGCGCTCTGACTGGAGATTGAAGCAATTTGTGCAAAGCATGGAGCTGGATGGGCTCTGTCCCCCGCTCTGCCAGCAGTGCTGGGCCCACACTCCCCTCTGCTTCTGCTCCCCTCTTAAGGGTCCCCCACCACCTGCCTGGGGTTTCCCGTATAAGGCACCACGTGTGCTGCTCTCAGCCCGGCACCCCTCACCCAGCAGGGAGAGGTGGCGCCATCATCATAAGTTTGGGGGGACATTGCCCCTCGTCCCCCCCAAACTCCACCCATGGTGCCCTCCCAGGATCTATCTTGCGCCCCCTTATGGGAGCCCACCCCCCAGTTTGAGAACCAGTGCTCTCTACAAATCAAATGGGTGTTGGAAAGTTCAAGGAGTGTAATGGAAAAGCCAGTTTAACAAGTCTAAAGGAGCCAAGCTTGAAACTGCCATTACAAGATCCTCTTTGTTGTTTAGGTGTCAGTCTTGCAAAGAGTTGGGTGTCCAGGGGACCAGCTCTTCCTCTTAAACCATATCCTCCGATGCCCAGCGGGTGTCAGCAGATGGGCTGTTCCATTCATTCAGGTGTGAATGTTTAATCCTGTGTACTTTGGTTTTTTTGGCTGGGATTTTGGAGTGGGTGGGAGAAAAGAAGAGTCTGTCCCTCTTTCTTGATACCTTATGACTGTCACTTGATTAACTCACACAAGGACATTTCCAGAAATACGGAACCTGGGCCTTGGAAGGAGAAAAGGAGCCAAAGTCTTTCTGTGGGGCTTTGATGGACTGTATTTTCTCCCTTTAAATTCCTTCCTCAGCAAATCCCTCTGTTGGAAACAACTCTTCCAATCTGTCTCTTTTGGAGACCTGTTTCTCACTTAGATCAGCTAGTGGGCTTTGTTGAGATATTTCTTTAATGTTAGGAAGTAAAAGGAAAAGACATACCATGGAAATCCAGAGATTTTATTTAGAAGCTGAAGCAAAACTAGATGTGGCTTCTGATTTGCTTAGACTGAAATTTTGGTTTAATTTCAGATCAAAGTCTTGGATAACCCTTCAGGAGTGTTTCATTTTATGCAGTCTCTTGCCTTGCTTATGTCTCCTGTCAAGTAAGTGGGAAAGGAGAGAATTTGGAAACATTTTCTGAAAATGCTTTTCTGTGGCTATTAAAACACGTGGTGGCTATATTCAGATAACCTTGAGGAATTGTCAAAATGGGCATAGGAAACTGATAGTTAAATTTAAAGTCTTGTTATTCACTCATCCCCTATTTATAGCCTCAGCAGTGTTCTCAGCGTAACAAAATTAATGTACACTATACTGTACGCTTCCTTTTCAGATGCTAAATATTTTACATGTTGCATGTGTAGGGCTCTACCAAGTTAACATCCATTCTAGTCAATGTCACAGCCATAGGATTTGGAAATTGGTGAATTTCACAATTTCAGATGTTTTCATCTGAAATTTCAGGGTGGGGACCCTGACCCAAAATGGGCTTGTGGGTGGGGTTGCAAACCTATTGCAGTGGGGTGGCAGGATTGCCACCCTCAGTTCTGTGATGCCTTCAGAGCCTAGCTCTGAAGACAACAGGGAGGTGGGTCTGATCTCCCTGTGCTGCTGGGGGTGCCCCAGCCTGTCTGGGAGTAGCAACTGAGGCCCTCCCAGCAGAACATGGGAGATCAAATTTTCCGAGGAAGGGCCAGTTTCACTGTCCATGACAAGTTTTTCATGGCCATGAAATTGGTTGGCCCTATGCATGTGCAATAGCCCTGTTGTTCCTATCAACATTGAAATAAAGTTCTTGGCTCCAGTTTGCAGGAACAATTGCAATGGATGAGACTTCTAAAAGGAAGTGCCTGAGTCACTAGGAATGGAACAGCTGTTGCATGCAAAGATTATGCAGTTTGATTTTTTCCCCTACACATCAAACTTTACCCAGAAAAAAGGCAATACTTGATTAAAAACAGTGAAGTTAGGGACCAATGATAACAAATGAAACATACTTCAGATAAAACAAATGATTTGATCAAAAACATGAACTCCTGTTTGAGTGCCCTCCTCCCCAATTCTCAGCTCTCTGCTCTATTAGATTAGTAAAGGTAAGTGTGACTTTTATGTCTTTATGTGTGAGTTCACTGCATTCTGAGAATTACAGCCACTGGTTCTATGAGTGTCAAGATAGGCTCATTAGCTACAAATTGAACTGAAGCAGTTTTATAGAAATATTGTAAATGGCTCTGGAGAGAACTGGACTGAATTATTTTTAGAGTTAACATTAGTCAACCCTCAATTGTCTGAACTCCAGTTAATTGAAACTCTTGGTTAGTCGAAGATCTGTTGGAGGTTTGATTTTAGTGCATAAGGACTTGTATGTTAAGCTGAGCTGGCTGAGAACGCCATGGATGCATCTGTGTGTGTCTGGGAAAGAAATTGGCCAACACATTTTGAAATCTGTGATCAGAGTTTGCTGAAAACCTTGGAGCATATCCTTCCGCTCTTGTAAGTCTGCAAAGCTTCATTGAACTTTGTGAAGCTGTACTGAAGTACGTTCGCTGAGGCGCTCGCCTCCTGAGGACAAACTTCAGTCTATTGAACTAACTTTTGGTTGTCCCCTGAAACCTTGTGTAGTCAGAGTTGCATGGTAGCTATTTCGTATCAGTAGTGACAGTAGTGAATCTAGTTTCTTAAAATGTTCACATAATCAGGTGGGTACCCAGAATACGAATTCACAGTGATCTTTTATTTTAATCTTGATCACTGGTGTTGGATGCTGAGGGAAGATCGTTATCTTGACGTTATTTGGAGTAGTGTTTCAGCAACATGTTGCTGGCCCTGACAGGTTCTGAGAGATGAGACCTTAAGATCATATCATTTTGGTTACTATTTTGCTTCCCCTCCATCCCCCTCACACTTCATTTTTGATGGTGAAGAATCAGCTGACATCGCCTGCACAGTTAAGGAGTTGTGTTACCTGGGAATACCGGTTCTCAAATAGTGTACCAGGCTATCGAAGGGATGAGATTCTGTCTCCAGAGGCTTTCAAGTTAGCGGTCACTAAAATAATCTTGAATGGAAGAATGAAGAAAAGCAGGATGACCAGAATGAGGAATTTAAGGTCCAGTGCTTCATGAGCTGTCAGAGCTGGATATGAATGCTTCATACCGTGGGAGGAGTCCCAGCTTTCAGCTGAGATATAAAACATTTGGTGTTAGTCCTTTTGATTTATAAGCATATGACTTGTATTCACTTTCAAGGCCCTTCATGGCCCATCACTACACTTCTTACCATCTCTCTCATTCAATATCAAGATACAGACTCCCGTCTTAGAGCAGCCAATGATCAATCTCTCTGAGATGCTTATATGGTTCCCCTTACCATAGCATCACAGTCCTTAATGAATTTATCCCTGCAACACACCTGTGAGGTAAGGCAGTGCTATTCCCATTTTACGTATGTGGAACTGAGGCACAGAGAGGTTAAGTGACATGCCCGAGGTCACACAGGAAATCTGGTAGGACAGGGAGTTGACCCAGGCCCTAGGTTAGTGTCAAAATCCACTGAATGAGCCTTCCCCTCATGATGCCAGCCTTCATCACCCACTTGTTAAATTTTCAAACAAGCACTTTTATGCTGTCCCCCAAGCTTCCCTTTACACTGGGGTGGAACTCCTTTTAAACATTTGCTACCCCATTCTCCTCCAAATCTCTCCTGAAAGCTTTGTTGCTGTGATGCTTAAAAGAACTTGACAACAGTTAGACAGTGCGTCCTAACCATTGCCTATCATGCTCAACAATATTGTCTCATTATTTCTTTGTGCTTCGCCATCTGTCTGTATCCACCTGTTGTTGTCTTGTCTTATACTTGTACTGTAAGATCTTCTGGTCAGGGACCATCTTTTTGTTCTATATTTGTACAGTGCCTGGCACAGGGGGTCCTGGTTCATTACTGGAGCTCCTAGGTGCTACTGAAGTATAATTAACAATTGTCACAGCTTTTGGACTGACCATAGCAAGTACAGGATGTCTGATCAGTGTAACTTTCAGCCTCTGATTCACCTGCCGGTGCTTGGTAATGGTTGGCATAAATTGTCTTTTTTTTTTTAAATGGAGCATACTTTCATTTTGTTGAATATGGATTCAAAAAAGTACCCAGCAGTGTGTCTTGTAAATTATAACAGCAGTGTCCCTTAGGATGGGCTATCCTGGAAAGTAGGGTTGATAGCCATTTACATTTTTAGGGTATTGTGTATAAATCAACTGATTAAATTGGTAATCAACTTGAGTGTGAATTTTTATTGACTGTTGTAACTTGTTCCACACAAGATGCATTGGGCAGCCTTGTTAGTTTCTTGTTTCTGTGTGAGTTTGAAGAGGTTTTTTAAAACAAAAATAATAGTTGGACAGCAAACCTTGAATGTTTTCTTTGTTTCTCTAATTTGCTTAAGCCTGACTTTCATGTGAAATGAATTTGTATTCCCCAGGAATCGAGCGGACTTTATGTGCCACATGATACCAAGTGAAAGAAAATCCTCCTCCTCCTCTGGGAAAGAATCTGGGAACTGGACACTAGTAGATGAGGGAGGAGAAGAGGTACTTTAAAACTAAACAGTCCTGCTTAATGCTTGTGCTCAAGCCTGTGGGATGGGCCTAATTGAAGGAAGGAAAAATTGAGTATTCTCCTGTGATGGATTTTCATTTCAAATAATAAATTTTGTATTCGCTTCATCGTAGAACAGTGACACTCAGACCTCAGTGGTTCAGGAGCCAAATTAGCGATCAACATTACCCAAAAGAGCCAGGGTGACGTGAATTCATTGTTTCATTTACAATAGTACTATTCATATTTAAACAGTACAATGAGAAATGTTTAGTTTTTATATATTTTTCTTTATATATATATTATTCTCACAACAAATAAATGAATAACTTAGTGCAAGTTGATAACTTAATTTATAGTGAAAACAAGAATAACTTTAGTATCACGCTTTCTAGAGACTAAACTCAACTAATAGGTTAACCTCCTGTCTAAAGAAGTTCTCACCCAAGGTTCTTTCTGGCATTTTCAACCAAGCCTGGTTGAGACCCCTTTGTCATAAAGCAAAATCGCTGTGGTTTCCCTTCCTCAGTGAAGGGTGAGAGGACGTTGTCTTTGTCCCCACAAATACAGTTGAGCAAGCCTTTGATGTGCACCTCCAGATAGGGTTCTTTCCACTGCTTTTTCTCTTCCTGCTAGTTTCTTTTTGAAGTCTCCAGAATCCTTCATTTGCATTCAGTTCAGACCCATGCTATACAAGATTACTTTACATGTTTTTATCTAGATGGTTGTTTACATTTCTGGTCTGACAGCCCGTTTTTCACCTTTGCTGGTAACCAGTCCCTAAACCCAGACCTTAAAATGTTCAGTGCATGTACATAACTCCTTACATAGTACCTGTACAGACATGTCAGAATGTTATTGATGACAAGAGTGACACACACTTTTCTTAAAAACCCTACATGACATTCTTTGGTGAACTACACTGCACAAGCCGCCTCAGTAGATTCCTGTAACCCCTGTGTACCCCTGGTTAGCTGGCACTGGCATTCCTGGGTCACAGTGGTGTGTGAAAAGGAGACCAGTATCCCTTTGCTACACACTTTCTCTACCCCTTCTTGCATTCTAAAGAAAACTGGAAGTAGATAGTACAATAGCCAGGTTCACTCAGTTGTTTGTTGTTTTTCCCCTCCCTTGGGGAAGCTAACAAAATCCACTTTGAATTTTTTTCTATAGGATGAAGATCCCGAAACTAGCTGGATTCTCCTTCTGGAAGATGACTTGATTGTCCTCCTGTCACAGTTTCCATTTCATGAACTGTTTCAGCATTTTCTTGGGTTTAACTCTAAAGGTGAATTGACTGCCATACATGTAGACTTGTAGTGGATATGAAATAATTTTTAAATGTCAAAACTTGTTGGGGACTTACAAACATGTTTCAGTGTATTCTGAAGGACTAGATTTTCCCCATCTCTTCAGTTCCTTTTTAGTAGCTGGCAATAGATATGCTTTTCAGATCCCGTTTCTCTTTTCCTTTACCTATGAGTTATACCCCTAGTTCCTGAGTGTCCCCTACTCCTTGTGCTCAATCACTGTCTCTTAAACATCTCCATCTCTGTCCAACTACATAAAGAGGTTGCCTGCAAGAGATCTTGTAATTTACATACATTATTTGAACTTGCACACTTAGATTTAATCTACAGTGAATCTGTCTGGTATAAATTGGTATTCATGCTGTATGAAATTAATCATATAAGTAGTGGAATAGAAATGCCTTTCTGATTGTCCAATACTTTTTGAAGTCTGAATTTCTAAGTGATGTACTTATTTTGTGATGCTTATGGTTCAGTGTTTTGATTTTGTAGGAGTTTATTTCCCTGAAAAAACAACCCCTCAGGAGATGATGAAGTTTTTTGCCTTTGCAAACTCCTTAGTGGAGCTTCTAGCTGTGGGGCTCGAAACATTTAACAGAGCACGCTACAGGCAGTTTGTGAAACGAATTGGCCATTTGATCAGGTAAGAGGATCAGCTTTCTTTCCTCTGTTGTGTGAATCTGCACAGACCATGTGATGTTGGAGTTTAACGGGAGGCTATAGATCTAGCAGTATTAGTTTTAGTGTGTGTGTGTGTGGGGGGCATATACTGTATGTGAATGTATATATATCATATTTTAATTCTGTTGCACTTGTTACTGTAATTCACCTCACTTTTTAGAATAAGTTCAATGATAGTATTTCTCAGCATATCGGCCTGGCATCCTTAAGGGGCACCAAACTCATAAGGTGGGGGGTGCACAATGGGATAAAGAAAAGCTGCATGACTTTCAGTTCTGACTGTCAACAGGTAGTTATTTCAAATTTGCCTGCTGTTGCTCCTTGCTCCTGTGGGTTCAATAATATTGCACAGCTACTCAGCAGAAGTCAGGGCACAGGGTGATGGAGCAAAGGTATCTTTAAATACATAAAATAAATACAATAGACTGAGCCACCAATGTTGCTCCTGCAAACTGTGCCGCGTGTAGCACTCTGTTGACATGGAGACCACCAAGCAAGAGCAAAAAGGCTTAAAAAGCAGAATGCGAAGAAACCCCCCAATATTTTCATTCTCTGGACAGATGGTTTAAACTCCCTCATAGATTTCCACCACAACTTCAACACACACCACCCCTCCATTAACCTCCTCTGGAGCAACGCGCTAACATCAACTTCCTAGACAACACAATCAGCTTCAACACTGAAACCCTACAGACAGCCATATACAGGAAACCCATGGATCACCACACCTGTCTTCAGAGACCCAGTAACCACCCCAAACACACCAAGAAATCTGTTATCTACAGCCAGGCACTCAGATAACACAGAATATGCTCAGAGGAGAAAGTTCTGGACACACATCTCAACACACTTAAAATTACCTTCACCAGACAAGGACATTCCACCAGAGAAGTAGAACATATCATGCAACGGGCCATCCAAATACCTCAAGAGAACCTGCTTCGATACAGAAATAGAACCCTCTCTGACTACAGACCCCTAGTTGTCACCTACCAGCCCACACTGGAACCCAGATGGGGTATCATCAAACTACAACCCATACTAGATGGAGACTCCATCCTGAAATAAATGTTTCCTGAACCCCCATTTTGGTCTTCAGACAAGCAGCAAGCTCTGCATAGCCCAGGAGACACCTACTCAAAGCATAACAGACCCTGCCAGAACAACAGATGCAAAACTGGCAGACACATCTCCACTGCTTTGATGATCAACCTCCCCACCACTACACACCTTTCAAGATCCATGGATCCTACACATGCCTATCACAACATATGGTGTACTTCATCCAGTGCACCAAATGCCCCAGTAACAGCTATGTGAGTGAAACTGGACAATCATTACGCTCTTGAATGAAGTCACACAGGAAAATGATAAAAAACAAAAGCACCCTATCACCTTTAGGTGAACACTTTTCACAAAGCGATCACTCTATAACTGAGCTATCAGTCCTCACCCTCAAAGGAAACCTGCACTACAAGTTTGGGAGCTTACATAACTGCTAGACACTAAAAGTCATGGATTGAACAGACACGGGATTTATGGCTTATTACAACAATCTGTAAGCACCTAACCTCTCTTTTTGTCATATAACTGCAGAGATGGTAATGGACCACTCTATGATGAACGGTCCCTTAGAATATGTGCTAACTACTAATGCTAAATAATCTGTTCCACCTTGCGTTTAGCTGTGATATTCAGGTACCTTTCCCAGACCTGAAGAAAAACTCTGTGAGCTCAAAGCTGTTCTGTCTCACCAACAGAGGTTGGTCTAATAAAAGATAATACTTCACCCACCTTGACCTTGTCTGCACTAGAACTTACTTCTGTATAGCTTACATTGCCCAGGGGTGTGAATAATCCACACCCTTGAGCAACGTAAGTTATACTGTCCTAAGCGCCACTGTAGACGGTACTATGTTAGCTGGGAGAGCTCTCCCGCTGGCTTAGAGCATCTTCACCAGAAGCTATACGATGGTGCAGCTGCATCGGTGCAGTTGTGCCGCTGTAGCACTTCTAGTGTAGATTTAGCTCGTGTGTCTCTCAGAAAAAAGAACAGAGCAAATGGATAGAGAAAAGGGTATAGGGGTCCGCTGTGCCAATGCATGATCCGTATGGGATCCTGTCTGCCAGACTGTCTCCAAGGTGCACCAAGGGAAGCTGGAAGCTACAGGATGAAATGTACTTCATAAAAGATGTTTGGTTTCATGCTTTTATCTTTTTGGGTTAATGATACGGTTAAATGGTCTGCATGCTTTCTCTGCAGTGACTCAGAATCATGGCAGGAGATTTAATTCACTAACTACTTGAAGCTCTTCATGTTTTAGTGAATGGACATAACTGTAAACAAAAAGCCATTCTACACTGTTATACAGTTCTGCTAGTTCAGTCCACGTCTGCTCTATATTGTAATCCTTTGGGACAAAGTTTATGGCTTCCTTCCTGCTTGTACAGTACTGAGCAAGTCCATGGTACTCTATTAATTATTAGACCTGTGAGCTTTTTTTTATAGGTACTGCCAATTCCTAACCTAGGGATGTATTTAACACACAAACTTTTGTCCCAACCAGTTGGTCTAGTAAAATGTCAATCTGTTGACCTGTAAGACCAAGTAAAGATAACACAAGAATTATGATTCTGTAAAGTTCTCTGTAGATGGAAAACTCTGATGGTGTAAGTGCAAGAGTCTGACACTTAGGGGCAGCAAATGGAGGTTTTGGCTCTTGCTTGTGAAGAGTTACTGTTTCTGCTGATTGATGACCTACTTTGTGGTCTGGTTATTCTCCTTTCCATTAACCTTTGTTGTATAGGATGACCGTTTGTTTTGTGAGTGACCACTGGGCCCAGTATGTTAGCTGCAACAAAGAGTATGGCTCAATAATGCATCCCTATTCTGTGGAGAAACTGCAAGTGGAATTTGATGAATTGTTTCTTCGGGCTGTTCTCCATGTGCTGAAGGCAAAAAGGTAGGAAATCCAAAGTGAAGGATGGGAAAATTCATACCAAAATGCTATTAAAAATAATAGGAGGGTGAAGGTTGTGTCTAAAAGCGGGACCAAATAAAACTCCACATCAGAACCTCCCTCCTCCCCTCCCCAGACTGCAGAATCCACATCTGCATGGACAGCTTTGATCTCATTGTGACTTAAAATATTAAGTGTTTAAATATTTTCTGTTGATTCAGATGAGACTGTAACATTGCAGATCCTTAAACATGTGGATGGTACCACAAAGGGAAGTGGTTAGAACTCAAGTTTCAGGCTGCTGTAAATGATGCTGTGGGGACTTCCCCAGCACAAAGTGGGATCAGGGTCAACGGAGCAGAAAGCCCGTCCTTGCATTCCTCTTTCCCAACTAAGGTGTGGGCTCCTCAGCCAGAGCAGAGGATCTGGCCCTGTAATTTCTTTTCAGGCACTGAGCGTTGTTATAATGCAAATTATTTCTACTTGCCTTAAAATCTAACAGACTGGGTGTCTGGCTGTTCATGTCTGAGATGCCTTATGCAACGTTGTCGAGCAGCATGCTTTGGAAGCTCTTCTTCATCATGCATTATGCAGAAAATGAGCGCCTGGAAAATCTCTGCTCCACCTTGCAGCCTGCCGACTGCAAACACAAACTCAGAGGTAGAATTCCTTTGCTTGGTATGAATTGAGGGACCTTCTGGGCACTCTTCTGAATTCTGTTCTGGATCCTTAACTAAACACAGCCCCTCTTCCGGTGCCCCAGCATGTGACTTCCAAAAAACAAGGACGCTTTCTGTGGCTTATGTTGTAGCAGGCCTATAATAAAACAAGAACTTCCGATTTGAACCAGATGAATTTGAGGTATAGCAGATAGCGGTGCTAGGATGATATATTGGGATGCTAATGACAGAATTATTTAAAAAAAATAAAACAAAACCAAGTTCAATATCATGCACTGATTCCAAAAGATCCAAAAGAATTTTGCATTAAGATGGAAATGGATTTTTAGCTAAGGTTTGGGCTATGGGTCCTGAGCCACAAATGCTCCAGGGAAATATCTGCCATTAGGGCACTTTATGACCCAATGGGGATTTGCAACCACC
Organism: Mesoclemmys tuberculata; assembly: GCA_007922155.1. Taxonomy (NCBI): domain Eukaryota; kingdom Metazoa; phylum Chordata; order Testudines; family Chelidae; genus Mesoclemmys; species Mesoclemmys tuberculata. Next base: position 9,745,965 of record ML675629.1, on the reverse strand, counting down.
TCATCTCCTTTATATGGAAAAATATTCTCATGGTTTGTTGGTAGCAGTAAACAGTTAATTTTATAGTCTGATCACTAACCTGGCTGCACAAGATGATCTGGATGACCTTGAAAACTGGAGTAATAAAAATGGGATGAAACTTAATAGTGCAAAGTACAAAGTCATGCACTTAGGGACTGACAACATGAATTTTTGCTATAAGCTGGAGTCTTACCAGTTGGAAATGACAGAGGAGGAAAAAGATCTAGATATATTAGTTGATCACAGAATGACTGAGCTGCCAATGAAGATATTGTAGTCCTAGGATGCATCAGGCAAGGTATTTCCAGTAGAGAGAGAGATGTGCTTAGTACTGTTGTACAAGGTGCTAGTGAGATCTCATTTGGAATACTGTGGGAATTCTGGTCTCCCATGTTTAAGAAAGATGAATTCAAACTAGAACAGATGCAGAAAAGGACTACAAGGATGATGAATGGAATGAAAACTTACCTTATGAAATGCGACTCAAAGTTTGGCTTGTTTAGCTTAGCCAAAAGAAGGCTAAAGGGAGATAAGATTGCTGTCTATAAATACATCAGAGGGATAAATACCAGGGAGGGAGAAGAATTATTTAAGTTAAGCGCTAATGAGGACACAAGAACAATGAATATAAGCTGTCCATCAACAAGTTTAGGTTTGAAATTAGATGAAGGTTTCTAATCATCAAATGAGTGAAGTTCTGGAACAGCCTTCCAAGGGGAGGAGTGGGGGCAAAAAACCAAACTGTTTTCAAGATTGAGCTTGATAAGTTTGTGGGGGGGATGCTATGATGAAACTCCCTACAACGGCACATAGCCGGTCTGTGACTGTTAGCAGGAAATATCTCCAACGGCTGGTGATGGACACTAGGGGAGGCGGGCTCTGTCTTACTACAGACAACGCTTTCCCAGGTTTCTGGTTGGTAGGTTCTTGCCCACATGCTCAGGGTCTAACTGATCGCCATATTTGGGGTCAGGAAGGAATTTTTCCCCGAGGTCAGATTGGCAGAGGCCCTGGGTTTTTTTTTGCCTTCCTCTGCAGCATGGGGCACAGGTCACTTGCAGGTTTAAACTAGTGTAAATAGTGAATTCACTGTAACTTGATTACTTTAAATCATGATTTGAGGACTTCAGTAACTCAGCCAGAGGTTATAGGTCTATTGCAAGAAAGGATGAATGAGGTTCTGTGGCCTGCGATGTGCAGGAGGTCAGACTACTAGATGACGGTCCCTTCTGACATAAGAGTTTAATTCTGAGTGCCAAACATAACTCACCTCTTCATCCAGGCTTTCCCACAGTAGTATTCTCCATCACTCAGATTGTTTGGTTTCTAAATTAATCAGAACTAATAGCAGTCTGTCTCTTCCTTGATGGCAAAGGAAGAGAGACTGAGCATTGGCGTCTTTATGGGAGTTTCCTAGATGCAATGGAACTGAGGACCATATAAATGTCTTGGGAAGCAGTTACACTGCACAGTGGCTTAACTAAAATAATGCACTGTTTTGGTCTCTGCAGAAGTAGTGGCAGTGTTTTACCTAAGGAAGAGTTGATTTTTACGGGAAGCTGGCTAGGATGCTAGTTTCCTTCTGCAGCTTTCTTGTGTAAAACATTGACCTCTGTTCCCTCCATGTGATTTGCCAGACCCAGAACATATTGAAAAGTTTGAGAAGTATCTTACATCCATGAGCTGCTCCGAAGAAATTTGTCTGCTCACCACGTTTGCCCAGATGGCACAAGCCAAGCAGGCTGATGTGGATGAGGACTTCATCAGAGCCATTGTATTGGAGATATATGAGGTAGGCAGTGCTTCGGGGTCAGTTCTGTGAGGTGGTGAACACTACTGGGGGGCACTGAGCACTCTTCTGTTGTTAATTTAAATGGAAAGTTCAGGGAATTCAGCACCCAATAAGATTAGGGCTTTAGTTTATAACCTAACAATGTTCTCTTCTCCTGGCTTGATTATTAAATACTCTAGGACTGAAATACAGTATCCTGACTGCCTTGTTTATCACTATTACCAAGGAACATCACTTCTGTAGACTAGGCTGGAATGAACAAAGTCGGGACATGGCAAATCCTTTCTTTCTTTGCCTCACCCTCTCTCTCTCGGAGCTGGCCTGCAATGCATCAGAACTGACTGATCTGGAGTTCCTATTCTCCAGTTTTATGTGCTACCCGTGTGTGCTCCATTTTAATTGTCTGAGATCCATGGAGTCCATGCGGCCCGAGCACTGTGGTCCAATAACTTTTCATGCTGTGTCAGGATAAACAGTTAAGAACTCAGACTGGAGTTTGCAGTTTGCGAACACCATTGTCCAGGATAAGCAGAAGAAAATACACATTATTTTATTGTATTCTCCACTGCACTGCCAATGAAGGTAAATCATAGTGTGGCTTTGTTTGTTTGTTTTTTGTTCCCCCTTCCGTGCTCTCACTTCTCAGGTATCTTATGTCAGCCTTTCCACAAGAGAGACATTTTCAAAGGTTGGCAGAGAGCTCTTGAGTGCAATCACAGGCGTCCATACAGGGATCATTTCTGTACTTCTGGATCGTGTTAGAGACACCATTGAAAAAGTTGGGATGGTAAGTGCCGACCTGTGTCCTTTAAGCTCTTAACAGTAGCTGTTTTAAAGTAGATGTTATGAACTAATGTATTAAAGATGAATAACCTAGAATTTAGCGCACAGTGCTTTATTAGGTGGTGCAAACAGATACCGGGGGTGCTGAGACGGAGTAAGTATGCTCCGTGTGTTCAGATAGGAGCAAATAGAATGGGGGAATGAGGGGTGCTGGGAACAGTGTTGAGTAACAGTCAGTCGTTTTGGGGATTGTTGATTCTACTGTATGTTGTACAGTGCTGAGCACATTGTCAGCACTAAAGAAATCACTCCCTTTAACCTCTGATTTGCAGTATGTATTTTTCCCCCCATAGGTTTCCTTATACTTGTTTAAAGAGCTACCATTGTACCTTTGGAAGCCCTCTTCCTCGGAGATAGCGCTGATCCGTGACTGGTTATTGAATTACGGTCTGACCACAGTGGAGAATAAACTTGCCTGTATTATCCTGGAAGGGCTAAACTGGGGATTTGGTGAGCATGTATGTATTAAAAATTGAAAGCCTGACACAGTCAGAATTGAGAAAAACTGTTATTCAAACAGCATTTTGACTAATTGTGAATGTTGGAGATCAGTTAATGGTTCTAATGCATTCTACTGGGGTGTGATGGGTTGCTTTGTATGAATTTGAAGATGTGAAAATGCAGGTATCCTAATGGTTTTGTCTGATGCTACTGGAGGGAACACTTCTCTTCCCTTGACATACTGCCATAGTTGAGATTGGCAGAGGTGACAGAGCAAGAGCTTCTTCATTATAAACCAGAGGAGGCAGCTGGCAGTGTGTTTTCTGTGCGGGCCCGTTGACTCAGGAATGTGCTTCTCTCTTTGGTCTGCCATTACCCAGTTTTTCAGGTGCACTATGTAGATCGATCACCTTTTCCTTGCTGCATTTAGGGAGGGATGGTGGATTTATAGGTGGTGGAGGGGGAAGGTTCTGGAAATGGAGCTGATTTAAGTGTGAGGTCTTTATGTCATGATATGGTTGGCTGGAGTCCTTTGGTGGTTGTGGAAAAGTCCTTCAAACTGGAAACCAGTTTGTGGAATTGTGGTTTGAAAAATTTTACAGAAACTTCAGCTTTGAAATGTTATTTTTATGTGATATTTGTTGAGGATGGGGCCAGAAAAGTTGAGAACAAACCAATAAACAATTCTTGGGGTCATTAAGAAGGTCATTCACCATGGACAGGTCTTCAGTTGCGGAGCTCTGTGCCTTTAGGAGTCTCTGAGGCTGGTTCAGTATCCTTCCGTGTATGGGGCAAGACTCGTCTTGCTGACCGTGCATTTGGCTAATCAGATGCATCAGTTGTGTTCTTCCCTTTTCTGTTTACACTGACATCTGCTCCTCAGTGATGTAACCGGAAGCCAGATGAGGGTACATTGCAGAGAGAAAGATACCATTTGAGAGGTCGTCTTTAATAAAGAAAACAACTTTACTTTAACAGGATGCTACTCTTCACCTTGATCCAGCTGTCCATGCTGAAGTTGCATTAATGGCCCTAGAAGCATACCAGAAATACCTCCCACAAAAACCATATGGTGGGCTGCTTTCTGAAAGCATAAAACAGGTACTTCTCCCTCCCTCCTGAATGATTTTTGGTGGTGGTAGATGAAAAGTATAGGATGGGACCCTCAAGCTTAATTTTAAAAAACCCAAATCTTTCATGCTGTTGTTCTGGGTGTTTCATGGCTGAAAGGACAGTTATGATGCTCAAGCTAATGTATTTATTACACACACACAGACTATGTTAAACGAACATTATAACGATTGCAAAGCCAAACTCTCAACCTTGATTCTGGCATTTCCTGACTTTTATCTGTGCAACTTTAATTCATCCCCCCTTGTATGCATGCATGATGATACAGTCTTTAATTCTATGATCGCATGTAATTTCCACCATACTGCTGTCTATTCAGTGCACAGAACGGATGATGCTGAATTAATGAGCAAGCTATTCAATATTTTGTTTTCTACTTCTTGTTCAGTGGTTAGCCCTAATGCCTATTCAAACCCTGCTGTGATGACAAAATTATTAATTTCTTCATGGGTTTTTTTTTGGCACCCATTACTGTACAAACATTAAATTTATTTCCCAGCTCCCCAGTTGGGAGCATGGTATTAGCTGCATTTTACAGCTTGGGAACTGAGGTACAGAGAGATTAAAATCTAAAGTATCTGTCCTCCAGGCTCTGTACTGTCCCATGTGGTTCTGTTTGTCTCCTTGTTCTGCCAGTCCATCTCCCAATAATCCCATCTCCTAGTCTTACTCCTTTCTCTCCACCCCCTCACCAGCCACCGGTCCCAGTCATGTTTGTGTCCTCCCCATCCAGGTGCCTGGCTCCCTTGCACTTCCTGTCCTCAGGTCTGGTTCTCCTCCTCTTTGCATTTGAATCAGGCAACTTCCTCTTCCACGCTGCCTGGGCCCAGCAATGAGTGCAATGAGAACACAAGAAAGACAGCCAGACAGTTTTCAGTTCCAGTGCTGAGTCTGGCCTGGTCCACATCAGCCCACAGCTGCAATTGCAGGGAAAGTCCTGGCCAGTTTCCCATAGCCCTGAGTTGGAGCATGCTCAGTGTGGATGGACTCTTCAGAGCTTTTAGCTGCGGTGCTCTAGCTAGTCTCTCCTGAGCATGTGCAAACTGATTTCCCCCCTCAGCCCCCCAAGCTTATAGTTTGCCCCAAACTGGGTGGATATGCACAGGGCAGCAAACGGCATATCCCTGAGAAAGCCAGCCCTCTGCCAAATTTCAAGTCTCTTCTAAAACATGAGGGAGCTACAGCTTCTCAAAGAAAAGTTTTGCTAGCATTTTTTTGACATGGGCAAAATGATTTTTCCCTAGCCTTGTTCTTAGAAACGGCTGAGGTGTTCTGGCTAAAATTTCGCCAGAAACATTCAGCCGGAGACAGACGCCTATCATGAGAAATTTCAACCCAAACACTTACAGTTTGGCGAAGTTCTAAGCAACTAAAATGTGGTCCTTTACAATGCATTGTTTGGGGTGAACTAGGTAGTATTACCAACCCTGCCTATAATAAGGCCTCCATTACTGTTGTAATGCCTCACAATCCTTAATGTATCTATCTTCACAACATCCCTGTCAGGTGGAACAGTGTTGTTATCCCCATTTTACAGACATGGAACTGAGGCCCATTGTCACACAGGGGTCTGTGGTTGAGCAGGAAATTGAACCAGAATCTCTAGTCCTAGTTTAATGCCATAACTACTGGATCTTCCTTCCTCTCTGGTCATGTTACTTCTTTGTTATAGGTCTCCTACTTGGCTAGTGTTGTTCGTTATGGAGAGATGCCTGAGACCTCCTTTAATCAGTGGGCGTGGGGCTTGATTTTGAGATTAAAGTTGCACAGAAATGATCCCGGTGTGCAGCAGAGTGGGCCGGCAGCTCCTGCTTTCAGCACTATGCTCGACATGACAGAGTCAGTCATGCTCCATCCACTACTAAAGGCTGTTAAAGCAGGCATCCCTATTGGCTGTTACCTTGCCCTGGCAATGACTACGGTGGGTCATAGGTAAGCATGCCTTTTACTGGGCTTATGACGAGTGGCTCGCTCTGGCAGGCTGATCATCCTAAATGGTAATTGACTTGGAGGACTAATGAATCCTCATTCATCTTCAGATGGTCTCAGGGCTTTGCTGAGGGGGATAGAAAACGCTTTGTTCCAGCCGCCCCAGGAGTAACATGCTGATTCATTTATTTCCTCAGTTATAATTTAGACCCTCTGCACATTATGGTTGAAACAATGCTAAGCGATGACAGTGTTGAAACAATTATTGCTGGTGTAACATCTCTACCCATTGTGGATAGGGATTCCTTCCCAGCTCTGCTAACCAAAAAGTGCTGTCTAGCGTTCCCTCCCATATTAGTCTGCAGCATGGCTTTCTAACAGTGTTGCAACAGGTTGTTTAGAAAATTTGAAAAAAAAAATCCCATTCCTTGTTGTTCACTCGAAATTGGTAAGACCCTTGTTACTTCAATCAAAATGTTAATGAGCATCCTATCCTAGCAATAAACCGTGTTCCAGCACGGTCCTTCCTATCGTAGTTTCAGCCACTTAGTGGATTTCTCCTTTGAGTAAGACAAAATTGTACTGTAATGCTACTCGTATCTTGCCTTCGTATTTTCATGCTTTTTCCAAGTTTCAGTCATTTTGCTTTCTCCTCTTAATGTTGATTTAATTCCTGAGGAGATATTGCCCTAATGTGCTTTCTCCCTGGCAGGAGTTACGTATGGGGTGGGTTGCATGTGCTCCCCAGTAGGATTAGAGCAGTTTGATTCCATGTTTTTAAAAAGCAGTTGTAGCTTGAGAAAGTGGATGGTGTGATCTGAGCATAGCAAATAACTCTTGACTTGTGATCTGTGCTATGGTATTGACTCACTGTGGCTTTGGGAAAATAATTTACTCCAGATCCTCATATGAAGAATAAGGGCTGATATGGATTTTACATTGCAGGAATGTTAAAGGCTAATTAATGTTTAAGTGAACTGAAGAGGTAAAGAGCTATGAAAGTGGTGGTGTTTGATATTAAATCTTCCTGACATAGATGATCTGGGCATAGAAATGTTAACCTCACTACCTTTGACATTACCCCATGGGCTGCATGTTCGTACTGCACTACTAGGAAGTTCACTAAATGATATGTAGCCTGTCCCTTTACTTAGACATTCGGAGCATTAATTCTGCAAGAGAAGAGGGCAGGAATCCCATAAGCTCCTCACCTGGAATCTGCTGTAGTGGAATGCATTGCCAGATATTGAATAGTTCCCCATCTCTACCTGCAGCAAATACCTGCCATGGTTAGAGGATTTTATTCCTTAGGGTTGACAAGCCAGCAAGTTTTACCACCCTTAAATTCCATCACCTTTGGGGAGAATGAGGTGGAAAGACTTGAATTTGCTTGGATAAATTCACAAAGACTCATACTCTTTGGTATTTGTTGGTCATCTCACTTCGTTTTTGTTTCTCTTCTTGGCAGCATTGAGAAGTTTTGTGTTGAAGGGATCCCTCTACTAGGCATACTGGTACAGTCTCGGTATCTGAGAACAGTCGTCCATGTCCTGGATAAAGTTTTACCCTTGTTCTATCCCTGCCAATATTACCTTCTGAAGAATGAACAGTAAGCATGATCTTTACTTACCTGTAGCACCACGGCAGAGAGAGATTCGTTGTGGCAACAGTTAACTAAAAGCATAACCAGCATGTTTGTCAAGTTGTTTTTTACTATTGCGGTCAGTGACGCAGCTCTGGCGGAAACACTCACCACACGTGCTATCAGCACACGTGCAGGCATCCTCCTGAGACTGGTACTGTAATATGGAGCACAGTTCTCCAGTCTCTGGACAGCCTGATAGGTTCTGCCAGTGGATAGGCTAGGTGGATGAGCAGGCAACGCTGTGGGTTTCAAGCTGTTAATGCCGTTACTGCAAAGCACTGTAAAAGTCCAGTCAGAGTCCTCCTAGGTCCTGGCCCAAAGGCCTGTTAACATAGCATCCTGTCATGGTTTATTGCTGTGGCTGAGCCAGGCTGCATAATTTGCCATCTGACATCAGCGTCCTGCCAAGTCCTCATTGCTGTCATGCTGAAATGTGGTCTGTGGTTTCAGTGCTTCTGGGACTGATGTGGCCACTACTTAGAGCCCCAACAAGCAGGCCAGGATAGTTTTCAGTCTTTCTTCTTTCAAATCAGCAGTTACTTCAGAGAGTGCTTTCCTCTGCAGGGTAACTACAGCAGAGAGACCCTAAATATGAACAGCTCCTTCCCTCAGTGTTCCACATGCCTTTCTCCTGATTACTGATCTGGCAGTTCCTGTCAGAGATCTCTCCAGAGACTTCAAGACTAATGTGCCCGCAGATCACCCAAATGGTCTGAGAAGCAAGGGCAGGTTTTCTTAACAGGCTGTTCCTCCTCAGCCCCACTTCGTTTCCTGGTTGTGATGCCCCACTACGCTTCCTTGATTTGGACTTTTCTCTTGTTCCTCCTGTTTCCTCTTGCACAAGTCTGCAAGTGTCCGGTATTCTTGTGCTAGTGTAGTACTGCAGAGTATCTTACAAACTGTGCATGTGGAGCCTCTGATGTAGAAGGTGACAGCCCTCTGGCACCCTGTGCAACACCAGACAATGGGGATTTTTGGCTAAGGACACTGGGGCAAATCTCTGCACTTACAAGAAGTACCATAGTCCAGGCAGAGCAGACTGGATCTTTTTTTTTTTTTAAAGATCTCATCCGTGAGCTCTCTACACAAACTGCATTTAACTCACATTCCTAAATACCACTTGCCTAGCGTTGCCCGACACACATCCTCATGCCTTCTTTCACATTGGTCCCAGTTCCTGGAGTTCTTTCCATCTCTTCCAACACCAATCACGTTCTCTTTCATAATTCAGCTGTCTCTTGAAAACACTATTTCTATCAAGTGTTTCAGTGTTGATCTGGAGTCGCCAATCCAAACACCTTTGAGAAAGAAATTGCATTGATTTGAGTGGATGTTGCATCTGAACTGTCTTGAGGCAGTTCATATGTGACGTCCGTGCATTTCTGATGCAGTAAGGGTGATAGATTGGGTTCTATGCAGTTTGTGGCACGTTGGTCTGTCAGAGGAGACTGTAAAAGTCTGTCTGCTTTTTCCTGGTATTTATGAAAAGCAAGTTGAGATCCTTAGAGCCAGGATGTCTTTGGTCAGTATTTCCTTCTTACGAGTTCTGGTGCCATTTGTCCCTGGTGCTGCTGTGTTTCAGCAGTGGGGTGTTTAGGAAGGCTTGAGATGAAAATCATGGTATAACCGTAAGATGATAGTTCATATGTTGAAATGTTCACATGCTAATTTTTAAAAATGCAAACTTCTTTATAATGGTTTGGGTTTAAGTCTAATAATTGTTACCTTTAGTATTATGACACTTAAATCCCTCAAAACAAACAGAGCCAGCCCTTTATACGTGATGATGTAGGAAAAATCTTAGAATCGAATGAATTTCATTTGTGTTTATTATGGTCTCTAGGTTTTTATCTTACATCCTGCTGTTCCTTCACCTGGATAGTGGAGTTCTCCAAGGCATGACTCATCAGGTTACGCACAAAGTGGCGCAACACTTGACAGGAACAAGCTATGGAGAAAATGTTAAGCTTCTCAACAGCATGATCCAGGTCAGAAGATGAAGTGTGAATGGATTGTGCATCTAATGGCTAGAGGGTAATGGATTAGAATTTCACGCTGCAATGCACCAGTGCTGGTTTCTCTTTTTACCTTATTAGTGAAGCTCTTGCTTGATAAAAGGAGAGAAAATACTCACCAGTGTTGCCTAAAATGTGGTATGAAGCATAATTTGCACACTGGCATTAGGGTTAGGTAGAGCAGGAATTAAGAGGTGTATCTGGCTACTATTAGAGTATGGAAGTTTTCCTTTCTAATTGCTGGTTTGTGACCGGTATTTGGAAATGTTACTGGTATAGAAAGAATTGGCACTGGTCTGCCAGAGTATTTCCACCCCTGTCAAATCATGAGATCTAGACCCAGCGGTGTTAAATGGAAAAAAATACCGACGTAGAAAAGAAGATGAGCTAATACCTATGCTGACATGGAGAGTTCTGCCTTGCAGAGAGAGCAGAATGAACAGGACAGCATACACCTTGCCAGGTGTGGTGCCTGCAGGTTTCTAGCATATGGCCTCAGTGGCTGTTCCTTCTCATGCAGAGTTAAAAGCCTTAGAAATGGTCTTTTTTCCAGCACAGTTCATAAACTCCCTGGACCCCCTGGTTCAGCATCTCTATATTCTGAAAATTTCTGTGGTCAGGGATAAAGCACAAAAGTAGCAAACCCTTTTACAGTGACGCCATTTGTGTTTTTGTGAAAAATAGACAGATGTCATTAGCATCCATGAGGCTGTCACAAAGATCAACCCATGGAAATTAAACAGCTGTTCACTAAAGTTTTGTGCTTTAGAATTCAGGCTGGGAACTGTTTGTTAATTCTACCCTTTAACTTGGCAGACTCACATTTTTATAAGCAGCCAGCCTGATGGAGTGGGCCCAGCTGCAGTACTGGAGTTCTGGGTGCAGGTCCTCACTTCTCAACAGCTGTGGCACAGGGAGAAAGCAACGCTCTGCCTGCTGGACCATTTATGCAAAGCAGCTTTTCAGTACGGTCAAGAGGACTGTGTGCAAAAACTGCTCTACCAACAGCATAAGGTAAACAGATGCTTGGTGCAGCTGTAGAGAAGTTCTAAAGGTTCAGTTCTGGGATTACCTGTTCCAGTTAAATCTCCGTTCTGTACAGTAGAAACCCATTGATCTGAAATCTAAAGCGACATCAGTAATAATTGAGTAAATTGGGGTTTGGCCAATTTGGGTGGCATTTCAATGATGGCTTTGTGAAGCAGGATTGGGAGTTGGTTATACACATAAGGGGCAGTCTGGAGAATGGTGCAGACAGTTCTATAGCGATGTGAATTCCCTATCACTCTCACATACATTCTTTATTTTGTGCAAACTTCCCATGCAGAACGCTTTAGGTTATCACTGTGACAAAGGTCTGCTCTCTTCCCTGGTCAGCTGGATTGTGGCAGGAAATGTGACACCTTCCTTCATCGAGGGCAATGCGAATTCCACACAGGTAGGCAAACAGGTCACTTGAAAGTGCTCGTTTTTCCCAGGATACCTGTCTGGGTGTCGTGTCCTAGTCTTACCATTTCTTTTTCTTTCTTACTGCAAAAGGTCTTTTGGGATGACTTAAAATTCATATCCAGTCTGAAAGGGCACTGCAAGTTTATCAGACTGGAGATGTCGCAAACCTTTTACACTGACATTTTTAGGGGGAGGGAGTTGGCAATTTCGAGTCCTAATCTGCCCATGGACTCATTTAACATGACTGTCTTAATTTGTGCCAGAGCTGAGCCCCAGCACATCTAGGCTTGGCAGTTCATAGCCCTGACACCTCTGGACCGTGTCAGTGGTAAAAGTAAAAAAAAAAAATTGTGTGAGCCCTGGCACCTCTTTTGTTAGAAATTAAGCACTTCCGTCAGTACATACGTAATGTGGACCTTCCCCAGATGTTCTCTTGTAGGTTTCCAAGCGAGAGACTGGGCAGCCATGTCTGATGAATGTTCTTAATACTAGTGACCCTCCTCCCTGCTTACAGCATGTATCTCATCCAAGCATTGGAAACAAGCCCCTAAGCAGAAAGCTGTAGTATATGTGTGTTGTGCGGGAGAGAAGTTCAGAAAATAAAATGGTTACTTTATCTAGAGTTCTGTGAATGGATAGCGGTAGCTACATATCTTACCTGCCTACTTCCTCTTGGTCAACTAAGATCCTTCTGGCTCTAATAGGTTAGCAATGAAATGGAAGGATTGGTTGCATATAAATGGGGAATAGGGTATCCGTTCATGAAACTTCCTGCCTCCATGTGTTGATGCTTTCAGAACTTCACAATGAGGATCTATAAAAGATACTTAGAAAGCAGCAGGCTTTCTGCAGTCAAGATTTTCTTTATACTGTATCTTACAGGTTTGGTTTTCATGGATGGTTCTGAATACAGAGTCCATATTTGAAGAAGATTCCCAACTTCGCAGAGTTGTGGAGGGCGAATTGGTCATCAATGCTTTAACTCCTGATCAGGCTCTGAAGGTAAGAGAACAGTTACCCATTCATACATAGAAAAACGAGTCTTTTGAGCTGTGTAGTTTTATTCCTGGCAGTTTTGCTTGCACGGGCACCAGTGTATCTATAAGACCTTATTTGCTTTGTTTACTGAAAAATTACGTTCCAAAGGCGTTTTCATCCTCTCTATTTTAGAGTTAAGTATTTGAAAACCAGTATGCCAAGGCCTGGTTTTTAAGGCATTATTACATTTTTAATTTTTTATTGTCTTTTTATGTTAAATCTTCTATCTATATATAAAAAATACTTACATACCATATTTTCTGTAGCATCTGAGCATCTCTCAATCTTTAATGTATTACTTCACAAGGGTATTCAGAATAGGAAAGTTTTATTATCCTTGTACAAATGGGGAAACTGAGGCATAAAGAGGCTAAGTGACTTGCCTTACGTCACACAGGAGTCTGGAGAGTCAGGGAATTGAAGTCGTATCTCTGGAGTTCCAGGCTAGTGTGCCCTAATCACTGGACCGTACTTTCCTGTCAACTTCCAGAGTGTAAATGTTCACAAGGAACCTTAAGCCATTGGCCATAAATATTGAACTGATTAATGAAATAGCTTGTTGCTAATATGAAACGTTATTATTCTATTCATAAATGTGGCCTTGTGTTTATAGGGTTCAGGGCTTGGTGGATACACCTGTATCATTTTTTGCTCTTCTTTCATCTCATCATCTATTTGTGGAAAAACTGATGCAATTCTTGTTAGTTGAAAAAGTTCGCTTTCCATTCTGTATTGCTCCATTGCACTAGTTGTCTTTACATTTGCAAAACGCTATTGAAAGTGCTCAGAATTTATTCATTCAGTAGTACCCTGTTGGTTTCTTGGTCCTCACAAAATAGATGTGGTCTGCTGTTGTCTACAGGATGGCAGGGGGATGTAAGTCCCCATACAGAAATGCTAAATGTTAAACTTCTTCTGTGGAGAAGGTCAATTTACAGTTTGAATTAAATATTGTGCCCCTTACGCTGCCTTTGGTCCACTGCAGTCTTTTCACTGGGGCCAGTGGTACGTTTGCATGAAGAATGAAGGTATAATGTGACCCTATTATACCAAACCAGATGGGCCAGATTGGGCCCATAGCTATGAGTTGGGTACCTTGGCCTTGACACCTGAGCAGAAACATGAATGTTTCATGGGTTCCTGCTGGCTAGTAGCTGAAGTTTATTGACAGTTCCAAACACATCCTTGCTCTGCTAATGGGAATTAAAGATGTAAGAATAAATTTTAACACTCTTTTGTAGGAAACGGCAATGGAAATGGGCCCCTAGAATCCTTTTTGAAAAGATTTCTTCATTCCTTTTGCAGAAAGCCCAAGCCCAGCTGAAGCTGCCTATTGTACCTTCTCTCCAGAGATTAATGATCTACCGTTGGGCTAATCAGGCTCTTGTTACCCCTGCAGATCACCCCCTCCTGCCCCTCATCTGGCAAAAATTTTTCCTCCTTTATCTTCACCGTCCAGGGCCGCAGTATGGGTGAGTTTGTTATTCATTAAAGGCTCTAATATAATTAGTGGCAGGCATCTGAGTTTACAGTATAAATGAGATTACTGAGTGCCTTGTACAGTTCCTTTTCTGGGGTGCCCAGAACTCTGCTGAAAGCAGTGTTTAGTGTCAGCAGCCTCCTGGAAGCAAAGACTAGTTCAGTGTGCAGAGATGTTGATTTGACTTTAACAATAAGACGTTTGTTTTGAAGGTTACCTGTAGATGGCTGTATTGGAAGAAGATTTTTCCCAAGTCCAGCTCACGTTACCCTATTAAATGCAATGAAGCAGCGCTTGACAGAGGTGGCAGACTTCCACCATGCAGCTAGTAAAGCACTTAGAGTAGAGATCCCCGCAGACAGCAGTGAAGGCTTCTCAGAAAAGGGGAGCTGCTCACCAGATTACCTGACTTCACCAGAGCTGCATAAAGAACTTGTCAGGTAGAGAAAGCCATTCCTATTTTCAGTCATGTTGGCTATAGCGAAGTTTGCTGTGGCAGTTGCTAGATAATAGTAGGATCTCAGTATGTGTATTACACGTTGTGGAGCCATAAATACTTTACATGTATATTTGCATGGATTTAGGGCCCAAACCGACACTCTAATCAAGTCACTTTACTAGGGGTGTGCCTGAGTAACAGGTACATAACAAAGCCTTAAATAGCCTCTCCCAAAGCCTGTGTCCCTTGGTTCTGTTCCAATAGATTGATCTATTGCACCTCACCACATTATAGTACCACAAACGTGTATGTTCCTTACATGGTGGGGGAGTGGCACTATATGTGAAAATAGGGGTGGAATCACATGAAGTACAAGTCTTAAATGAACCAAACTGTACCATAAAATCTCTATGGTTAGTAATTCCATGCTTGAATAATAGGAATAGAGCAGTAGGGAAATACTAATGACCCCCTGACCAGGGTGGTGGTAGTGATTATAAAATGCTCATGGAGATTAGAGAGGCTGTAAAAATAAAAAGCTCAATAATAATGGGGGATTTCAACTATCTCCATATTTCCTTTTGTGTTATCACCCTAAATGATTTCTTTCCATCATCACCCTTCGAATTGCCATTGAGTGTACTTGAACATGGAGCATCTGAAAACCAGTATACTTAGAATTATGACATCTTTTAAAAAGCGCAGCTGTCTAAACTCTAATCCTTGAAAATTAACTCTCCAAAGCTCTTTCCTCCTACTGTGCCGTGCTCCACTCTAGGCTGAGATTCCATGTGCCACACTGGAGTGTAATGGGGTGCTGAGTTGCGTTCTGGTATAACCCCCCAGGTAGTGTGTATTGCCCATCCACCTTTGTGTTAAATGTGTAAAGGACGTTAGTTAGTTACAGCCTTCAGTTGCTGAGCTTGGTTCTTTAGCTCAAGCTGAAAAGACTCATTCTTTTTAGCTCCAGAGGTTCCCATTTCAGTCCTTAGTGTTGAGAATGATGGTCATCGCGAGCTGCTGTGATTACACACTGGGTGCATGCGTGTTCATGTGCAATTAAGGGGGAAAAACACACTTTCTGCAAACTTCAAAACATTTTCTCTCCCCCCCCTCCGTTTTTCATTTTAGGTTGTTTAATGTGTTTGCTTTGTGGCTGGAGGAAGAAAGCTTTCAGAAAGGAGATGCATACATTCCTTCTTTACCGAAGCAATACGATGTGTACAGACTTGCTAAGATCATGCAAAATCAGCAGGTGAAACAGAGACTTCATATCACTGACTGAGTAGGACTGGGTTGATTTGGAATCCAAAATTCAATTAACTTGTTAACACAGATACTTAGTAACTTCTTAAATTGTGGTGCACGTGGTTCCCTGCTCGTCTGCAGTACTGTCCATTCTGCAAGCTGTGTCTTTACAACACTGGTGAACTTTTTCTTATAATCATGTATGCTGACCCAAACAGCCTTCCTCCCTATGTGGGTATAGCTCGTGCCCAGGGTCCTTGCATGCCACTACAAGAACTTAGCTCTTATTCTGCACCTACTTGTGCTTTTTCAAATGGCTTTGAGAACAGTCCAAAACTGGATGTTTAGACGGCAAAGATGCTTGAGCCCAAACCTGCTCTCATTGAAATACTATGTGTTATTTCATGATTGAGCAAAAAGGAGCAAGAAGGAACCTTACATTACTCTACGCACTGTGCATGTCAAATGTTGCATGACACTGTTAGTTGGGGGCTCTTCATAAGGCAAAAACTTGAAAGAAACTCCTTGTGGCTGGAGTTGTATTTTTCTCTCTCCTTTTTAGTATGCTGTATGGATGAATTGTAGGAAATACAGCCTGGTTTTGCCTGAATTCAATAACTTATTCCCTTGATACTTAAAGAACTTCAGCTTCTTCTCCATTTCTTGCAAGTGGTTAGTTGGTTGAATTGTCCTTGCCTTTGCAGTCTTGGGGTTCAGTTTGAATTGGGCCTGGAATAGAGCCCTTTTGGCTCAGGACCTATTTTCTAGAAGTTCCTCCCGGAGACTGTTAGATTCCTTCCGTGGTGGTCATGAGTGGCTGTCAGTGGCCCGTGCGTGGATGGGTTTACCTCTAGTGGCTGCTTTTTTATTCAACGTTTTTCTTTTGGATGCTCAGTTTTTCTAGATCAGTTTTCTTTAAAACATTTGGCCTGCTTTCTGACTGATTGTACAGTCTCCCTGGTACAGTCCCTGCAGATGGGTTCACTGTATACAATACTTGGTCAGCTGTGCAAAGTGCCCCGTGTTAATCTGATCCTTCTCTCATGCCATAGGATTTGTGGATGGAGTATGTCAATATTGAACGCATACAGCATGAATTTCAGGAAACTCTAAATCTTTGGCTGCAAGTCAAACTTGAATCCCATGCAGCGTCTAGTACTTCATCATTGCAGACTGAGTTCACTAACCCTTTGTCAGGTAAGCCACAAACACAGCGTTGTCCAAACTACTGCAAGAGCACTGTGTGTACATTTAGGACTGTTGTGATAATACCTCATTTTAACATTTGGCTGCTTTGGGAACACAGTAGTGTCTATCACAACAAGTGGGTTAACACAGTCCATATATTTATGGAGTACTTGTGCTTGTGTTAGGATGACATTTTTTTAATGCAGTTAGTGGCCAAGATTTTCAGAAATTAGGAGGCTACTAAATCCTCATTTAGGCACCTAAATAAGTAACCTGATTATTCAAAAGTTCTGAGCCACCCAACATCTCCCGTTGACTTCAGTGAAAGTTACATGGCTGTTGAGCACTTTTAAAACTTAGGCCATTTACTTAGATGCCAAATTTTGGATTTGGGGGCCTAACTTTAGGCCCTGACTTTTGATAATTCTTGCCTTTAGATACACTTCTGCATAGCCACTTGGGGCCAAGATTATCTAAGAAATATCTTAAGGCAAAATATTAATTCCACGAAAAAGAATATTTAATTGAGCATCATCCATTCTGTGCACTGAATGAGGCAACTGTGTTGGGGAGAAATTAGCATGTGACCATATAATTAAAGACTGTATCATAAAGTATACACACAAAGAGGGCGAGTTAAGGTTGTACAGGCATCCTTCATTCTGGCATTCCTAACTTTTGAGTGCTTGACTTTGCAACCTGGATAATGTTCTTTTAATGTATGTTTCTTGTGTGAAATAAATTAGAATTTAGAAATTGCCACACTGGGTCCGACCCAAGGTTAACCTAGTTCTGTACCCTGATGGTGGCTAGTGCCAGGTGCTCCAGAAGAAGGTATGGACCCCAGAGGAGGTAGATATAGGATAATCTGTCCCCTGTATAAAATCTCATCCTGATCTCTAATAGTTAGGGATTTGGTTAAGCCCTGAAGCATGAAGTTTAATATAAATGGTTTGTTTATGACTCTGGATATTCTTGATGTCCATATAAATATCCAGTCTCTCTTATAGTCTAAGTAAATTCCTGGCATCAGTGACTTCCTGTGGCTGAGTTCCACAGTTTAATCTCACACTGTGTGAAAAACAATTTCCTTTTGTTCCTTTTAATTTCTCACCTTTTTATTTAATTGCTCCTTTGTTCTTTTGTGAGATAGGGAGGAGAGACATTCCCCATGTACCTTCTCTGTATTCATCATTTTGTATACTTTTACTTTGGATAAGAAACATTTCAATGCCAACCTTCCAAAAGGTGGTTATAATGGTGAGTGAGACTGCTATTTAAAATGTTCTGGAAAGAGTAGTGGATAGTTTTGTTTTTAAAGGTGAACTGTAAAACTAAAAGGAAAACTGAGTAAAACACAGATTTTTGTAGAGGGAGCTGCCACTAACCCGGTTTGTGTGTTTACTGCATGGGGATTCAGCACAGAAATATCATTTAATTTACGCATTCAAAAGAGACTCTTCCTTCCTCTTTCAACTTAGTTAAAATCCTTTTCAATTTCCAAAATAAAAACATTTAAAAAAATTTGAGTTTGGGCCAAGTCCCACTTGCAAAACCTACTGTGTGACTAAGCTGACCAACGAAAATTGGTCATGCAAAATAATCCCTAAAAACAAAAATTCAAAGGGAAAAATTTCAAGAAAATTGAAATGTTTATCCATTGTCAAAAACAGGTTTCAAACAAACAAGAAATCTACCAGTACTGATCAAATTACGTTTATGGTCAGATTGTATCCTAGATGTTGTTTTTAAGAGTGACAAGAATTCCCCCTCCTTTCCTTTCCAGCCAAGGAGAGAATAATGAGTAATTTGAAGAAGTATGATGCGCCCAAACCCGTTCTCCCCTTTCAACCAGTGAAACCTCCTGTGCCTGTTATTTCCTCTGCCAGTCTAGTAAGTCAGAAAGAAGCAACACAGCTTGTGCGCATAGACCTTAACAACTTGCAGCAACATGCCAAGTAAGATTTAGCTGTGTTTTTTCTGCACTGCTGGTATGTTCAGATGACTTCTGAAGCAGCCTTTTTGTCTGTAGTGTTAGCATGTTTACAATTAACAGAACTCCATTCACTATTACTGGCCCATTGTGTTGTGCTTGTGGATTGCATGATTATTTAATTGATATAACTAATTTAGGACCACAATTAGCTACTAAGATTTCTTTTGTTCCCTGGATAATAGTGTAACACTCACCTCATTCTAATTAAGACATAACCTGTTCCTACTCTAGATTATTATGGTCAGTAATTAATTAACTGATTCTTTTACACAAATCATTCTCCTGTGACCATTTCTAGCAGTGGAGCCTACAAAAGGAAAGTCTGACCTCCGGTGCTGGTGACTTCATACGTTGTTTTTGTACAAACTGTTCTCACTGTTCTCATAGCAAAATGCATCTGAAGAACTTAAGAGTTTTAAAAAAAACCCTCATAAATGAATAGTTAAAAAAAAATGTTGGCCATTTAGAAACAATCTTGACTTAATCACATTCATAATGTGTACAAGCAGAATAAAGTCTAGATCAGCGGTTCCCAACCTTTTTGAGTGTGCGGACCTCTTTTCAACCTTCAAACATTTCATGGACCACCACATGCTACTAATTTTATTTGAAATTGTAGATTTTCTTGGTGAGGATGTTGTTTTTCTTTTCCACGGACCCTGGATGGTCTGTGGTCCACAGGTTGGGAACCACTGGTCTAGACCAGTAATATATATACTTGTTGCTTTAAGAGGGCCAGGTTCACAAAACTGAAAACAATTAAACCAAATCATCTGAGAGGAATAACTTAATCAGAAAAAGGTGAATGATAATTGGGAAATCATTTAAGAACCCTTTTTTAGTAGATGACCAAAATACCACAATTGAAGAAGGCCAAACTGGGTAAAAAAAAAAAAAAACTGGGTTAGAAGGGAAGTGAAAGCAAATATAAAATAAAATAAAATATATAATGAGATGGAAGAAAAGGGAGGTTCATAGTAATGAATATAAATCAGAAGTTAGTAATTGTAGAAAATTGATATGGGAAGCAAAGGATCACAAAGAGAACTTGATAGCCAGCAGAGTTACGTTCGTTAAGAAGGAATTTTTAAAATTTATTAGGAACAAAGAATCCTGACAATGGTATTGGTCCATTACTAGATGGAAATAGTAGAATTATCAAAAATAATGAAAAGGCAGAGAAGTGTTAAATAAATATTTCTGTTCTGTATTTTTTGGGGAAAAAACTACAATCTGGTCATATGGTGATAACACTCTTTCATTCCACTAGTATCCCTGGAGGATGTTAAACAGAAGCTACTAAAGTTAGACATTTTAAAATCAGCAGGTCCAGATAATTTGCATCCAAGAGTTTTAAAAGAGATGACTGGACCATTAATGTTGATTTTCAATAAGTCTTAGAACACTGGGGAAGTTCCAGAAGACTGGAAGAAAGCTGATGTGACTGTTTTAAAAAAAGGGTAAACAGGATGACCAGGGTAATTATAGGCCTATGAGCCTGACATCGATCTTGTGTCCTGTTCTAGAGCTCATAATTCAAGAAGAATGTTGGTAAATTGGAGGGAATTCAGAGAAGAGCCATGAGAATGATGAAAGGATTAGAAAACATCCCATAGTGATAGATTCAAAGGGTTCAGTCTATTTAATTTAATAAAGAGAACATTAAGGGTGACTTGATTAGTCTATAAATATCTACATAGCGAATAAATATTCAATAATAGGCTCTTCAGTCTAGCAGAAAAAGGTATAACGTCATCCAATGGCTGGAAGTTGAAGCTAGACAAATTCAGACTGGAGATATAAATTTTTCATTGAGAGCAATTAATCATTGGAATAATTTACCAAAGCTATGGTGGATTCTCCCTCACTGACAATTTTTAAATCAAGATTAGATGTTTATATAAAAGCTCTGCTCTAGGAATTATTTTGGGGAAGTTCTTTGGCCTGTGTTTTACAGGGAGTCCAACTAGATGATCACAATGGTTTGTTCTGTCCTTCTACTCTTGAAATCCTTTCGAAGAGTTGGCATGATCATTGAGAAGGGGTAAATCAAAAGGCTTGAGTTTTAAAACAGATCCCCAAAAAAAATTTAGAAGCAACTCAATGGACTTCCCTGTGATAACTGAACCAGCCAGCCTTTCTCTTTCAAGAATATTTGTACCTAGTTATAATATGTGGCCTAATTAATTTCCTGTCTGTTTGTTCCAGAATCTTTTCTAGATGCTATATTTGAGTAATTTTGCTATCTTCCTAGTGAAGTTACTTTTCCCAATGTTATGAATTGCTGCTTGTGCAATTTACCTCTGGTTTTTATTCTTTTTCATTTAGTAAACTTCTATACTGCCTAAAGTTTAGATTATTCACTGTCTAGAGCTATAGTTAAGTATCTTTTCTCTTATAAAACCCATAGTCCTGCAGTCATGGTATCTCTTGCTATTAAAGTTGCCAATGCTTACTTAGTTCCATGCTAAAGGTTTTGTTAACTTCTTGTCTATGCTTCACAGAACCGCGGCTTACCGGGAGACCCAGCAAGTTGCTTTTGACAGTGAAATATTGGACACAATGCCCAAACTTTATATCAATAGGGAAGAACAGATCACCCTAGAGCTGAAATGTCTGGGCACTTCAAATAAAAGCTGCCAGGGAGCAGCTCTTGTAACAGTCCAGGTTAGAGATCTAATTTCATATCCTCTAGCCCCATTCCTTTAGATCATTGGATTTGTATACAGAAAGCAACTGATAGTGTTTACAAGAATTAAGAGTTCTTGTACTTGGGGTAGTGCATGTGTGTACCATTGTACAGCTGATGTATCACTCTAGAAGTGGTTGCATTTCCTCAGCTAAAGAAAGGTATGTAAAGTTTGTATTTAATCTTGTGAAATGATTTTGATGAAAGATGCTATGCAAATGGAATATTTTGTTCACTGATGGAAATAAAGGACCCAAAATGTGATGTTTATACAAGACCTCACTGGTTGCGTAGATTGAGTTTCTCAGTGTGTTCTAATTGTGTAGGTTTTATCCATCTGATTATAGGTATTTAAAAATACTAAATAGAAGAGGATAAATTATATTACCACATGATAGTTAACTCTCCAAATGACCAAGAGGTGTGAGCTTATGCAATACATTCCACAGAATCAAGAAATGTTCAAGGCCCTAAATAGGAAATCATCTCTCTTCAGGACGTTACTGCTGGTTTTCAGTTTCTTTTTACTGTTTGTTGTGAAGGGAGGGAGAATTTTAGAAAAACTTGTCTTGTAAAATTTCTTCAATTTTAGTTAACTGGCTCTATCTCTCTCAGTTTGAAGGGAAGCATAAAAATGAAGCAGTAAGCCAGCAGCTTCACGCTTTGCGTAAAGAAGTAAAACAACTACAAGCAGACGCCACAAAGCCGCCGCCTTTGAGCATTGTGGAAGCAGCTGTACATGTGGAAAACTTTATAACGTAAGTCACACAGTTACTGCTGTATACATTAGTGTTTTACAATGATGATTTGGCTTTCTGTGCAGCCAAGTGAAAAGACTAAATCTGTTCTCATGCTTTTATAATGCCTACCAGTATGAGTCAAGAACAGGGTTTGAACCTCAGACTTATGGGTTCATAACATAGACCTCTACCACATGAACTAAAGGTGTAACTGTCTTTTGACAGCAGTAGTAGGCTCTTATTATCCAGCACCTACAAGAGGTCGCATGGTATTTTTCATGTTACTTTCATTTGTTATACTCTTCACTCATATAACCTTTGCTTTTCAACTCATTTGCAAAAGCAAATGGAATACTTGCTTTGTGCAATGACCTGGTGTATTAAATATCAGGTCACAGCAAAATTATACAGCAGTTAGATCTCTGATGAGCTAAAAATAGGTGGTTATAATATTAATGTTTATGGACTTCCCTCAGTGCAATCAGCAGTTCTTTGATAGTCAGAGATATGATCCAAAGCTATCAGACCAGCTTTCCAGAATGTTTGAGGTCACAATGTAATGGAAGAGGGTTCTGTATTTCAGTCTGCTGACTGAATTAGCATGAGGCCCACTTCCTCTCGAAGGCCTTGTTGCAATGGATAGATTCTACAGTGTAGTTCTACTCTGTGACATTTCTGTAAGAATGGTTGTATGTTTGCATCTCATTGATTCCCTATGAAATATACAAATGTACATAACATTTTATGAATAAAAGGATGCTTTTCCTAACTTCCAGCCCTGTACATTCACATTGGGATCCTTCTTCCACTTTGTCATTGGTAATACATTCTGCAGGCAGAATTCTTTATTTTACACCTCCATTGTCATGTTAAATTGCTTGCTATGATACCTATGCAATCCCATTGATTTCAGAATGTTTGCAAAGGTGTAACTGACTGGAACTCAGTAAACAATTTTGTTGATGATGCACAGGAATAGATTAATAGAACCCAAGGCCAGAAGTGACCATAGTATCTGTCTGGCCTTACCACCTTTATAACACAGGCTATAGAACTTCCCCAAAATAATTCCTAGAGGAAATCTTTTATATAAATATCCAGTCTTGATTTAAAAATTGCCAGTGATGGAAAACACACCACAACCAGAGCTAAATTTGTTCCCATGGTTAATTAAGCTCCCTGTTAAAAATTTACACTTTATTTTCTGTCTGAATTTGTCTAACTTAAGCTTTCAGCTATTGGCTCATATTATACTTTCTTCTGCTAGATTGCAGAGCCTATTATCAAATGTATTCTCCATGGAGATGAAATCACCCCATAAAGGTCTTTGTTAAACTAAATAGATTGAGCTGTCCAAATCTGTCACTAAAAGGCATATTTTCTAATCCTTTAATCATTCTTGTTGCTCTGAACCTTTTCAAATTTACCGACATCCTTCCTGAATTGTGGACACCAGAACTGGACGCAGTATTCCAGCAGTGGCCACACCTAATAGTGTCTAATATAGAGGTAATTATCACCTCTCTATACTTTATGCTGGTTCTTCAAGGCTAACAAAAGTAAAATGCAGTAATAATCTTTTGGAAAAAAAAAGACTATCTGACTCTGCTTACAAAGGGGATCTGTTAAGTTCTAAGGTGCTCTTTTTACATACTGGAGCCATTTTTCAAGGCAGAACCACTCTTAATCTCCCCAAGCAAAAAGCCCTCCGCTAATACATAGATACCAGCCATAGAAATGTGGTTTTTGTTACGGGTGATAATTTGTGTACAGATTAGTAGTTTTATCTGCATTTTTCTGCAGAGCCTTAATAAATCTCTACAAGATGCAGCCTACGCTTAGAATTCAGAAAGTTGGAATTAGTTTGTTCTTTGCAGTAATAGATTTTGTGTGTGATGAAACTCAACGCCATCCACCCACAAGGCAATTCTTTACTTCCTGCATCGAGATCCTTGGCCAAGTAAGTTTATTTTCTCTACACTCTAATTTTGCACGCTTCACAATTTTTAATCCCATTTGCCTGCTATTATTGAAGGTCTAAAATAAATCCCCAAAAGTCTGGAAATTCTCAGCTAAGTCTGCCACTCACTCTCCTACCACCACGTTGCACAATACCTCAATGGTTTCACAAGCTGCAGGAAGAGAGTTGTTCTGAGATGCCTGTTATAGCTTCTGCAGGTTCAATGTGAGAAGAAAATGATTGTGTTAAAGAAGTCTGGCTCTTCAGTTTGTCCTTTGGATCGCAGGTAGCTGTAATGTTTACAAGGGCATTTTGGTTCATTTGATTGTTTCCTTGCTTCCATGGAGCTGGCCAGTCACCCAGACCTTTGTCACCGTCAGATTAAATGGTTGCAATATGCTTTACATAGAACACCAGTTAGAGACTACAGCTTGTGCAAAACATAATTCCTACTGCTTGGTAGTGTTAGGTATAGGGAGCATATTACCCCAATGCTCCAGAGAAGTCACTAGCTGCTTATGTGCTTCCAGGTGCAATTCAGGGTGTTTATGTTGATGTATAAAACCTTGTATAGTTGGGTTCTAGGTACCATTTTCCCCATGTGCTACTGTGGCATTTGAGATTAGCTGAAGAGTTCTTGATAACTGTCCCTACATTTATAATAGGTAGCGACAGGAGGAAGGACTCTTGAATCAGGAATTAATTTCCTCTTGTTGGGGCATCTGAGCCAGAATCTTTTGACTTTTAGGACTATGGTGTAAGAATTTTCTAGTCACTTGGAGTTTTGCTAAAGGCAGCAGTGGAGCATATTTATTTTTACAAATGGATTTTGGAGAAGGGTTCTGTTATGTTTGTTGATGTTACCTAGGAGCCCCAATCATGGACTGGGATCCTACTAAGTAGGTCCTGTACAAACACTAAACAAAAAGATTGTTCCTGTCCTAAAGTGTTTACAATCTCACTTCACTTTGTATTGTGTTTTAAGAATACTTTTTATGCATGCCCATAGATGGACCTTATGGGGTGTATTTAAATGCATGCATTAGATTATTTGGTTTTGAGAGAATCATAATCCAACTGAATTCTCCACCCCCTAAAAAAGCCTGCTGTAAAGAATGAAACTACATTCTGTAGCAGCTCTTTATTTACTCTCTCTCTCTTTTAAGGTATTTATCAGTGGGACCAAATCTGAATGCAAATTAGTCCTCCAAACCATCCTACGGAATCGAAGGCTCTGTAATCTGCTCTCTCCCTACTTCACTCCAATTGCCGCATCTGATGAGTTTGTAAATTTGTATGAAAAAGTCGTGGCATTCCTGAGTGATGACAACAGTGATGTTGTTTTCACATTGCTGACGAAGGTAACATGCTCTTGAATGCTTATAATATTGTGTTAGGTAGGTTGACTGTTTTCCTAAAGAATAGGAATTCAGACTAACAGAAATAAATACAAATCTGACTTCAAAATAGCAGTATGAATTATTCGTTAGGAGTATATTGCTCGTATAGCTCAGCTCTTAATGTGGCTAAATTGAAGCGGGGCTGGAGGTGAAGACTATATAAGAGATTATAAAGGTATCCTTTCCCATCATGGGTAGCAGCAGTACATGCTTCCCTTTCAACATGCTTTACTTCTGAGCTGGGATCAAAAAGGATAGTTTGGTCTTCTTGGCTCATTCTACCCTTGGTGCCTCTGAAGAGACAACTCACAAGGGAGCCAAATGAATCCTGTTGGGATAACAGTGTGGTAGACATGCACGTCCACTGGGAACCTGACTGGATGCCTCAGCGCACTTCACGGAGGCAGCCAAGCATCATGGGGTGGTGATTACGTTCAGTCACTACTGACCTCGGTTGGATTTGAGCAGACCACCTAGTTAGTGATTAGAAAGGACACTGTCCTAATGTTCAAATTTGAGTCATGCAGCCATCCTCTCTTGTCTCCACTACTGCTTTTAAAAGCCCTGATTCAGAAAGACACATGACTGTCTTTCAGCACGGGGTTACAAACCTTGCTGAATCAGAGCCTAAATCAGGACTGTACATTCAGAAGATTGTCATGTAACCTTAGCGAGTTCTGTTTTGCACCACTGATCGCATGGGCCTGTATGAAAAGGACTTTTCCTTTCCTTTCTTGAAACAAAAATATCCCTTTTCTGTTCCAGCAACTCCTTTTTTCACTAAAATGTAGATCTTCAATTAACACTGCTTTTAACATAGAGCTTCCTTGTACAAATACTGCCTTGCTTCTGTTTTAGTTTGACCTCCCACAATGGCTAAACCTCACTAAGCCTCCTCTGTCTGAACGTACCAGGCTTCTGGAGTCCATTCACTTAGCGCTCAGCGCATGTGGCCTTGAACCAGAAGAAGACATTTTGATGCCATTTAATATTTTCTGCAAGCACTGGACTTATCTCCTCCAGTACCAGTTCCCTGACCATTACAGTGACTTTCTAAGACTGCTCATGCAAAGTGAGTATCTGAATCAACCAGGGCAAATCTCAGATTAATTATTAAATAACTGATACATTGAATTGTACTAGACTGTATCTGTATTTATACTCATAAAGTTTGGACTGGAGTAGGGAGAGGGAATGCAATACAGTTAAAGCACTCAAATACAGCAGGACTTCAGCATTTTTTCACAGTTGAATAAATACAGATGTGCATATATTCTGCTAATTGTATTTTAGTTGTACTAAAAAGCTACCTAGTGCTTCATGTCAAGATCCACAGATAGATTTTTGGCCTGCATTGCTGCAGGGAGACCACGCAGAGCTTTCTCTCACTGGGAAAGCTGGAGTGTCTCTCATTAATGAGCCATTTTGCCATCAGTTATGTTAGAACATGTTTTTGAGATACTTTTTTCTGGTTTTGTTGAGTTTGCTTCCCAGCTCTGCCGTACATGCTCAGTGTGACCTTGGAGAATACCTTAATACCTTTGAGAATTCCTCAAATTCCCCATCTGTAACAAACTGGATCTGTAAAATGAGGAGACAATACACTTCTTTCACCCATTGTCTTGTTTGTTAGGTTGTAAACTCTTTGAGGCATCATCTGTCTTAGTAAGGCCTTGTCTACACTAGAAAAATAAGTCAACCTAACATATGTCAATTTACAGCCACAGTAATTACTGTGGTGGCTGATATCCACGCTACTCTTCTTGGGTCAGTGTAGTGTGTCCTCACCAGGAGCACTTCCACCTACCAGAGGGGCAGTGTGGGGAGCTGAAAGCCCAGTGTCTCAGCTCTCTGCCAGAAGCCACACAGGCTTCTGGGTTCCCAATGGGCTTCTCACCCTGCTCTCAGCCAGGAATAGAGGAAGACCAGCTGCCCCGTTCTCCAGGGAACTTTCTTGTCAATTGACAAGAGTGACAGCCCCACTGATGACATAAGGGACGCAGTGTTTACATTGACACTGCATCACCCTAGCCACACCGACAGAAGCCCTACACCTCTCGTTGAGGTGGTTTCATTACGTCGGCACAGCAGAGGAGTTACATCAGTGTGAGGAGCATGTTAGTCTGTACTCCTCCACTATTTTGTTGACAAAAGCTGACTTTTGCCAGCAAAACTCTAGTGTGACCAGCTCTATGCCTGTATAGTGCAGTGGGGCCTTGATCTTAGTTGAGGCCCTGTAAACTGTAATAAAAATAACACTAAATCTGAACATTAAAATACCCACATATGGGGATTAGATACCTTTAAAATCCTGAGATTCAAACCAATGTCTCTCATGCAGGTTGCTATACAACGTCAATCTAATGGCAGGCTAATATTAAGAAAGAAGAATTAAAGTCGTCATTATGATTTTAATGTATTTTTCCTAAATAAAAAACCCAACCCCTTTCTTTGTCCAAAGGTTCTTCAGAGAAGCTCCTTAGCCCTGACTGTTGGAAGGCATTGCTTAAAACTTTGGGCTGCTGTTCCTCAGAAATGGGACCAAAGGGCCAGGGTGACTCCAATAAAAGTACAGAACAGCGAAGCTCTGCAAAAATCCTTCTGTCTGCAGAACAGGTGGGAAGCTTTCTGGCTGATCTCTGGATTACTGTAATTTTCAGCTGAAATCAGTATCCCCCACTGAACAGTAACATAGTGCTATAACTGTCCTCCTCTTCCTCCCTCCCCCCCAATCCTCCTGAATTTGTATCCTCCTTGACTGATTCAGAGCTGTCCACTCTTTGCAGGTCAGAGAGACAATAGAATGGCTTTCCAAGTCTTTCTGCAAACTACGGTTAGCTTCTTTGGATTTCAGGAACTTTGGTCTGTTTTCAAAGTGGAGTCCATATATAATTGAAGTGAAGACATTGCTGGAGTACCTTGTGAAACGGCTTATTGACTCTGAGGTGGTCAGTTTAGCTCAGGAACCAGTAGGCAGCAGCAGAATTCTATCAGGTAATGTGCATAAAAGCAAATGATTTAAAGGGAGAAGTTGGATGTCCACAATCTGGAGGTTTAAGATCTTCTCTTGCACTTGCAAATATTCTATTAATATAATATATATAATATAAGATATATTCAAATAATATAAATCTTCCATTGCACTTGCAAATACAGTAGAGTGCCAACCTTATGAAGCTCTCAGCTGTTGCTTATGAGCTGTGCAAGAATTTAGCTTGTCCTAAGGAGTTTGAGTACCCCAGAGCCACGGCTTCCCATGTGCCCAGTTATCAGGATCTGTAGTCAGTGAATCCAGGGAACATAATCAATCTGCACTTGTCCAGAGTTGAGGAAATTCAAGTTGATCTGTATTTGGCATTAAAAAAAATAAGGCAAGGTATTGCGGGAACGCTTTGTTGGTATTACTTCACATTGCAGCTATGCTGTATAACTTCTCCCTATTCTCTGCTCATAATGATGAGAAAAACGTAGATTTACTGCTCTGAGCTGTTACCTGATGCCAGATTCTCTTCAGATACATACATGCCGCTTCCACTGTTTTCAGAGATGGAAGTGTGGTATTGTGGTATAAGCCTGGGAGTGGGAGCTAGAGACTCCTCAGCTCTGACACAGACCCTTTGCTTTTAGGCAAGTCCCTTCACTCCTGTGCTTCAGTTTATCTATAACTGGCAGAGGTGGTGAGATTTAATAAGGTAATGTTTGTGAAGCCATTGGAAAATGTAAAATGCTTATTTATTTATTTGCAGTCTACATTTGCCCATACAAATCTGATTTAATTTGATTTGCACCTCTTTTGGAGGAAGAGGTTAAGATCTTTTCTCCAGGTTTGGTGGCTGTGTGTAATTTGGTTACTGTTCTTCTACTTGAATAACAAAGGTGTGTTTTTTAGGGGTGCGATCCTTGCATTCAACTGTCGCTGAGCTCTTTAAACCGTGGATTCTGGTTTTAGATAAAGATGATGCCAGGTAAACACTAATGCAGTTTTAGTTTTCATAATTAAATGAACTATTGCTATTAAATTAAGGATTATTATTTTTGAAGTGATGGTTTCATTGTAGTCCTCTGTTTAATCCAGCAAATCTGTTTATAATTTTAAATCATGTCATTGAACAATTTTGGAACTAATCAGTGAACTCATTAGAACACGTGTTTTATTTAAATTTTTGTAAGGAATTGCGCTTCATTAAGAACTACTTGGTCAGAGTCTCTCACTCATTCTTGACAGTGTTGTCTTTGACTTGAGTTTCAGATAAGCAAGGTGCCTTTTCAGGTTTTCTCCGAAGTGTGTTTAAAAACAACAACAACCCAGTAAATATCTGCTGTCCTACACTTGCTTCATTCAATCTTGGACCAATGGAAAAGAAACACTGCCATGCTGAGGACCAGGGCCCGTAATGAGAATTAATAACTTGCTACTGTCACGACAAAAAATACCTTGCCATAGCAGGACAATCCTTTCTGAACCTTGTACACTTGACCCAACACTGGTGTGGTGTCATAGATGGTAAAAAGTACTGAAAATCAGTATTGGAAACAGATTAGGCACTGGCTTCCACATGCCTGCCTTGTGCTTCCATCATAATGATACCTCCTGTCATTTTTCAGCAAGAGGCTCAAATGCCAAATGTAGTAAAATCATTTGCACGACTCAGCGCTAGCATTAACCTGCTGTGGGACGTGTGTTTTCAGATACATCTCAGAGTTTTTACTTGGGGAAACCCTTCCCCTTTTCATTGTAGTAGATTAAGTGCAGTTTCCTTTTAAACCCCAAACCTTCTCTAGCTGCGAATGCATCTCCCACGTATAATTGGAAAGTTAAATATTGCTGGTGTATTCTGTAGCTTGGCACTTGCGAAAGAGACCTGGGAATGTTGGCCAAGGTGACTAGATGGTGTTGTGGAGCTCAAGGTGTACTTTACTACAGCTCCAGAATGTGTTTGAAGCAAGGAATGGGTGAATGTAAGTGGCTAAGTCTGAATGGATTGCACATCCCTATAATGGACCCATCCAGGCGTCATTCATGTGCTAGGGTGGCTTGTGCAGATATTTCTAAATTGCAAAAATGTGTATTACCGATGGTGTCTCATAAACCCAGTGACACTATTTCTTTCTTTGTGGTTTGAAGTAATCAGCACTGCTATCCCTGGTTGGAGAGTGACACTCCTGTAGCCTCCAGCATGGTGCAGTTGTTCACAGATTGCATAGAGGTTTTACACCAAAGCTTTAAAGGTGGGTGAAATCCAGACTCATGAAATCAGTGTTGTTTCTATGCCGTTGCACTTCCTGCCTTAGCAGCCCAAGCAGTGTTTTGAGTGGATTGGTTTGGTACATCCTAATTCCTAGCCATGCTTGTCTGCAGTTCTGTTATATAAGCACACCTGTAACTCACTCGTGAAATGAATAGGGCTTGGTGGCATGGGCAGAGAGGAACGGTTAGGGTTTTTAGAAAGGTTAGAGCGGGGAAAGCAAAATGTTTTGACAAAGGGCCTGGAGATGGAGAGGGAGATTTAAAACCAGACACAAATATTGCCTGTTCCAGTGGCAGATGCACTTTGAGAAACTTTCTATTTTGGTCCTGAATCATTAGCAGAACTTCTCCAATAGCAGGTATTTGTGCAATCCTGAACACCCCACTGGAGGCCACTGTGGGTGTTGCAGTGCCCTGATCAGTTTTCTGCAGGGTTTGTTCCTCACCTGAGGATCTGGAGAATGTAGCATTAGTAGGGTGATTTATGGGCATGTATCCTAAAGATGGGAAAGCAGGAGATTGGTACGGGTGGTGATCCGGGAGCTGTCATTAGTTGGGGGCTGGGAGCGAGAAGGACTTCTGGCAGGGTTTGAGTAATTTATCTTGGCCGTTTTGGGATTCCTGGCAAGCCATTGGATCAGAGGGGTCCTGGGTGTGTGCAGGGGCCACTGGGCTCAGGCCCATGAGGGCTGCTGGGCTTCATGGCAGTCTACAAGGTTTACAAGGATATTCCACTTACACAGCCACAGACTAGATGGCAATAGCTCTAGGCAAAATAGGAGTTTTATTTTTTCAAAACTTGGTGTGTAACTACTGCTGCTGGAGGATGCATGGCTGACATCCTGACTATTCGACTTCTCCATTAATCCACAGCGCACATGTACTGCTACTGCCCATACTGTACCCTTCCCATCATTACTCTGCTAATGTGCCTCAGCCCCTAACCTGGAGGGACAATTTAATTTCCAGGCTCATCCACTCCCAGATGTCTCTACTGAGACTGCAAATAGTGTTTCCATTGGTCATGGTTGTGTTTATATGCCTGGAGATACTTGTCTACTATCAATGGAACTGTCACCCCCATTCATGTCACATAGGCCACTGAAATGCCATCACACAGTAATAACTTGGGGGGCAGAGCTGAATTCAGGCCGGTGACAGCTGAACTGAAAGAGCAACATGTTGTGATGCCTTTGAAAGTTTCCAAATTCTTAACAATTTTGACAGGATCAATGGAACCAGTTCACTACTTACAGAAATACGTATATTACACAGAACTAAGTATATTCTAACTTTCTTATTGTCCAGTTCACTTTTTAAAAGAGAACGATGCTCTGTAGAAGAATCATTTCAGGTATAGATTGAAGCAAAAGAAAATGTCCTTTTTCTTAGAATGTTATGTCCTTTTGTAGAACGTGTAGTCAGTGCGCGTCCCTTTTACGGTCCATTTTGTCCATATTTGGCTAGGTTTCCGGGGAGTTGTGTTTTTTAATTGGGCTGTTTCCTTTTAATCTAGATAAGCTGTTGCCAGGCCACCGTGGGGCACTCTGGTTACATCTGATGCATTATTGTGACACATGCGCAGCCCCCAAAATGCCAGAATTCATTCTTTATACTTTCCATGCTGAATTCAGCCGACTTCCATGGAAAGAGATGCACCCAGATCAGACGCTCATGGAAGAATTCTTTAAAGTAAGCACCTAATGCATATTGAAATAAGACCATTTACACTTAGTTCATTCCATTCTCGAAATGACATGGATGTGTGCTGCAGTTTGTTTATTTATCCAAAGAGTACCTCATTTAAGTTTATTGTAGAAGCTGAAGGCGGCTATTACATTATTTATCATTATTAGGAGTATAATAGCTTTTCAGATGGTCTGATACTACTACTGTGGAGATTGATTTACACTGATGTGACCCTCGATGGAACTGTCTGGGCTCCAGTCACACCTGGGACCCACTGTGGTATCTGAGAATCTCACTGTCTTCAATGTATTTATCCTCGATCTCCCTGTGAGGTAGGGCATTGCTGTGATCCGCATTTGACAGATGAGAAACTGAGAAACTAAGTGACTTACACCAGATCACACAGGAAGTCTGTGCCGGAGCCCAGTTCTCCCATGGCCCAGCTTAGTGCTCCAACAACTGGATCACTTCCTTTCATGTTATTTACTTGCACTGCGGTAGTGCCTATAAGCTCCAGTCATGGACCAGGGCCTCTTTGTGAACAAAAAGATGGTCACTGCCCCAAAGAGCTTACAGTCTACAAGTAAAACCCGAGACAGTCAGAGGATGCAACAGAAAGACAAGGAGCACGAGACAGTGTTCTCAGCATGATAGGCAGTGATCACTTTATACCAGTTGCCTAGCAATTGTCACCAGGCAATGAGATATTAAATTTTCTGAGAAATAATTTTGTCTGCTTGGCTCTAGTCTTTCAGGCACTGCAAAGAGGATGGCTTATAAATGAATTTCTAGATAAGTAGTGAGCTTGAGGACAAATATTAATCCAGTTAGTCTTAGTTTTGTTAATGTTTGGAACGTTTCCCAAAAACTTGACTTGATCATTTTTGGTTTATAAAGCATAATTAACGTGGCTTGGGTAAATAAGTATCTCTATAAGACAATGTGTGGCGTATCAATCAGTGGATTATAAACCAGTTTTATGCTAACTAAAATGACAGTCACTGTACTTTCATTTTCTATTGATTGCTTCTGTTTTGCACCCTAAAGTTATAGTACAGATGGTGGTGGGACTCCAGGATCTCTCCTCCGAGGCCTTTACTGCCTTCCTTTAGGTGTTGCATTGTCCATGCACATTCGCAGTTGTCACAGAATTTCTCAGACTGCCCGAATGGGAGAAAAATCAGTTGCAATTCTGAATTTTGCCCCTTCATCTGTAGTACTCTGAATTTGCTGGCCTTCTGTACATAATGGGATTTTGGAGAGTGCTGAGGGGTCTGTTCCTCGCCAATGAAGGGGTAGAAGGGAATTCTGTAGGGGTCTGGCTGATTTTGAGTTCCTGTTAAATTGATTATTTAAAGTGGCTGAGGTTGAATTGTATTACTGATGCTGTTAGAGTCCCTAAAGCCATGATAGTGTCTTTTTAGTTATTGTTTAAACCTTAATAAATAAAATGAAGGTGCCCGTTTGTTTTCTCCTAGGTTGAAAGAGGCAGCCCGAAGAGTTGTTTCATATTCTTGGGTTCTGTTTTATGTGATGTGAACTGGGTCAGCGTCCTGTCCGATGCCTGGAATCCCAATCCCCAACCTGAAACACACAACATGACTGTCTGCTTGCTCTATTTGGTAGTCCTGTTGGCAAAGGAGGAGCAGCTTATAAGCAAAGAGGTAATTTTGAAAAGGTTCAGAGACTGCTCAGATTGCCTCGGCTTTGTCACAAACTTAAACAAAGATTACAATGCCAAGATTTCTATCTGCTGAGGAGGCCTATGCAGATGACATTTGGGAAGATGACATTTAGAAGCCACCATATTAATGGCTGAGCACATGCAATGTATCTGATGTGCCATTGAAACAGTGGTCCATCAGGTTTATAGTAATGTACCTTGCATCCAAAACTGCTCGGTCTTTTTGACAAAATAAAACCACCTCAACACGAGGTGTAAGGCTTTTGCGGCTTTAGTTAGGGCAGTGCAGTGTCAGTATAGATGCTGTGTCCCCTTACATCGCTGGTGGGGATGTCGTCATTGTCAATTTCACTGCTCCAGTGGAAAGAAGGAAAGCCCAAGCCCAGGCTGCTGCAAGTCATGGGCGGCTGGATCCCAGCTCTGAGCTGGGATGGGACAAGCCGCGGGTGGCTAGATCCCGGCTGACCCAAGGCAGCTGGACCCTATTTTCCAAGGGCGAGAAGCTTCCTCCAGCTCCCAGTGGGGAATGGGGGTGGGAGAAGCCCAGGGCTGGCTCCTGGTGGGGAACGAGAAAGGGGGGAGAGGGAAGCCACTGCCCCTCTTAGGTCAGTGAAAGTGCTTCTGGTGAGGACGCACGCCACCGACCCAAGGAAGATGGTGTGGACGTCAGTCACCGCAGTAACCGCTACAGTGGCTATATGTCGATATATATTCTGTCGACTCACATTTTGAGGGTAGACAAGGTCTAAGCTGTGTAGCACACAGCTGTACTCCGGAGAGGATTAAGAGACTTGAAAGCATGGTAATATTCTGTGAATTGTTTAATTGGGAGTTCTCCTCTCCTAGGAAGAGGTTGTAAGAAGCAGCGATCTGACTGCAGTTGGGTCTCCAGTGACTTTCTAGGCGTTGTTAAAAGCAAACAAACATGCCTGTCTCTACCACTGAGTCTTTCTCTCACTCCTCCACCTGAATCTTCCCCAATAGTCATGGAAGGCTGTTTCAGGAGAGTCTGCGGCTCCCCTATGTAAAAATCTATGGGAGCGCTTCTCGTTTTCCTGTATGATATTTAAGTATGATTAGCTTGACCTGCTTCTGGTCCTGATGCTGCCCACGTCTGCATCTATCCCAGGTCTGCTTAGGGCTGTTCAAAAATGGAAACCTGTTTTAAGCAAGGACCTAAAACTGATGCAGAAACCAAGACACAATTGCCAAGGAGCATAAAACAATCAACATGGAAACCTCTATCATCCTGTTGGATGTAAATAAACTCTGATGCAGTACTTTCATAGTGTAACATGAGCAAACTAAACCCAGTCATCAGCATTCTTCGCATTGCCTGGCAAGTTATTTACAACTACAGCCGCATAGCTGCTTCTACAAATGTTCCGTTCTTACCATAAAACTCTTCGTCCATTCTTAACATATACTTGGAGATCCTCTGCAATTATAGCAGCAAGTCACGGTTATGTAGCATTTTTAAGACCAAAGTCATCTCTCTGCCAACTTGACATTGCTTGCGGCACCTCAGTGGGCAGAGATTGCAGCACCATCTGAACATTTTTATAACTAGCTTCCTCTGGCTGAGTTTATTCCACCTCTTGTCTCCCCACCCTCGGGTGGTTACAGATTTCCTAGTCTCTGACAGCAAGTGAGTCCTGCTTCTTCAGAGTTATATATAAATGTATGTTTGATAGAGAGACGGAATGCGTTAAACACAAAGAGAATCATTTAGCAAAAGTGGATGTAAAGATTCATTACAAATGTAAAAGACTGAGATCAGTAAAGTTTTTTTACATAAAATTAGCCATGGCTCACATCGTAGCTCCCAAATTCCACCCATGGCGGCATGACGAGTCACACAAAAGTTCTGTGTTTGCACGGAGCCTAGCACAATGGAGTGCTGGTCCATGCCTGGAGCTCCTAGGTGCTACCACAATACAAACAATAATAATCTTTTTATAGTCCTTTGAGGCATTGTATTGAGGAGGTATGATAAAGTTAACCTGCATCTTAGCCTCTCATCTACAATCGCTTTTGTATTTTCCAACTTACTAAAATTACTGGAGTTCAGTATCCCAGGCAACACACTCCTTTCAATGACCTTCTAGATATCGTTTAATTTCAGAGATCTTCCTTACACTTCTAAAGATACAATGGTGTATGATATGTGAGCCACCCCAAAAGATTTTTCTCCCATCTTCAGAGGGCTTGGTGTAAAACATCATAGAGCAAGGTTCATTAGCATCTTATCTATTTTTTCCTCTTAGAACTTTGCTCTGACTTCTTTTCCTGAATGGCAAGCTCAGATTTGAGTCCTTTGTTCCAGAAAATGGATCCAATATCTCTTTATTAATATTATAAATGTAACATTCTTGTCAAGCTGATTTCACTTGGGATATTTCTAGGGTACTAGATTGTACTTTATTTAACCGAGTCAATATTCAATCATTCTGTTTATAAGTAAATTCACAATGAACTAACTCTGGAACTTTTCAGTGTATTAAGAAAACTTTTGTGGCTGCAGTTTTCTTGTAGTGAAAGTCTTTGGAATGTGTGACTTGAAAGTAGCATCGTGTTGTGGGTAAGGCACTGGACCAAATGATGGAAGACCTGGGTTCTGTTCCTGGCTCTGCCACTGAGCTATGTTACCTTGCTGGTGTGACCTTAGGGAAGTCAGGTCACATCAGTGTGCCTCCATTTTCTCTCTTACACTTTCCTATGTGTTTAGAGTGGAGCTCTGTTCATTGCAAGGACTGTCTTATTGTGCCGACACATTGGCCTGGTAATCTTGGCAGGGGCTGTCAGATGCCCTGTGATACCCGTAGTAAATATGATACATACCAATGCAGTGAGTATTATTTTAATACAATGAAGTATTAAAGCCAGACTGACAGCAGTCAGCTATTTGGTGTGGTTTATTATTACACTCCGTGCATCTCTAACCTAAACATTATAGACTGATCTCTCCATTACTTTCCAATATTTAATATTATGACTTGATTAAAAAGAGCATTTAAATAGTAATTTGGTTTTTTAAATCTTCAGGAATCGCCACTGATTAACCTCCTTGGACAGACCAGCTCTCTTCCATGGCAACTTGTGCGCATTGCATCTTATCAAAACATCATCAGCTACTTTAGCAGCCACTATCCTCCTTCCACCATCCTAGCCAAGGATTCTGCAGCTGAACTGATAGTGAAACTCTTAAAAATGTCTGCAGGCTTTGGTGCTTCTTCTGATAGTCACGTGCATCTTGTAAGTATGATTGGCAATGCCTCTGGACTGTTTTTGATCATCTTCTAGTTGTCTCATTGAGGTTCTAGTGTGTCATGTGGTCACATGGTCCATGAAACTAGAGCTAAGTGTGCCAACTTTTTTAAATTTTAATAGGATGGAACATTAAAATGCCAAGCATACATTCACCAGGTGGTTCAGTTTCTCAGCACCCTGGAACAAAATGGAAAAATAACCCTTTCGATGCTGGAACAAGAAATGTCAAAGCTGTTAGACGATATTGTCATCTTTAACCCTCCAGGTTGGTTCTAAGGAAATGGCATAGTTTTTACAGTTGTCAAGATGTATTATTTATAGAGTCAGGCTAGTTACATATATAGATCATTTTTAAAACTATTTCATGCATTTACAATACATGAGATGTTTCTGAGATGGACTTTGGACCTCTAAGGATTTATTGCCTATGTAACGAATGTCCTTTGGAAAATACCTTGGTTTTGAAGAACACATGTGTGCTGTCACACAGCTGAAGGGGAGAGAATTCCCTCCCTCACACTCACCAGCCAAAAAAAAGAAGGTTCTTTGTTGTAGGCAATTGAAATGGGTGGAGGCAGAGCCTTCCTTTTAGCACCTGAAGAGCATGTTGGGATGCACCAGGTTTATCAGACACTTGCTAGTTAGAAGCTGATGGGAAGAAACATGTTGCTCCCGTAGCAGCATCCCCTGACAGCACCTTTCCAGTTCACAACAGCATGGGTGGGGAGGGCTGGGCACATCACAAGGGCGTTATCCCAGGGCCTTGCTCGTATGGAATTCTCACTTTTCTTGTCAGCCTCTCGCTCATTAGGTGTCTGATAAAAATGTTTCCCCCCTGGTATAAATGGCTATGGCTTTGGAGGATTTAACTTTAATTTGACTCATTTAACCTTTTTGCCTCAGTTTCACCATTTGAACTATGGTGACAGTAATATTTCCTTACAGCGGGCTGTGAGGATTAATGAATTAGTCTGTCAGTTCATAAAAATAGTATTAAAATACTTAATTTCCATTTAATAAAGTAAATTATTGCATTAAATTGGGGAAAAGTGCTATCTTTAGATAAGGATTATAAGAACTAAGCATTATAATTGTGTGTTTAAACTGTGCTAAATAAAATTGTTCTAAGTGATTACTGTTAAGGGGACCGTATGAAATAGAATAGGCAGCATGAAAAGAGATTCAGGGTCTGAAAGTGGAGCAAGGAGTTCAGATGCTTAGATCAGCAAGTTTATCTGGATAATCTAGTATCTTGGGAAATTCCCTGGGACTTGGGAAAATCTCTAGGGCTCCTCTGGTCATATCTGAAATTATCATGAAACCACAGTTTGTTATAGCTATAAGCTGTTCATTAACTTTTATTTTATAACCAAGTTGTGTTGAGTGGAAGCCCCGTAAATGTTTTTTTCCTCTACTTAAATTATAGTAGCAGCTAGAGGCCCCAGCTGAAATCAGGGCTCTGTTGTGCGAGGCCCTATGCAAATACATAGTTCTAGTCCCTACCCTGAAGGGTTTGCGATCTATTTTGGCAAGACAAAGTGGGTTGGTAGGGAGGTCATTATGTAGAACTGAGGTACATAGTGAATAAGTGACTTGGCCAAGGTCGTACGGGAAGTCAACTGGAGTGGCAAGAATTGAACCCAGATTTCCTGAGTCCCAGTCAAGTGCCTTAAACACTAGGTTATCCCTTCTCATTTTATTTTGGTAGCTGATTTATTCTTACTGATGTTTTTTTTTTGTGACTTCCAGCCATGGATATGCAAACTCGCCATATGGCTCTCAGTAGTCTCTTTTCAGAAGCACTGATGATGATGAATAATGCTAGCATCACAACAGCAGAGTCTCTACAGGGTAGTTTACAAAGGTGGATCAACACCAAAGTCCATGGCCTGCTAGTGATGCCCCTTCTAACAGCAACATGTCAGAGCCTGGCATCAGTCAGACATATGGCAGAGACGACGGAAGCTTGTATTACAGCTTACTTCAACGAAGGTAACAGAGAACCTCCCGTTCTGTCACTTACGCCAAGTTCTGAACTGACATTAAAGCTCACTCTTGAAATGTGCATTAATTAATTGCTAGGTTGGAGCTCCTTGTCGCCTCAGGCTGCTCAGTAATAGCTTTAATTTGGTTTTCATTTCATATGGAGATTTTCTTTCCCGAAGTATGTTGTTGATGTTACTTACTGTGCTCCACATACGTGTCTGCAGTAATATCTGTACACAGTCAAGCAGGGCGTAGGCAGTTGTTGTTGTTTTGAATTTCTTCGCTTGCATGTTTTATCGTTATAACATAATGCTTTCTTAGAATTGTTCCCATCTACACAACTCTTTCTGAGATTGTCTAGCTCTGCCTGAGGGCTACTCGTTCTAGCTGAAGGGGGTTAAATTACTTTCTATGTATTCTAGTTCGTTCTTTTATGGCAAAGTTATACAGAATTTAGAAAAGGATAGTTTTTCTATAGAACTTAAAAAAAAATCATGTAGAATTTAATACAAATGTATATTCTTTGGTAGAATTCTATGGGATGGCTATAAGAAACCATACAGAGAGGATCATGTTCTCACTCAAATTTTGTAGGTTTTTGGAATGATTTCTATGGAACTATATATATCTATTTCTGCCCCAGTCAATTCTGTAAGACTTTAGCCCGTCCAAGGGAAGTGTTTGAAGTCTCATCACTGGGACTTATAAAATTAATGCTGTTATAACACCAGCAAATGTATTTGGCTGCCTGGAGATGGACGAGGTAACCTAATAAGCGTTGTCCTTCTCTAATTTCCATGATTTTCTGACAAGCTGATGATTTGGAAAATAGCTGCCAGAGTATGATGTATTTAATTTAAAAGAACATAGTTAAGTAGGTTAGATCTAAAGCTTTACCTTGTCCTCAAACTGTTTTAACAAGCACGCCTTATCCTTTTTGTATTCTCTTCTCTCACTTTGTTTTAAGAATTTCCTCACAACCAGAATTTAGGCTGGGGTCCTATACTCGCCTCCCTTCAAGTTCCTGAACTCACAATGGAAGAATTTCTGCAGGAGTGTTTGTCCTTGGGGAGCTACCTGACCCTTTATGTCTACATGCTGCAATGTTTAAACACTGAGCAGACTCTTGCCAATGACATGAAAATGCTGCTAACTGTTGGCAAATGGCTAGAGCAAGTGTATCCAAGGTATTTAAGGTTTGATTCACTACAGTCCTTTGGTGTGGATATAGGACTAGATACAAGGCTTTCTAATCCCAGCTCTGCTTTTGCATCTTGGCCTGCATTTTGTGGTATCTACTAATTTGAGATATGTCACGTTCTGAGTGTTCAACTTGAGATGCTACGGGCCTGGTTTTTATAAGGTGCTGAAATTAATGGCAGATGCTCAACTTTGGGGGGGAAAATCAGGCCCAAGTGTTCCCAGTTGGGCACCCA
This sequence comes from Mesoclemmys tuberculata, assembly GCA_007922155.1. Lineage (NCBI taxonomy): Eukaryota > Metazoa > Chordata > Testudines > Chelidae > Mesoclemmys > Mesoclemmys tuberculata. Next base: position 9,705,208 of record ML675629.1, on the reverse strand, counting down.
AAATTAGTGGGCAGTTTTTAAAAAATGGAGATCTTTGTCTCCCTGTAAAATGTAGAGGAACTCAATAGGAAGGAGTGTGGTGAGAATTGAGGGGTTTTTGTAAAGAGCTTTGAAGATGTAAAGTGCTGTATACTGTAAGTACTAAGTAGTTATTAAAATACAAAGAGTGCCCATGGACAGTGCACCAGTAAGTATTACATGCTGCTTGACAGTTCTATCCAGAATGTGGCAAAGCTGTTGGCTGGTAAGTGTCTCTCCATTCTAATGGCAAGAGGAACAGAACTTTCTTTGATTAAAAAGTCTTGTTAGGAAAATGCATGCTCTCCTATTTGCAATTCAAATCTCTTGGCTGTCAGTGATGACTATAGTACCCTCCAGCTCTATTCACTTGATTGCCAATGTGGGGAAAGACAGCAATCTGCAAATGGCTGTTTTGCTCCCTTCTCCAAAGCTAACAGCCTTCTTCAAGATGGCTGAGGCATTTTAGGTGTTGGATAGAAGTTACTGGAGCACTGCTTGGTGCAGATATCTCGTGCTGATGCTTTCTGGGGAATATCTGAGTTCATTAACCTTGGGCGTGACTTCAGGCCACTTGGTTTTAAAACAATGTTTAAAAATATCCACAGAGGAACTTGTGCTGTGTGCTTTGCACAGCAGAAGCCTTCAATGTTTCCACTGCTATAAAATAAAGTGGAAAATTGAAATCATGGTTAAAACAAAATCTGCTGTTTCTTAAGCTATGTTTACACTGGCGCCGCCGTCAGATCGACTTATCTGGATCGACTGAGTGGTCAGTGAAGAGCCGCTCAGTCGATCCAGAAGTTGTCGTTATTAATCCACCACGGCAAGTGGCGTAGCGCTGCGTCAACAGGAGCATGGTTCCTGTCGGCGCGGTGCAGTGAAGACGGCACACGGAAGAGAAGCACAGAAGTTGATGGGAGTTATGCAAGTTCTTTGCATAACTCCCGTCGAATGCCACCGAATCACAGAGTTAAATGTAGACCAAGCCTTAGAGTATCAAATATCTGTAAGCAAAGCCAAGATCAAAGAACAATGGGCATGGCTCACCAGTCTGTTACACCAGATTTTATACTGGTGTAACTCCATTTCAGTGCTTCCAGTACCATTTATTAATAAATTTAAGGACAGAAGAAATCATTATGATCATCTGGTTTGACCTCCTACATAATACAGGCCTTTGAACTTCTCCCATTAATTTCTGCATCAAGCCCATAATTTCTAGAGTTCCACTTCACTGGAGCTACTTCAATGTAAAAAATAGTCTATCTAAATGTCCTTCGCAAAGGTGTCAGCTAAACACCTCACTGGGCTGGTGGGTACAGGGACACTTTCTAATGCCATAGGCTTCAGAGATGTTGAAAGAGGGAAGATCAGTTTCTAATCATTGTTCTTTCATCTACCAAAAGCTCAGTGAAGGAAGAGGTGAAGCTCTTTCTCTGGTGGCATAAAGTCCTGCAGTTATCCTTAATCCAGATGGAGCAGAATGAAGCCATCGTGATTGAAGCAGTCATTCGGATATTGCTTTCAATGCAAAGCAGGCAGAATCAGCTGGCTGAGGAGAGACTGACATCAGGAATACTGGGTGCTATTGGTCTAGGCAGGAAATCTCCTTTGTCATCCAGGTAAGAATGTAGGAAGGAGACCTCTGACTAAGAAGGCACATATTTTGAAAATACTTGAGCAAATCCTATACATTTTATAAGTGAAGTTGGGTTCAGAATCCAAACTTCCTGAGAGTTTGGAGGTGTTCTTGTTTGGGCCCATTATAGAGAAGCCATGGAGTTTGGGACCACATTAAGATCTGACTGTAAACTTTCCATAATTTGTGGTAGAGAGGCGAAGAGAAAATACATTTGGGAGTTCTAGTTTGGTGAACCAGTTGGTTATGTTTGCAGAGAGATCCACCAAAGAGAACACTTGCCTGGCTTTCTGTCACCTTGTCTCTAGCAGCCAACTGTCTTGTATGTCTTAACATTGTCAATGTGAGCATATTCATTGCCACTCTGCCTTTCTGTATTATCCTTGATGTGTTGGAAAACATGTGAGAGTGGTTCAAAGAAACACTGAATTTAGGGTGTTACACAATTTCCTTCCTGAAGAGATGGATAGAGAGTTTGGTAATAAGATAACAAAAAGAAATTCAACTGGAAAGATGCAAGGGAAAATAATCCAAACCAGAAGTATTCGTTGGGCCCTAATCCAGCAAAGCTCTTCAGGATGAGTGTAACTTTAAGCATGGGAGTGGTTTCTTTGGGTGAAATCCTAGCCCTGTTGAAACCAATGACAAAGTTTGCATTAAGTTGAGTGGGGCCAGGATTTCACCCTTAATTCCGGTCATAAACATCTGAAAATATATGAAGGATGTAAGTACAAAGAATTAAAACAAGTGCTTTGGGGTGATCTGAGGATATAACTAAGATCCATGAGATCTCCAGTTTATGTGTTATAATTGTATTCTACTGCAAGTGGTTCATTGCATTTAAAAAAAAAAAGTGGTAGAAAGATTCCTCATCTCATTTAGTGCAAGAAATGACAGGGTGGGATTTTTGGCGTGTCTGATCCTAATGCTGAGGTATATCTACTTTTACATCAGCTTCTCTCTTCTTTTTGACACTTGAGGTTCCGTGTGGTCGCTCGCAGCATGTCAGCCTTCCTGTTGGGGCAGATTCCTCAGGAAAACCAGATCCGTCTGAAGCCAGGTTCAGAACTGCATCTGTCACAGAAAGCCCAACAGGTAGAGTGTGTCAGTCATTGATTTCACTGGGCATCCTCTGTCTCTGTACTGGCTAATTAAATTGCAGTGTGAGGCTCACAGGAATCATTACAAATAGTATATATTAAGCCTGTCCTCTCCTCTGAAATGCCTGATTTGCATAACAAACTACTGCGCTATTTGATATAATTTTGCAGGACTGCTAGTCCATGTTTGAGAGAGCAGGACCAAGATACGTCAGCTGATCTAGGCCAGGGAAGCGAGTTGCGTAGGCAGAGCTGGTTGCACAGCTTGTTTGGCGGGATTATTTGGTCACATTATAAATCTTAAAACACACAGCTTTCAAAGAAACAATACATTCAATACACTTAGTGAAAAATAAGAAACCAGATAACAGAAAGAACTGGAAAATATACTCTTTAGGGGGGAGGAGGGGAGAACGGAGAGGATTGAACGGTTTTACCAATGGAGTAACAATCTCCAGTAGTTTGTGTTTTTCTTAAACTGTGGATCAAAAAGAAACCTTCCTAGTAACTTCAGAACACAAAAGGTGTCAGTAAAAAGTGGGCAGGAAAGGGTTACGTTTTTCTGAGGCCATGGCTGTATGAGCAAGATGCACTGGTTTAACTAAAAATGTAATTTTTTAAAATTGATTTAAACTGGTGCATATCTCTGCGGGCACTCCTTTATTTCTATTTAAGAGGGGCTTAGTTCAGTTTAGTTTAAACTGATGCCTAATTGACTAAGCTAAATAAGCCTGATTTAAATCCAAATAAGAATGTCTGTGAAGCTTTTTGTAGCAGTTTAACTAAACTTGTTTAAAATGGCTCCTTTGGGTGAACCAGTGCAACTTTGTCATGTCCACGGACCCTGAGTTGAGGAACTTTTGAACCCAGCAACAGCTGGTAGAAGGGATGAAACGTCAGCCTCGACTTTAATATTTTCCCTTTAAAGGGTTATATTCAGGCCATGTTTAGCCCAAAATTTTAAGTTTTGTGAAAACAAACATTTAAACTAGGACTAAGGCAACAGAAAAGCATCCCCAGCAGAGTGTTTGCAACCCACACATTGCAGCAGTTCTCTAGTGCATGAGAACCAGAAAGTGGAATTGACCAGAAATGAAAGAGGCGCTGACTAATTTATTTTCCATCTCTGGGATGAGTGAAAAGTAAACGAGGTTCATTCTTCCAGCTTTAATTAATACTGGCGATATCTCTCCCATAGGTCAGGAATGTCTTTTTAATTTTTAACCTAACAATGTTGGGCAGAAACAACATATGCTTATATGGAAATCATGGGTATTTATAAGAACATTGTGCAGTGTATTGGAAGAGTGTTATGAGCTATATTTTGGTGTGTTTTCCCTAAGATTAACTCTTTAGTGCCTGATGTAAACATAAATGATATACCTATTAAATACCACAGTAAAACTTAACAGAGTATTTGTTCCTGTCCCCCATAGACAGAGAACAACATTGGCATGTATAGTGGGAATCTAATCTGCTGATACTGTACTCTATAAAATGTATGGGTTGAATATTATATGATCATGTATTTTATATAAGTATTTTATACAAATATTTGTATACCACCACTGGGTATATGTAGGGTCAGATCCTCAGCTATTATAAATCAGCATAGATCAATGGATGTTAATGGAATCGTATTTATTTACACCAGCCAATGATTTGGCCATTAACCATAACGGCAGAAAACAGGGACAGAATATACTTAATTAACTGAATTTTTCCCTATATCTATAGGCACTGAATGCTCTTGAATCTCTGGCCTCACACAAACAGTATATGGAGTATCAGGAACAGCTTTCCCAAGCATCCAAGTTTATCAAACACCCAGGTCATTGTCTTCAAGATGGAAATAATCTCTTGGCTCTCCTTGTTAACACGCTGTACCCGGAAGTGCATTACTTGGACATTATACGATAGCAAGCACTGAGATCATCAGAAACCTTGTTATAGTCTTGGCTTCCTCCAGTTTACATTTGAAGTTGTGATTCACAAGTAATTTTCACTTGGAGAGTTCCACTTTATATAAAAATGAATCAAATGGGGGCATGGGAGGGAAATGTACACTGGTATGTTTTAAACTCTTTGGTTTCTTGTTTGGTTTGTTTTTTAAATTTTTAACATACTGCTTTAAATGGAATCACTCAAATTCTTTCTGGTGAAAACACTTGAATGGCTTCCTGTGTATAGTACAAGTCTAAAAGGGTAGCTGAGAATTGATGTGTGAATCCTTTCAGAGAATGTAGCTTGTCTTTGTCCTACATAGAGCACTTGCTTTTTGCTTTGTGCCTTTTTCTTCTTCTGAGGTGTCATTGCTTGGGCCAATCCAAACGTAAGGGTTGTGTGTAAGCAGAGTTTTGAACCACTGTTTAACCATTGCACCTCTAAATCTTATCTAACTACCTAATCGGAAACTTGGAAACTCACTAGTTGCATGGATATAAAAATTGAACTTCTCTGATCCCACAGACCTGTGCACTTGTGTGGAACCTTTGACATCTCTGTGAGCGCTTGGGATTTTTCTCAACTTGCAGAAGTTACTGAATTCCATATTGTTTGCAAGACTGAACCATTCACATCCATGTTGCTTTTATTATAAAGACAGATAAATTCAAGAACTGAGTTACCTAAATGTAGAAGGGAAAACAGACAATGGTATTCATATTAGCTCACCAATTCCTCAATGCAGCTGAAAGAAGGCTGGTTGTTGTATGACTGAATTGATCAGCAGGGAGACTACTGTGGATTTCCTTCCTCAATATCTGGGTATCTTGATGTTGGAAATGACACTGTGAGAAGTGACTAGTCTGTGTTTAATCTGGTGATTCCTTGTTAAAATTCTATTACCACAATGTAAACCATGGGCCTGGACATTTTGTCTGTCAGTTTAATTATCATAATCTTTGTTGCCTTCTTTGAGTGCATTAATGAAAGGAACACATAATAAGGAAGCAGAAAACAGGTCTTCCCAGATGTGTATATAGCTCTGGCCATTTTATTTGCCTTGGTGGAATCTGATGTGGTCCAAATGACCTAAAGTTCCATAGCCATTGTCTGTGCATAGCACGAGATTTCTGCAAAGGAACCCTAATATCTTTTTCCCATCCATTACTTAGTGCCTTTACGTTTAGGACATACTCACATTTAAACACACTTAACTCTGGTCACCAATAAAGGAACTACAACCTCTTCCATAGCTGATCATCGGCACATTCACCAGTATTGCACTTAAATATAGTTTTAGTGCTAGAGACCTGATCAGTTATTGAGACACTCACTTGTTTTGTAATTTCCCTTTCTCTTCTTGCCAAATTATGCAAGCCATGTCAGATGGAACTTCAGACAACATCCATTCTCCAATTGGCCTTGCAGTTTTGTTCTCTATATATTAGCCCATATTTGCTATGTCTTTCATTCTGTGCATTAGCCAACCATCACTATAACACGTCTCTCTTTTGGAGACTTGGCAATTAGAAAAATAAATTCTGCTGCTTTTTTTGTTTAAGCTTCAGGCACTGGTTCAGTCCTTTTTTAGACTTAATGTTATGTATCTGTTGTGTAAAAAATGTGAAAACACAGGAACATTTATGTATTTGACATGCAGGTTTTAAAACAAGTCATTGTTTCAGCACTTGAGCTTTACTGATGGTGAATTTATAATGTACAAGGGCCTGCAGATACCATGTGAAATAAAAAAATGAAAATCAAGTAGCTCCTAGTAAAGGTCCTGATAATTCTGTTGAGCCACAAGAAGCAGGTATATTATCCCACAGTGTGTAACTTTTACTGTTCTTGGGAGGTGAAGGTATTGCCTGGGTATCTGAAGTCTTGGAGATAGGTTGTCTTTCCTGACTCCATTCCTTGGGTACGAATCATATACTACCATTGTTATATGATTGGCAGAGGTCCTAAGAAAGGCCCAAGAGTAGAATGGTAAGAAGGTTGCTTTTTCTTCATAGTAATATTTATTATAATTCTGTAAATAAAAGCTGTTCAAAGTTAATTTGTGCACTTTTGATACTTAGAAAATCAATATTTGTGGCTTTTGGAAAGCTTGAACTGTACAGTGTGTATTGCAATAAAGTGAATGGTCTTCTGGACTGGAACCTAATTTCTCTTAAGAAAATGTAGGTTGAGAGGGGAAAGTCATAAACTCCAAAGTTGAAAGGGACCATTGTGATCATCTACTCTGACCTCCTGTATAGCACAGGCCAGAGAACTTCCCAAATAGGATGTTTTTCTAAAAGATCTTATCTTAGTTTAAGAATTGTCAGTAATGGACCCTTGGTATATTGCTCCAATGGTTAGTTGCTCTCACTAAAAAATTATTACTTATTTTTGGTCTGAATTTGTCTAACTTCAACTTCCAACCATTGGATCAGGTTATAGCTTTCTCTGCGAGACGGAAGAACATGTTATTCAATATTTGTTCCCCATGTGAATACCTATAGACTGTAATCCAAGTCACTCCTTAACCTTTTCTTTGTTAAAATAAGTAGATTAAGCTTCTTTGAGTCTATCACTATAAGAAATGATTTCCAGTTATTCTCGGGGCTCTTCTCTAAACTCTCTAATTTATCAACATCCTTCTGGAACTGTGGGCACCAGAATTGGACACAGAATCCAAGAAGTGGTCACAACAGTGCCAAATGTAGAGGTAAAATAACCTCTTTACTCCTACTTCTTGTTCCTCTGTTTATGGATCAAATGATCACATTATCTTTTTTGGCCGAAGTATCACACTGGGAGCTCATGTTCAGCTGATTATCCACCACAACCCCCAAATCTTTTCCAGAGTCAGTGGTTCCCAGGATACAGTCCCCCATCCTGTAAATGAGGCCTACATTCTTTGTTTCTAGATATGTATTTTTACATTTAGCCACATTAGAACATATGTTGCTTGCTTGACTCCCATTTACCAAGCGATCCAGATCACTCTAAATTCATTATTTACCACTCCTCCAATTTTTGTGTCATCTGAAAACTTTATCAATTATAATTTTGTTTTCCTCCTAGTCATTGATAAAAATGTTAAATAGTGTAGGGCCAAGAATCAATCCCTCTGGGGCCACGGTAGAATCACACTTGCTCAATGATGGTTTCCCTTTTATTATTACATTTTGAGACCTATCAGTTAGCCAGTTTTTAATCTACTTAAAGTGTGCCATGTTAATTTTATATCATCCTAGGTTTTTAAATCAAAATGTTGTGTGACAGATCAAATGCTTTACAGAAGTCTAAATATGTTACGTTAACAATATACCCTTATCAACTAAATATGTAATCTCATTAAGAAAACCCTCAGATTAGTTTGATAGAATCTATTTTCCATAAACCCATGTTGATTTGCATTAATTACATTTCTCTCCTTTAATTCTTTATTAATTGAGTCCCATAGAACCCACTCCACTGTTTTGATCGGGATTGATGTCAGGCTGACAGGCCTATAATTATCTGGGTTATCCTGTTTATCCCCTTTTTAAAATTAGGCACAACATTAGCTTTCTTGCAGTCTTCTGGAGCTTCCCCAGTGCTCCAAGACTTATTGAAAATCAAATATTAACTGTCTAGCCAGCTTCTCAGCCAGCTCTTTTAAAATTCTTGGATGCAAATTGTCTGGATCAGCTGATTTAAAAATATCTAATTTTAATAACTTCTATTCAACATCCTCCAGAGATACCAGTGGAATGGAAAGAGTTATCACTCGATGAGATGATATCATCTGCTTTTTCCCAAATTTAGAACAGAAATAGGTATTTAACATTTGTCTTTTCTTCATTATTATTGATAATGCTACCATTTCCATTGAATAATGGACCAATACCATTGTCAGGATTCTTTTTGTTCCTAGTATATTTTTTAAAAATTCCTTATTGTCATTAACTCTGCTGGTCATAGATTTCTCCTTTTGTCCTTTTGCTTCCATTATCAATATTACACAATTCCGAACTTTTGGTTTATGTTCATTACTATCGACTTTTCTTTTCTTCCATTTATCTTTATTGTAATAGCTGCATTCACTTCCCCTCTAAATCAGTTCAGTTTTTTAATCAGCGCAGTCTTCAATTGTGATATTTGTGGGTTTTGTCATCTAGGAAGGTATTCTTAAATGATTCACTTTTTTCTAATTAAATTCTTCCTTGCAGCCCATTGGACTCATAACTGTTTTCAGATTTTTTAAATTGGCTCTCTTAATGCACCAGGTGTGTACGTTACTGGTCTGGACTTTATTCTGCTTGCACATTATAAATGTGATGCAGTTATGATCACTTGTACCTAAATTACCATTAATTTTTAGTTCTGTGATCCAGTTCCTCTTTATACGTTAGGACAAGATCTAACATAATTTCCCCATTTTCACAGCAACACTTTGAGTTACAAAATTGTCATCAATAATGTTTAGAAATTTCAGGATGTTTTAATACTGACAGCATGGTACCTCCAGCATGTGTCACTCAGATTGAACTAAGTCCCCCAGGCTCGTACAGATTTTTTCCTACACTTTATCGATAGGTGCACAAGGAGGTGGTCGTCCTGTTCTCAGCGTTCTATGGTGGCTTGTAGCTGACACCAACTCATACCCCATTTTTTGTTTTATCTGTTAGGACATTTATCCATAAGCATTCAAGATCATTTTCTTGTGTGGCCCAGAATCAGGGAATGCCGTTTTTGACACTCATAGACTCATAGGTCAGAAGGGACCAATATGATCATCTAGTCTGACCTCCTGCACAAGGCAGGCCACAAAACCCTACCCATACACATTTATAACAACCCCGAACCCATGACTGAGTTATTGAAATCCTCAAAAGTGAGATTTGAAGACCTCAAACTGCAGGGATCCATCAGCAAGCGACCCATGCCCCACGCTGCAGAGGAAGGCGAAAAACCTCCGGGGCCTCTGCCAATCCGCCCCGGAGGAAAATTCCTTCCCGACCCCAAATATGCCACTCCCCTTCTTTTGCCCACTTAATCCTTTCTGACCAGGTTATAATTACTGATTTTTAACATTCCAGTCGTACAAATCATCTCACCAGGTTTCAGAAATATCAGCTAGATTGAATTTATGCTCTTAAATGAGCAGTTCCAATTCCTCTTGGTTGTTACCCAGGCTGTATAGGCATTAACATATATACGCAACTGAAGAATTCTCTTCATGTCCTTTGGTACCTTGATTACTAGTGCTAATTTCAGAGTAGCAGTAACTTGTAATAATGCAGTGAAGAAGAAAACTGAAGCATGATATTTACATACGCTATCTGCAGATCTCAGAGTATTTTATAAGGACTCCCTGTGTGATCATGGCAGAGCTATGAACAGAGAGCCCCTCTCACCTTAGACTTGGGCCTGTTATCAGACAGTTACCGACGCGGTATATTTTGCATGGCTTAGGAGAGAATAGATTCATGGCCAGTTTATGGCTAGCCAGACTGGATGATTAATGTCCCTCTCCCCAGCAAACAATTGTAGTAAAATGTGTGTGTGTATAAGAAAGGGAGGCAGCGGGAGTGAATATGTGGTACCTGCTGATTGTTGCAACATATGTAGTCAGTAAATACTGTATTATACCTCATGGAAGTCATCTGAATGTCCATCTTGCCCCTTTAAATCTGTTTTATTTAAAATTAACACCAGTGGAGCCTTGCGCCCATGCAGGACAGCTTGAAGGGTCAGCTTGTAAGCAGGGAAGGAAGAAACAGTCCTAGTGAATTAGTATTTTCAGACTGATCAAGTTTGAGCAGTTAAAGAACAATCCTGTTCTGGGATGGGTTAAGGATAATGTGAACCTAGTAGCTGCTTTCCATCTCAAATTTCTGACATATTATTGTAATCGGAACAAAATGCATCTTATATTCTAATTAGGAACCCCCTCCCCTCCGCTTTCTCCCCGCCCGTACAAAGAAACAAAGGTAAGTACGATATTAACTGCCTGTTGCTGAGAGACTCTTTTCCCCAAAGAGTTGCCCATTTTTAGCTGTTAAACTACACAGCTGATCTGAAATCAGAAGCCAGGGTATTCCACTCATGGTTGTGACAAAGCCATGGCAATGTCTGGATAGTAAATGTCATTTAAATGGTGCACAGATGAATAGAACTTGGAGTTTATGCTCCAAAAACATAGGCTTCTATTTGAACAACTCCCTGAGCCAAAGGACTAGCTTGCAATGGCATTTTTTTTATGGTCCAGTCGCTGGATGGCTACATAATCACATATTTGAGTAGATAGGGCAATTTACTTAGAGAAGAGAACTATATACTCACTAGCTAGGATATTGCACAGGAGCAAAACACAGGCAACATCAAGTCTACCTTCTGGGAGTCCCCAGAACCAGGAACTCCATTCCAGGTGGTGAATTCTCTCTGCTCCTTTCCCAAAGGGTGTGTTTGATGCTTTCTCCACTTGGTGGACAGGCTTCCTTGCTTTATTCTCTCTATCCCTTCATAGAGTCAGGTGAGGAAGGAAATGAGATCCAGTTATGTATCCTGTGGCCATGGGACAGGGAGTGGGGTAAGGATCCCTGGGCAGCTCTCACCCTCCTGAGGCTTTTTGTTGCATCTCCTGCTGTAATGCAGTGATTGGGACTGAATGCTCTGTAGGCAGATTGCCTAGTATTCATTTGTTGGGAGGGGATGGTGGTGCAGAAGTAAAGGGCGTCTAGTCTGCTCTCAGGCACAAGACACTCTAGTTTAGTTTTAATTAACTGCTTAACAGGGAAACCCACTATTAACAGCCATCTGAGTGACAGCAGTTACAAACAGTAGGTTATTGCAGTCAGTCAAAGTGGCTTGAATTAAGGAGGATAATTAACAAAGAGGAAGCTGCAGGGTGGGGCTTTAATTACCCCATTGGTAATTAAAGTTTCAGAGTTACTGAAAGTAAATTCAGTACATCCCAAAATTGAGTTAAAGCTGTTAAACACGTCAATTAAATCAAGGGTATCTGTGTAATTACTTGCATGGCCCTTATTACCATAGTATCTGAGCATCTATCACTAATGGATCTTAGCCTCCAAACACCCCTGAGAAGCAGGGAAGAACTAGTCCCATTTTACAGATGGAGAATTGAGGCACAGGCTAGATTGAAGTGACTTGCAAAGGGTCACACAAGAAATCCATGGCAGAGCCAGGCACTGAACCCAGATTTCCAGAGTCCTTACCCATTTGACTGTTCCTGCTAATGAATCCACAGAAATTCTAGGGCAACGCTGAAAGGTAAAGGGCATCAGCAGAAAATAAAGAACTAGTTTGTCAGCACAGCTTCAGATAGTGAAAGATTAAAAAAATTATTCAACTTCCTGACAGTTTTGCAGCACTGTTTTCTGCTTTCTCCAGAAGGCAATGATGCCAGTTGCATCTGAGATCACTTCATCGGCTGGTGAATCATTTAAAGTGACAGTTGCCATGGCTCACCAAAAGGATCTCCATACACAGGTATTTCTAAGCCATTTTGGATGTTACTTTGTATATAAAGTCTTACTAGGTTGTCTAAGGCCGTTCTTCTGGGCCTCTTCCATTCCAAGACCGTGTCCCATTTAGCAATACGGGAAGGGTAGGAGGGTGGTTGGGTTGAGAAGTCAGCATTGAACTTGTTGCAATTTTAAGGCCGGTTCCCACTTCCAGGGAAGTCAGGAGTTTTCCCACTGCCTCCAATGGGTGCAGGATTGAGACCTAAACTAGAATTCAATTTATCCTGCACCGTGGTCACCGTTAAGCCAAAATATACTCACAGTTTCCACACTGCAGTGTCATGTACTGCAAATATCGGCATCGATGTAGGTTAGGAAATAACTGCAGGCAATCAGGCAGTTTTCCACCATGACAGGGGGAGACTGTGTGTGTGTGTGATAGTACAGCAGCCCGCGTGCTGGAAATGGCATCCTAGTCCTCATTTAAGCGCTACCATGATATCCAAGTGTGGTAATAACGGGGGTGTTTCCATGGTAACTATTAATTGACCACAGTAGAACAGTGGAGTGATCCTGCTGGAAGGAACCCTTCTGTGTAACACATCTATGGATGAGAATTGGCTGGGACGTTTTTGTACTTTTTTGAGAAAAAAAATTAGAATATTTTTGGGGTGAATAAAAAAAATGGAAAAATGTTGGTTTTCCATTGCCGAAAATGAACAGCAATTCTTTTTCCAGCTGATAAAACATTTTTCCTCCCAGAAGTTTCTGTTTAGCCAAATAGCCATTTTCCATCGGACAGAAAACCAGTTGGACAGAAAAATGTTAAGACTTCCTCTGAAAGAGAGAGATTGATCATATGGCTTTTTTACTTTTACTGCAATGTAGCCTGTGAAGCCATTTATCATAAGGAAACTTTGCATGTTGTGTGCGTATGTTTATATATAATATTCGCCAACAGCAATTTCTAGAATTAAGGTTGCAAGCAATAGAGTCCTCATTCTAACGTCCTGTATTCCACTTTCACAGCTTTCTGAAAACTATTTCCTTTTGGTCTGACATGGTTCATCTCAGATGGAATGTAAATATATATTTATATATATTGGGGGGGAATTGTTTTTGAAGCTGGAGTAACATTTTTCAGCCATTTTTAAGATGAAAGGGTAATATACATAATTTTCACCCCTTAAAATATTCCAACAACCTTTTTCTTCATATTGGAAGAATGACTGACGTTTGAAACTGCAAACTCAGTGCATTCGTTATTTTTAATAAGCTGCATACCTTTTGCTAAATTCTGTTGGGGGAAAATGGGTTTTAAAATGATTTTTGGAAAATGCAGTAGGGAACCAGCACTTGACTTTTAACTATGTCCTGAATTCTGAGTGGTACATGCTTAAAATCTACAGGTTGGTTGGAATGGACATTTAAAGTGGCTTGTCTTCTCCTTTGCCTTGATATTCCTTCCCTCGTCTCACTCTCTTTATCTTCTGCTCCTTTTTCTTTCCTCTTTTTTGTCGATTGCAGGCAGTAGAGGCTGACGTGCTCACACATGACCAGTCTGACATTCCATGCGTCAGAGGGCAGGAGTAAACACGCAGTTTGTGGGAGAAAAGACACACAAACATAGCCTGGTGTTTTTTGGGGGGTTTTTTACATGTAATAACAGTAGCTCAAAATGTGTAAACCTCTGAAAACGATGTGGTCCAGATTCCAATGGCCAAGTTGCTGCAGTTCATTCTGTTGGCAAAGTCTGACTGCCACGGTTGTTCCTGCGGTCAAGATTTTCATACGTAGAGTCTTGTGCTTGTTGCCTGCCAACAGAAGAGATGAGAAATGTAAGGGCCACTGTATCCATTGGCAGTAAATATAAATGCTGGCTTCCCTGGACTGGGCTTAAGAAATGATGCGGTCTTTGAAAAACGCAGCTGATTTCAGATCACAGTTACAGCATGTCAGAAACAAAAGAGCTCATTTTATTTGAAGTTGGTCCTGCCTTTAGCAGAAAATCTTGTTTTTTTAAGTTTCCTATATTTGTACTTAGTACGTTTTAACCTGAAGGATCCAAAAGCATTTCACAAACTGTATGCATTCAACACTACCGCCAGACAGCTGCTCAGAAGCTTAGAATACAGGGACACACTTCTTCTCTCGTGAGAGGTGTCATGGGGTCTTGAATATTCACGCCGAGCAGCCAGGACCTTGGTTTTTAAGCTGCCATTTAAAATGACATAGGGCTTTTCCATCCACACAGCCTTTGCTAGTATAGCTATGCCAGCAAAGCCCCCTAGTCGAGATGCCGTGTATGCCAGCAAAAGGAATTCTTTTGTCATAACTGCACCCCCTTCCTGAACAACATCAGCTATGACAATAGCGTTGGTGGCGGCCGCAGCTATCCCTTGATACAATGATGATGTTTGACAGCAACAGCTCTCTTCTTTTGGCATAATTACACCTATGTGAGGGTTTTGTTGGCATAACAATGTGTGCTGGGGTAGGGGAAAGGGCATCTGATTTTTTTTCATGCTCTTAGCTGACCTAGCTATGCCAACAAAACGTTGTAGTGTAAACCAAGCCCGCAGACACAGTCAACTGCAGGGGCCCCAGTTGATCAACTTTAACCAGGTCAAGGGATGAGTCACTTCTGGCAGGCTTTGAAGCTGTATTTCTGGCACAGCTAGGTGTTTTCCACTATGAATCTTACAACTAAAATATTTACCCTGTTGCTAGGCTAGATCTACCCTTGAGTTAACACATTTTTAAAGACTAATCTACTCCCCAAAAGTCTGTTCCAGGCTACAAATGTTTGTGGTTTACTTGAGGGTCTCAGCCCCAAACATATGTTCAGGGAATATTCAGATTAGCCTTTAAAATGAATTACCTACCTGGAGTCAATTGACAATCAGTAAGGCTAAGGTTTTGTCCTGGTTATTTTTAGTAAACGTCACAGGTAGGTTGTGGACACTAAACAAAAATTCATGAAAGCCTGTGGCCTGTCTGTGACTTTTACTAAAAGTAAAAGGAGGGGGCTGACCATAGGGAAGGGACTGACAGTTCTAGCCCCCGCCAGCCTGCAGAGAAGGAGGGAGATTGACCGTTTGCGCATGGGGCTGCAGCGGAAAACATCACGGAGGTCTCTCAAGGTCACGGAATCTGTGACCATATCTTATCCCTGACAATCAGTTAATCTGAGATCAGAAAGTCTAGTGTAGACAAACCTTTAGACAATTCCTTTGGGCTGCTGTACACACAGTAACCCATGTAACCAATTTTATGCTGATTCACCCCTCTAGTGTGGACACCATCGTACCGGAATAAAGATGCTTATATCAGCCCAGCTAATTTCAGGATATTGATGCAAGCGCTTTTATACTGGTATAACTGTCCACAACTGCCTTGAGTCACGTCTGTTTCCAAAGCAATATAGTTTCACTAGAATAAAAACTGCATACAGACCAGCCCTTAGATTCAACACTGTTACCAACTGAAGGACATGAAACAGTTCCCTGCTTGTCAAACAGGAACTCCGAGCTTGTTAACAGGACAGACGACATGATGTTCTTACCGGGGCAGGTTGGCTGGGGCTGTGACATGACCTGTGAGGTGAGAATAAAGATGCAAATGAGTTTATTGCCAATTCCAAGTAGGAAAAACTGAGAATCCAGCATTGATGGTGGGTTTCTGAACCACAACAGATGTGAAAAAATTCCTTACGTTCTGTTTATGGCTGCTCTTTCAGTATAGGGGGAATGATGTCTAAATACAAGGAGAAAAGCAACTCGCTGCATGCTTTCTAGATGTGATTTTCTTATAATTTCCTTTTATCTTTCGAGGTGGTTAGTGGCTCCTGTACATCTTCAGCACAAGAAAATGTCACTGTAGCTACAACAGAGCGAAGCATGATCTGCCGTGAGCTCAGCCAGGCAGCCGTGAGCTCCTCAGTCTAATCCTGGCTTTGGTGCACCATAATAATGACGCTGGACTGGAACGTGAGTTCTGAGTTCGATTCCTGACGCAGCCACAGACTCTGTTTGTGAGTGACTCTGGGAATGTCGCTCACTTCACCCTGGGTCTCGATTCCCACCTGTAAAATGGGGATAATATTTCCCTACTCCACCCTCCCTGTGGCAGTGTGAAGATGGAAATCCATGAATGATTGTGAAGCACTGAGCTAATACAGTGCCAAGGCCCACAGAAGCACCCAGATAGACGGCGATTCTCTCTCTGTGGGTAATCTGCGCAACCCTGGCACCGCGTCTCTGAACTGGGCTCTAACTATAGCACTAAAAATAGCTGCGTAGATGTCACAGCTTGAGCTGGAGTTCAGGTTCTGAAGCCCACCCCTGTCCCTGGCTGTCCCAGCCTGAGCTACAACCTCTCCACAGCTATTTTTAGCGCTGCAGCATGAACCCCGTAGATCCCAGTCTTTTTGGCTCGGGGGCCACAAATATCGTTTTTACAACCCGGAAGGGCCACCCGTCTATCGACTCGTAAAAAATGTATGGACACCCACGCCATTAATCACCACATATTGAAAGTAAACCTGTTGGTGCCACAGGGCTCAGTTTTACATGCACTATTTTACACCTACAAATTACTTATGGTGTGTCTCACACTCATGGACAAAGCACTCGTGTAGATGAGTGACTGTCACCACACACTGGAGCGTGTGGCCTGGCAGTGAAGTTACGGTGGGTGACCTGCTAAGTGCAGGCCAAACTGGAAGGCGCTGCCCCTCCTCAAGCATGGTGGGTCTTGGCTGCTCTGCGAGCAGCCCTGCCTTCCCTCCCATACACACCCGCAGCCAAACGGAGGGAAATCAGCGAGGAGGCTGCCTCCTTGCTGATCTCCCGTCCCCCTGGCTGCAGCAGGGAAACAGCACGTGTCCTGTAGCACCGTGCTCTTTACCTGGGTCCCTAGGCAATGGCTCCCTTCTGCAGCCATGGGGACAGGAGATCAATGCTGCCCTCCCTCCGGCTCCAGCAGGGACCCTAGTGCCTATGGACCCAGGCAGAGCGCTTTGCCGTGCTCCCTGCTACAGCCAGTGGGAGAGAAGCGCTGATCTCCCATCCCCTCGGCTCCAGCAAGGAGCTTGCACCAGTTTTGTATCCCCACGGCAACGCGCTCCGGCTGGGTCCTTCTGTAGGCAGCAGGAGGGGAGCGATGGATCACTGAAAGACCCACCTGCGGGCCTTGAGTTGGGAACCACTGCATTAGCCCAAGTCTGTTAACCTGGGCGGAGACTCAGTGCTGCAGGCTGCCACTTGCTGCGCAGGTGTGCCTTCCGGGACCCTGAGCAAGTCTCTCAACCTCTCTGCTTCAGTTCTGCCCTCTGTGGAATGAGGATGCTACACGGAGGGTAAAACCCTTCTGTGATGTGTGCTGAAGACAAGGTGTGCTGGTGTCTAGATGCAAAGCATTAATAGTTAGTCGGCTTTAAAATGACACTCCCAGCCATGAATCGCTTACTTTCTAGACCCTGATTGTTAGTAAGCAGGTGTTTCCATGTGTCTGTGTCTTTTGAAAATCTACATTACAGAATAAGGGCCCAATCCAGCAACCCAGTAAAGCAACTGAGGAGTTTTCTGTTTCCCCTTCTTTGCTTATGTTACTTTGCTTGGATTTCCAGTTATAAACATTGTCCCGAGAGGATGAAAATCTTGGTTGATTGCATCCGTCTGCTGAGTCATCCCTGACTCGTCTGCAGCCTAATTAGACACAGAGAATAGCATTAAAGCAGATAATGAGCGGCACATACCTGCCCTCCAAAAAACAGCAATCCCAAATATCGCCAGCAACATGAGCACTTTAATTCCTAGTGCTACAAACATCAGGATCAGAATCAGGGAGCTGCTGGCGGCTTTGAATTTATAGAAGTACACAGCTCCCTCTGCTCTCCCGTGGCTGTTAACCGCTGTGCATGTGTATTTTCCATCGTGGGTCAGGTAGGGCAGCTCTTTGGTGACCTGGTGGTTGAAGCTTGTGACCAGCGTGGTGTTGCTGTACAGAGGGCCTGTCCATCTCAGAGAGGGCAATGGCTCCCCTTCAGCTGTACACTGCGCTTTGAAGGTATGGTCCCGGTTGGAGCCAATGCTGATGTTAACTATCCTGGGAGCAGCTGTGGGGGTCACAACAAGTGATTTAAAAAAAAAAAGAAAAAAAGAATTCAAATCCGTAGCTGGTTTTGGGCTCTAAGCATTTAGTACCATTGTTGGTCTGCACTGATACAGGGACTGCTATAATTTTGTAACCTTGGGCTCAATTTTCTCATCACTCCTTTTCCTTCAACATTTCCTTTCTCCCGATTCCCTCATCCCACCTGTGTTTTAAAGAGAAGCAGCGTGTTCCAGCAGATAGGGCACAGGACTTGGAGTCAGGACATCTGGGTCATTTTCCTGTTTTATTACTACCGTTGATAGTGTGGCCATTAAAATAGATTGCTGACATTCTTTCTAATTTCCCCTTCACTCTTTATGTGGTTTGGTTTGTGTAGTGTTAGTGTTTCATGCAGCCTTCATAGTGAAAACAGACTAGTCAGTTTCACTCCTGATTTTCATGCACTAGCACAATGCAAACATTGTATCCCTGACGCGGAGGAGTCCTGTGAATGAATTCAGACATCACCCAGGGGCAGACTAAGATGTTCTTTTAAAGGCTTTACTGCTGTTTTTAAAAAGAAGACAGACAAACCCTCAGATCCTTTGCAGACGCTATGCCCCGTACAGGCATCACTCCCCCATTGGTGAGCCCCGGACAATCTCTGGAGTGCAATGCCCACCAGCAATGCTACACACAGCAAGGGAAGTGAAGAAACTTCTCCAGCTGAAACTAGCCGGGGATGTTATTCAGCCAGGTTATCAGCTAACAGAGCCATGGCTCTGATACCCCTGTGCGCTTTGCACAGTTGGACCCTACATCCACTGCAGCCCTATTGACTTCAGTGGCTGCTGCATAATTGAGTGACTCGGCCGGGACTCAGGAGACCTGGGGTCTGCTGTTACCATGTGGCCTTTGGCAAGTCACTCCACCTGTCTGGGCCTCTGCTGCGCCCCTTTCCCTTGGTCTGTGTCGTCGGTTTAGATTGTCGACCCTTCCGGGGAGGGGCTCTCTCCGTCGGTCTGTCTGTCCAGCGCCTCGTACGCGTCCCCAGTCTCAGTTATGGCTAGGTATGGCTCTAGGTGCTCCGGGCATACAGATATTAAGAACAGACTCCTGCACACGTGCTGGGCTTCCTGCGTGGAGCTCGTCGCAGTATTGGGGCTTCAGCTGGGGAAGGGCTAAGCAAAGTGACGACTCCTGCGGGTGGCTGGTGAACCTGTGTTAGGGGAGGATAGCCCATGGCCCCGCCCCTTCTTCCTGAGGCCACACCCCTCCTGAGCTAGCCCCCTGTCGCAGCCGGTGGGGAAGAGCAACCCCTTCCAGCTGACCCGAACGGCCAGCCCCCCAGCTCCAGGCAACCGAGGCCCTAGGCAGATGTGGCCTCAGCCGGCAGGTGACCCCAGCACGGGGTGGCCCCAGCCACCCTAAGTCCCATCCCCACCCGCTTTGGGGATGCTACTTCAGCACCCACCGAGCTGGTGCAGGCAGCAGGAGAGGGAGGGGCTCAGGGCAGAGCGTGGGTGGGGACCTGCCTGGTTGTTTGGGAAGGCGAAGCCTTCCCCTGCCTATTATACCGACCGCCCATGGCGTCGGCTCCTCCCCGCCCCCCTTGCTGAGTTGTGGATTTAATGTTTTAGGGAGGTGAATTAGCCCTCGGTGTGGCCTGCTTAGTTTTCAAAGGGTCGAATAACTTTCCCCCCCATAATGCTAGACACCACTGTGAAGGACAGCCTGACGGGGGGTTAGCACCAACGTTGGCTTTACACTGTGTCCTCTGTTCTCTGCTTGGACTGCCCTGGGCCACCACTACCCTCCTACCCTGCTTCCCGCTGTGAGGCGGGGGATGGGAAGCCAGCAGGGGGAGGTGGAACAAACCTCGCAGGAAGTACAAGACCATCCAGGAGGCCCCATCTGCTTCTTACTCCTGGTGGCCAGTAGCAAACCTTTTTCCCTGCCACAGAATCGATTCGATTCTGGTTCTAATGCTGAGCACATCACCGTAGCATCTGGGCACCTTAGCTGCTCCGGAAAATACCCTGTACGGATGCAGCTCTCCTCAGGAATGGCCTGGACGTGGAAAGCTAATGCTTTGCTGTGTGTTCAGGGGCAGCTAGCCTGCAGAACTCTCTCCAGCTTCCACATCCTGCCCTCTCTCCAGCCTCCGGATGTAGCTGGTGTCCCCTTCTTTAGCTCTGATGTTCTCTTACCTATCAAATGGAGCCTTATCCCAGTCCGGCTTTCGTACTTGTCATGAAGATCCCCAGAAAACTCTACCCGGCAATAATATCTGTTGCTGTCGCTCCAGGTCAGATTGTCGATCTTGATGGAGAGGTTATTGTGCCTGGGGTTCCCAAGCAGCTTGTACTTGTTCTTGTAGCTCACTGCAGTCTTACAGAGGTCGCTCGAGCTGTGGCTAACGCACTTGAACACCACCATCCCGTCGTACGGTTCCTTGATCCTCCAAATGGCAGTGAGAGTCCGGTCCGATGTTTTGTGGGGGTGTGTGAAAGTACAGGGCAGAACAACTGCTTTTCCGATTTCACCTGTAGCGTCTGATGGAACCTGAATGGACCAGCCACTGGACTGCAAACCTGAAAGCAAAGGAACTGGCTTCAGAAGCCTGCGTAGGCCACAAAGGCTGGTGTCTCAAACCTGTAGAACTGAATTATGGGGAAAAATGCCAACGATCTTCACCTTACCCTGAGTCCTACCTGCTCTATCCTTAGTTAGCTTATAGATACTCCATTCTCCTAGTTGGCTCCATGCCTTCTTATATACTCTCGTTCTTGTACCAAGATCCATCTCACAGATGTCTAGGAATCATAGAAGGTGAGGGTTGGATGGGACCTCCGGAGCTCATCTTGTCCACCCCCCTGCTCAAAGCAGGGCCAACCCCAATAAACCACCCCGGCCAGTGCTGGGTACGTTATGTCTCCATTTTTTAAAAGCACAATCTTTTGAGCATGAGCGAGCCCTTTAATCCAGTGGATTCAGCAGTTCTAATAGGAGAGCACACTTGGGTGGGCCAGTGCCTTCATTGCACACGCAGAATGGCAGCATTCCCTGTAGGGAAGCCGTGCCTTCTGACATTTCCAGTAATCAACCTTCTTGGCGACACAGGGGCAATGTTATTTGTGAGTCACCAAACAGTGATGGAGTCTAAAGGCAGATGTAAGAGATGCTGGCAATACTGATCTAACAGGCTGGACTGTAGGTTCCTAGCACCTTCCCCCAAGTGTCTTGGAGGAGGGAGAAAGTCCGTGACACTCAGTGGAAGGCAGTAAGTGTTAGAGGCTGTCTTCACAACAGTGGAATGTTATCTTACCCTACAGCTGCCAGCAGCTTCCGTAAACAGTCCCTTTCCCCAGAGCTACGCTGTGAGTTTCCCCCCTACAGAAGTGTTGCAGGAAATAAACAAATCTCACTCTCTGGCCCAAATCCAGCCCTGATAAATCTAACTGCAGCTCATGGGAGTTGCCATTCCTTCATGCCAGGGCCAGAGTTGATCTTTGCTGTCCGATAACCCTTCTCTGGGAACCTCTTTACCAAAGCAGCTTTCCCCCGAGTGGAATACACATGGAAGTGTCAGCGTCTGATGCCGTTGCACGTTACCTCGCCTGGCAGCTAACAGCTGAGTTTCCAGAAAGAGAGCTCCTGGAAAGGCTGCTCTCAGTCCTATATATTGGTGGCGGCGGCAGCAGCTGGGGCGCCAGATAACGCTTTCAGGAACATGTGGTGTGGTTCAGCGTCTTATGGATCCTCCCTGACAGCTCACAGCAAAAGTAACTCATCCCTGAGTATCAGAGACCAGAGTAGATGGAAAAACTGACTGGCCTGGGGTTGAAAATAGCTGAGCATTCACAGCTTCACTTGACTTCCCTGGGATCTGTGGGTTAGGATTATCATGGGATAACATCCTAGATAGGCTAGGTAGAGACACAGGTTGTTCTGTGTGTGCATGTGGTGTTCTTCCATGGTCTCTGGCAGATATCTCTGGTACTGTACACCTGGCATCAGCCAGTACATGCTTTCTGAGGGGCAAAAACCAATGTAAGGACAAACACAGGTGCACAGGATTCTTGATTTGATCAGGTTTCCTAGAGATTACCCCTCTCTGACTCCCCGTGTTCTGTATTTTAGTGGCTGCTCTGTTGTCAATGGAACATGTCTTAATTTTGAGGTCACACATCAAAACCTCTGGTGATGAGTTTGGTTAGCAGTCCTCTGGGGTCCCGAAAAGATCAGGCAAAAGAGATCTTCTTGCATGCTGATAATAATTTGATACTCAGATGGGCTTTGATCCAGAAAAGAAGTCCCATTGAAATCATATGCTTAAGCAAGTGCTTTAAAGCTTCGCTGAATCAGGGCCATAATGTCATCCATCCACAGGAATTCTAAGTTGTATGAGCTGATTTATTAATCACAGGTGTAAACATTGCGTTGCAGTTGTGTGTGTGTGTGTGTGTCGTGGAGATTGCACACTAATTTTGTCTGTTACTGAAGTGCAGTCAACTCTAGAGCAGACTCTACATTATGTAGTAGCTCCCAGGGACACTACACAACAGGCAGAGAAAAGTGGTGTAATCAGTTGAAAATGCAGGAGGAATTTAGGTAAATCTAAATGCCCAAGTTAGAATTTGGCTGTGGTTAACCCCCCTACATGTTCCACAGAGTCCTGGGAGCTCTCATGGCCACAAAGCGTCAGAATTTTGTTTTTTCCATAAGTTATTAGCCATATTTAGTAATTCTTGTCAAAGCCGCCTGGAATTTCAGGGCGCAATAAAGCAGCCTTCTGGGTCTCCAGTTCCTATAGAACGTATTGCACCTTGAAGTTCCAGTGGCATCTCGACTGAGCAAAAAAGCGACAGAGATAACAGAGATGGTATAGCAGTCAGGACTCACCCTTCTTGAAGATGCAAAGGAGGCATGCAAGAAAGAAACCAAACCCTTTCATGTTTGCTGACGCGCCTCGGTACGACCTGATTGTGGATCAGCGAACTCAGCCAAAGCCGAGAGGTCAGTCGTGCAGTCGCATAGCGTTTGGCTGGGGAATGGAAGCAGCGATGCTTTCCGCTCCGTGGAGGGAATGAGTGTGCGCAGTCAAACTGGCGGTGGGCTTGGTTAATAATACTTTTGTGGTCAGTCATGTGGAAAACACAAAGGGAGAGATCAACATTTTATCATTTTCCACTGGTGGGAGGGGCCAACAAATCCCTGCTGAAAATCTCCACTTGTAACAGTTACTGTACATGGGTGAGCCACAGTGACAGCTCCTAAGTGCTCCAAACCCATTGACCCATGGGGAAGTTATGAGAGTCTGACGAGCGAGGTCAGCAAGTGACACCCTGGCTCCTCTTGCTTGAAGGAGGTCGTCCTATTTCCCAATTCTCTAGCCTGCAAGCCTGCGGTCTGTTCTATTCCAATGTGCTCATCCCATGGCATCTAGGGGCGAATCCTTCCATTCCTTCGACGTCAGCGAGGCACAGTCACTGAACCGTCTACCTGAACGCTGCCTAGGTCTATGGTAACGGGAGGCAGGAGGTGCTGAAAGAATGCACTTAGGGTAGGAACTAGGCAGGCCACGTGTGCTGCTAGGCCTGCACACTGAAGATATATAGGGCTGGAGAAGGGGCAAGGAGGGAAGCTGGACAGAATGGGAGGAGGGTGAACAGTGAAGGGGGGCTGGGAAAACTGATCTCTTAAAGACCACAAAAGGGCCACGAAAAGGTTTAGAGACAACGTAAAGTGAGACCTGGAGAGTACAACACGAGCAAAGATATTGAGACTGTGGTAAGCTGGAACAAAGCTGCTTAAATTGGGGGGATATTTCACTAGCCATTTATAGAGGGGAGATCTTAGGAAATCAGTAGCCAAAAAAGAACAAAAATTAGACAATTTATACCACCTATTAGAAACATTTCTTAACACAAGGGGTCATGAGGATCTGACAATGGAGTAAATCATGCTTAGGAATCAAGTCCCCATCACAGAGGAATAGATTATTCCCATGTATTTGGCACTGGTAAGGCCTCATTTGGAGTACTGTGTCCATTTTTGGGCCTCCCACTACAGAAAGGATGTGGGCAAGTTGGAGAGAGTCCAGAGGAGGGCAACAAAAATGATTAGGGGGCTGAAGCACATGATTTATAAGGAGCGGCTGAGGGAACTAGGCTTGTTTAGTCTGTAGAAGAGAAGAATGAGGGGGGATTTGATAGCAGCCTTTAACTACCTGAAAGGGTGTTCCAGGGAGGATGGAGCTAGGCTGTTCTCAGGGGTAGTAGATGGCAGAACAGGGAGCAATGGTCTCAAGTTGCAGTGGGAGAGGTCTAGGTTGGATATTAGGAAAGTTTTTCACTAGGAGGGTGGTGAAGCCCTGGAATGGGTTATCTAGGAAGGTGGTGGAATCTCCATCCTTAGAGATTTTTAATACCCAGCTTGATAAAGTCATGGCTGGGATGATTTAGTTGGGGTTGGTCCTGCATCAAGCAGGGGGTTGGACTAGATGACCTCCTGAGCTCCCTTCCAACATGAATCTTCTATATTTCTATGATTCTGTGATCACTGGACACATTCAGAGAGAGATTGCCGGTGGGGTTAGTGAAAGTGGAGTTACTCCATGTGTGTACCGCACCTAGCACAATGGGGCTCCAATCTTGGTTGGGGTCCCTATACACTACTATAATAATAAATAGGAGAGACTCAGACCCAGTGATCCTGGAGGTCCCTTTCTCAACCCCTAACCATCTGTCTGTCTCACATTGTTAATCTCAAGACTTTCAGGATGAGTCATGTGGCCTCAGGTAACATTTGAGATAATCTGTTTATGCAACTCACTCTGTCCAGGGGTCAAAAGCAGGGAGGAGTGAGGGGAGAATTGAGGGAGAAGATAAGGAACTCTGATGTAATTCCTTGTGCTGCATAAAGTGACGAAGGAGAATAGTGGCGTCAAAGTCCGTTATTTCCCTTCGCAGCCTGTGACTGCTTTTCAGAATGCACGTTAAAAATATGTAGCTGTTTTTCATAATTTAAATCTTTTTGTCCTTCACAGGCTGCCTCCCCAAACTGAAATCACTGATCAAGTCTTCTGAAGTGTGAGATACAGCAGGGCCTAGAAGAATAAATTCCACTGGGCTATGTCTCCATGGGTAGGATTTTGCTCAATGTCACAGATCTGCTGAAGGGGTCTCTGGTTTCGAAGGATGCCTTGCAATGACATCTTCCTGGTCTGTGTTTCTTCTCAGTGTCTTTGGCTCTTGAATTTACTTACTTTAAACATGTTTTCCAGCTGCCAGCCCGACAGATCCAACCTGTTGTTTGGAAATAACCCTGTGTTTTGTCCACTTTGTGCATCATCACTGCTTTCTAAAAGAGATGGTCTAATTCAATTGCAAGTTACTGCGCTTGAGGCAGGACTCAGTGGGTGAAATTCTCTGGCCTGTGTTAGACAAGAGGTCAGAACGGTCCCTTCTGGTCTTAAAATCTATAAATTGCTGAACCGGCGCTAGAGAATTTTGAATGAGTGTAGCAGAGGAAGTGTTGCTGATGGTGGAAGAGGCATAATATCCGACAGTCTACTCTTCCATAGACTTCGTGACTCTGTTTTGTTGTCAGGGATAAAATCATGCTTTGAATATGTAAATTCAAGATGGCATGCGAAACGAACATGGCGAGGGATCAGATGTTTGCAGTACCAATTATGGAGAGGCGAGTTTTGATCACTTCTCTAGTAATCATCCCACATTATTATATGCTGTTCAGATTGGAACCCCATACACACAAACGTGGCATCTGGATTTTTCTTTGACTAATGAATCATAGCCCGTTGAGACGGAAAAGTCCTTGTTAAGTCACCAAGCCCAGTCCCGGCTGACACAGAATTGTTCCCAATATCCAGTGCTCTGTCCAGTTTTAAATGATTCAGGGAGAGCAGACACCACTTCCCCAAGCAGAATATTCTACAGATCTCATTTTCCTTTGCTCTATTTCATACCACAACATACTTGACTACCATAATCAATTCCTTTGCTATACATTGCCTTTAAACTGAGATACACACGTGACTCCTAGGAGTTTTAAATACTGCTAGGAACCACATGCTCTGGTTTGTCTGAATTGGAAGTGGTCCTTTTATCATTTGCAATGTATTTGGTGAAGCCCTTTTCTGCGAACTGCACATTTAAATCTGAAAGACTTCTGTTCAGTTCACTATCACACACAGAGCCCCAACCCTGTGTTCTCCCATGGAGACCGTCGTTTTGTTCTTTCTGGTTGCTATCCTTCATCTGAAATAAGCCATTTTAGGCTGAACTCCATGCTTTACCCAAAATCCTTGCACAAAGGTTCCAACCCTCTCCAAATTCCTCCGGATTTAATTCTTTTCAACTCCTTACACTGTATGCAATATATATTTCACAGCTATGACTCAGGAATTCTTCACCAGGGGGTGCTCATAGTTAACAACGGACGTTGCTTAGTAACTGTGTTGCCATTACAACTCCAGGGTATTACACTTACCATGGCCCACTTCTTTCTGCATAACGGTCTTCTGGCGCTGTTACCCACCTTTTGTTCCACGTTACCAGGATAATCACATGAGCCTTGGAGGAGCTTTATATTCTCTTTCCAGTCTCTTCCTCCCCGTAGCCTCTTTCTCTTATACCTCTGACCCCCTAGTTCTCTCTTTTGAGAGTGGTACTTGAGGAGTGATTTGAAGATTTGATGCCTCTGTATTTAGTTTATCTATTTCCAATCCCTTTCTTTCCCTTTTAAAGATTGGAGTCTGACCTAATCTTTGTTTGTATTTTTAAAGTCTTTATTGTTATATGATGTCCTGAGCACTTTGTTAGAGGTCCTGATTCCAAGTAGCTCTTCTTAACATATGCGCAATGTGCCTCGGGTGACACGTGATCAGGATTCAGCACCGATTTTGGATCATTAGCTTCCCCTGCCCATGTAGATAACATTATTATTATTGTGTATGGTAGATGTTGCTAGCTAAATAACCACCAGGGGGCAGTAATATTTCAACAACTAACTATGCACAGCACAGGAATTATTCTCACAGTCTCAAACTCAGACTACAGTAGCGTAGTTAAAACAAGACCGTGCTCCACACAACAAAAACACTAACCCAGGAACCTCTCCCTGCTACTCTGCCCGCACATCAACTCTAGTGGCACCATCACGGGTCCTAACCACATCAGCCACAGCATCAGGAGCTCATTCACCTGCACGTCTACTAATGTAATATATGCCATCATGTGCCAGCAATGCCCCTCTGCCACGTACATTGGCCACTACGCAAAAGAATTAATGGACATAGATCAGACATAAAAAACAGGAACATCCATAAACCAGCACTTCAGTCTCCCAGGACACTTTGTAGCTGACTTGAAAGTTGCCATAATTTTACAAAAAAACGTCAAAATCAGACTTCAGTGAGAAACTGCAGAGCTGGAACTCATCTGTAAACTTGACACAGTCAGACTGGGTCTGAATAGGGACTTGGAATGGTTATCTCATTACAAGAAGTAATTGTCACTGTTCGCACATTCTCACCTTCTAATGAATGGTTGTGAATAGGCCTCAGCTACTCTAAACGAATGGACTTTGCTAACACCTCCCCTCCCCATTGTTGTTCCTTACTCTGGGATGTATATATATACCCCCTCTCTGATTTCTAGTCATTGCATCTGATGAAGTGAGTTACAGCCTAGGAAAGCTTATGCCTGCAGAAATAAAATTTGTTAGTCTTTAAAGTGCTACAGGACTCTCATTGGTTTTGCTGTATACAGACTAACACGGCTACCCCTCTGGAACTCTGCCACTGTTATCTTGGGCAAGTGATTTCACCTCTGAGTGTTTGTTTCCCTTTGGGCCCTTTGTTTGGCTTCTCTTTCGGGCATTTTTGGGATGGTGACTGTCTCTTATTTTGTATTTGTACAATGGGTCTTAATGGGATTTAAGCACACACTTAAAGTTAAGCAGATGTTTAAGTGTATTGCTGAATTAAGGCTGAAGTGACCAGTTGAAAGTATCTCTGTCATTTCCAGTTCGTTCATTTTTAAGATTTCGCCCAGCCTCTTCTAGGTGGCTGAAATTTGGTAGTTGGACAAGGCTTGGTCTAACTTAAAAACTAGATCGACCTAGCTCTGTCGCTCAAGATTGGGAAAAATTTTGCACCTTGAAAGCTGTAGTTAGTTAGGTCAACCGAATTCCCGGTGTACACTCCGCTAGGTCACTTTAACTCCCAACGTAGATGAATCTAGATCACTGGAAGAACTCTTCTCTTGACCCAACTACTGCCTGTTGGAGACATGGATATACAATTTTTATTAAAGATAATGTTTAAAAATGATCAGGTACAGAGTTTAAAGGGAAGAGCATTGAACATCCAGGCATCATGTACAGATAATTAGAGGGTACAGAGTTTGGTTGGGAGTCAGGAAGTGCAGCCAAAGCATAACCTGTGGTATCCTGGGTGGGGTGTAACGGGTGTGACGGTTAACAGAACAGATCAGTAACTCGGGAACATCACTCATTGCAAGGGTTACCTTGGGTGCGGTTCAGGGGAAGTCCATAATAGTGAAATGTCCCTCACTGAATCAGTGGGGTGGTGTAAATAGTCTTTTAGTCGATAAATTCCTCATGGCGGCGCTCCGGCTTACCCCTCACGGTACTGTCTATGCCCGGTGATGTGCTCGATGTAGATGTCCCTGGACCACCGGATGCTGTCAGATACCATGAGGCGCCGCATCAGTCGGGTGTCACGCACTACATCAATGGAAACCCCCCTTTTTCTTAATGTAGGAAGCATCTACATTATAGCTGCAGCTAGTGATGTAGACGTAGCCTTAAACAAGTTGACTATATCATCCATACCTACCTTATAACTTGTCATGAGGCATTGATTAGAGTCTGATCCAATACTTACTGAAGTCATTGCAAAGACTTCCATTGACTTCAAATAGTTGGAGGTTCAGGCCTGTAATGACTGTAAAATGCTTAGAAATCCTTGGCTGAAAGGCGCTATCGCAAGGCCAAGTATTATTTACTGTTGTATTGAGCTGCAGAGTCAAATTCTTGCCTGGTGTAATGCCATTAATTTCAATAGTGTTAACACGGGGATGAATTTGGCCCAAGTGTGTTAGGTCGCTTCTGTAGAATACTGTAGACTCCCGGAGTGTGAATGCTGAAAACTGTCACTCTCTACTGGAGCTGGTTAAAAACGAAAAATAAAATTTTGCAAACATTTTTTAAGCATTTTTTTTTAAAGACTGATTTTTCTTTTTTCAAAATATTCCATGGAATATTTTTCACTTTTGAAAACAAAAGTTTCAGTTTTGAAATAAAAAACATTCGAATGTGATTTATTTTACTTTTGGAAAAGATCCTACCATGTGCCTAAGCTGTAAATGGTCAATGAAAAAAAAAAAAAAGCAAGCAAACAATGCCTCACCTCCTCCCCAACAACCAGCAAACAACCAAATGAAAACTAACCAAAAGAAAAGACACGTAATTTTTTTATCAAAAGTTTCCGTCATACATTTCAGAAAAAATGAAAAATTTGGAGGGAAAAAAACCTCAAATATTTGAAACAAGACCTACCCTTTTTCAGAACAAAAAATAATTTGGTGTTAATAAAAATGCTGACCTGTTCGGCTCACCACAAGTTATGCAATATTGTGCCTTTGAAACGCTGACCTAGAATGTGCTTTCTGGTCATTAAGGGTTAATATTTTGTCGAGCAGCTGAAATACTGTAATGTCTGTGGCAGGTCAATGTTGTGTCTTGGGGTTGTGTCTTGGGGCTGCTTGAGCAGGTTGGACTAGACGACCTCCTGAGGTCCCTTCCAACCCTCATCTTCTATGATTCTATGTAAACAGAGGCTATTTGTAGGCCAATTTAAGATATTTGGGATGGGTTTTACTAGGCATTTGTGTGAGGCTCTGGAACTGATACATTGTCGTGTGAGCATTCCACAGAGACTGGTGCACTTTGCTTAGAAGCTTTGTGTACATCAGTGTTTCACTGAATCTTTGTTTTCGACCAAAAATGCAGATTAAAAGGAAATGAATTACTTTTAACTGTTCTTTTTTTTCCTTGCCCATTTGTCTTTGAATGGCCTGATGCCATCATGTCTTTTGCTGATTCATAATACCAGACCAGTGCTCTGGTTCATGAAAGAGCCTGGCAACACAATACATCATCTCTAAAATCCAGTGACACTCCATCACATAACCAAGGGATTTGTGACTTGTGTAAATGATGGGTAGAGTATTAAAAACACACCTTTTGGCAAATCCCAGTCCTCCAATAATAGTAGAAAATGGGGGATCTGACACCAGCTTGGAGGAGTCGAATCACAGGAAAGAGTAGCATGCGTAATATAAATGATAAAATGGTCCACCCATAAAGGATGTCTAGTTTTTATAGCATTTGATTCCTCTTTGTCCTGACAGCTGAGAAAAACAGAGTTAGCTGGATTTCATCAACAGCATTGTTTACTAAGTTCCACTCTGTTACGTCTGTGCAAACCCATTGAAAGCAATTTGGCTACAAGGAGGGCAGAACTGGGCCTACAGAACCTGTGTGGCTGGAGGTGATGCTCAAGGAAGAAAAACTCATAGACTTTAAGGTCAGAAAAGACCATCATAATCATCTTATCTGACCTCCTGCACATCACAGTCCACAGAACCTCACCCAGCCACTCCTGTGATAGACCCATAACGTCCGGCTGAGTTATTGACGTCCTCAAATCATGATTTAAAGACTTCAAGTTGCAGAGAATCCACCCTTTAAACCTGAAAGTGGCTTGTGCCCCATGTTGCAGAGAAAGGAAACTCCCTGGTCCCCCAAGGTCTCTGCCAATCTGAATCAAAGGAAAATTCCTTCCTGACCCCAAATATGATGGACCCTGTGCATTTTGGCAAGACACTTGGGAAAAAATTATCGGTAGAACCCAAACTGCGTGTCAGGCTGAACATGTATGTCAAAGAAGTGGTTGCAGTCTTTTACCACTCAATCCCTGCTATTCGTGGATCGGGTCTCCCCGCTGTGGTATTTATCTGTAGTTCTAGTGTTTGGCCACTAGATGTGTCTTGGTGCCCTGTTGAGAGTTCCACCAAAGGCATAGTGTCCGGTTCCAGAGCAAGGTTGAAGCCGTCTTGTTTTGTTCAGCACATGTTGCTGCTCTCCCTAATAACCCCTTTCTGAAGGACTGTAGCTTCATATATCATGAGACCCACCGTTCTGCCCACCAGTCCTGCCTCAGTGCTCCTGCAGAGAATAATCACAGAGCTTGGTTACGTGGGCTCTCCAATTCCTGTGCAACAGAACATCACTGTCTGCTGAATGAGCTGTCTTTCAAAGGCAGGGATGAAAGTGTCTGGGTTTTCCCCAAGGGGAAGATATAGGGACCAGTTTAAAAAAGCAAATAAACACACTTTTTAGTGCCTTCACTTTGTTTCTGACTGTGGCACCTATAGTGAGACGCTGATCAGTTCTACAAAGTGTCTCCTTCAGCCGCTAGCACCACGCTTGGCTTTCCCGGGTTCACTTTCATCCAGCAGCTCCTAATCCAGAAGCTGGTCCCTTCAAGCATTGGGACAGATGGGAGATGCTGTGGTTGCTCTGGAGGGGAAGGAGATGTGTAGCTGGGTGCGATTATTATTTGTCGACTACACCTGTCCATTCCACTTCAGCTGTGCGTGCACCCAGTGCATCAAAGCCACGGCTATTTTTCCCATAGCAGAACCCATTGGAGCAGCAGATGTGCCCTCCACGCATTTGTGCTGCCAGCTGATGGTATAAATGGCAGAACCGCCCTGACCCCCTTTGCTTTCTTCTTCTGCCTGTGGTTGGTAGGCAGCACGTGGGTGCCTGGTCACGCAACTCTCCTTTGTTCCTCTATAAAGAGCTTTGTTTTTCCCGCAGTGCTTTTTGTAAATAGTTTAGTACAATGCAGTCCAGTGCTGCTGCTATCCTTGTTCAGGTAGATGCCCAAGTCCTCCTCCATTCTGAACTGCTTGTGAGTCTTCTGAAGTGGAATGGATAAGTGCAGTCACTGGGAAGAAGAAAACTCAGTTATTTATCTGTTCTGTAACAGTTGTTCTTTGAGATGTGTTGCACAGTGTCCATACCATGACCCACCTTCCTTTCCCTCTGCATTGGAGTCTGTACCTACTGGATTCCAGTCTGGAGAGACTGACAGGGAGCTGGGGAGGCCCTACCCTTTATACCACTGGCTGGTAGCATGAACATGTGTAAAGTGTTTGCACTGCCTGGATGGGTAATGCTATGAGGAAAAAATCTCCAGCGTCGGTGCCTTGGGAGTGCACACATCTGAAGTGGAATGGACATGTGCAACGGAGGTTGAAGAACAACTGTTATAGAACAGGTACGTAACCATTTTTTTATGATGTGGTTATGATTTGTTTCTAGGAGCATGAAAAATCTATGGTAAAGTACAATCCCTAACCTAAACAGCTTACAGGCCAAAAAGACAATCAGACATGCCAGGCCTAGGGGGAAAGAAGCATAACATACGGTGAGTGATCAAGGTGGTAACTGGCTATACCTTGCTAATCAATTTTCTTTTTAATAAGCCACACAAACCATCCCTAATATTTCCTAATCTTTTCCATTATGAATTGGCGAATTTCTTGTAGAAATTGGCGTTCAGGAGGAGATATGGAGAGGGTGTGGATGGCTTTGTGGGTCATCTGTTTATTGCTAGCATTTATTTCTTTATTTGTATCACTGTAGCGTCTAGGAACCCCTGTGCTAGGTGCTGTACAAGCACAGAACAAAAAGACAGTCTTTGTCTTGTATGAGACAAGAGACAACAGATGAACACAGACAGACCAATAGGGAGTCTAAGGAAACAATGAGACAATATTGGTTGGTACCATAGGCATTGATCTCAACTCACCAGCTGTGGCATCTGTCAGTCTGCCTCCAGGTCCTGACATAGACATTGAATATAGTGGGGGGGAGAAAATGGATCCTCGTGTCACTCCTTGTTGCCCACCTTGGTACAGTCTGTGAAGAGAGAGTGGAGGTAACTAAGTTCTAGCGCCCTGAGAGAAGCCAGCAGCATCTCATGCTAAGTGGTGTTAGGGTCTGCAAAAAGCTCACAAGTGTGTAACACCTGGGCCCATCCATCCATGAAAACCCCTATAGTGCCCACCTCTTATCGGACAACTCCTTGTTAACTAACTCTTCTGGGGTTTTAAGGCAATGCTTTCCACCACCCGTAAATGCAATACAATAGGTGGCTGTAGTATCATGTGTCTCCTGCCCAGCAGAGGGCAGCAGGGTACACGCACGTCAAACCAGAAAGCAGGCCAAGAGCGGACTGGAATAAATGCATTGTGCTCCCGAATATCGCTTTCCCCTGCCTGTGTACACCTGTGGCTTTGCTGGCAATGCACTCCCGTGCCGCATGAGAGTTTCTGAGGTCAGAGTGGAGCGCTGAACGCTCTTTGTGTCCCTTCCCCCCTGAACCTTAATTGTTCCATGGTGTTCTACTTTAATTATTTCAATGACATGCAAAGATCCTGCCACTCCCCCTTTCATGTGCCAGTCCACAAATGTAGAGGCAAAAACCTTGTTTTGTAAAATTTGGCCCGGTTCCCTTAGGAGACAGGGCCTCTGGGGTAGCAGGGAAACGGATCCAACAGGCCAGTGGAATTTTCCCTAGGAGTATCTGCCAAGCGATCAGGAGGCTGTACGGTGCTGAGTTCTGCTGTGGGGCGAAGGCTGGGCTGCCAATTTCCCCTGTGTGTTTCTTTGATCCTTACACAGCTGGAGAAATCCGAGGTTCCTAAAGTGCAAGCAGAAAAACATCTCGGGGCAGCTGAGGTCAGCCGGCATTCCTGCACGTGGCGCTGATCTTGGTTACTGGGGCTTACACCATCACAGAACACGGTCCGTGCTACGTCCGCTCCGTGCTGATCCAGCTGGGAAATTCACAGGGTTCAGTTGCTCACAGACGGCAGTTGTGCATTTCAGCCCTTTAGTTACAGCTCCCCTCCCTCCCCACATGCTGTTCTAAAAGCTTCCTGCTTGCAACAGCATCACTGCAGTGTTCAAAGTCATGCTATGCTAGCCTAGCGAGCGGTGACACACTTGCTGATGGTCTGCAGTAGCTGGTTGGTTGCCTGTCTCCTCTTCCTTGTTCCCACCATCTAAATGACATTAAAAGAAACTAAAGTGTACATGGAATCTTTTCCTCAAATAAGAATTGCCAGAGGGATGTTTTTAAGCCTAAGATAGATAGCCTGCTAACAGGATTTTGTCTACAGCCTCAGCTATATGTGGGCAGCCTTTTCTACACCGCTGAATTACTCTGTGCAGGCCAGAGAGATAAAAGCCAAAGGATATAATTCATGCTCAAAGCTGTGCAGTGTCTTGCCAGGCGCCACATTTCTGTGCAAGATGCATCTTGCTAGGGAGCAGGAAAAATGGTGTTATTTTATATGGTTTTGGCAAAGAGCACGTGGCTATGTGGTTATCTACTATGAGTTCAGGCTGTCTGTGTTAGACCCCAGGATGTACTCGGATGAGTGAGGGAGACCAGGCCTTCCAGGCAGAGAGAGGGCAAAAGTGAGAGACCTTGGAAATACAGAGAGGGCTATGGAGTGGGCAGCCACGGATGAGAAAAGTGGAAAAGCAGGGATCAGTGATGAGAGTGTTGGCCTGGCCCCGGA
The DNA here is from genome assembly GCA_007922155.1 of Mesoclemmys tuberculata. Lineage (NCBI taxonomy): Eukaryota > Metazoa > Chordata > Testudines > Chelidae > Mesoclemmys > Mesoclemmys tuberculata. The sequence continues at coordinate 9,670,230 of ML675629.1, read as the reverse complement.
CTTCCTATGTGCTCTTGGGCAAGTCACTTACTCTCTCTTTACCATGTTTCCTACCTGTGAAATGGGGTTAATAGCACTTCCCTATTGCACAAGGGTGTTGAAGTTGCTCAGATACTCTGGTGATGGACGCTATATAAGTACCATTGACACAGATGTGCACATTGGCCCTGGGAGAGTGGGACATTGCTTCTGTCTCAGCAAGAAAACAGGGGTAAAGACACTGAGGAAATGAGACCAACGACATGTTTTCATTGCATACCTAGTAGACTGGAGAAAACCTCATGAGTCTTCCTACCCTATTGCCCAAGTGCTTGATCTTCATCTCAAAATCACCTGCTGCCTCTTTGTGCTTTCTGGCCTCATCGCCAAGAGGTGGTTTTGAGACCCACAGCTTGAGCTGTACAGATCTGCAGTCACTTTTGATCAGCTAGCTAATCAGGTGTGTGAGAGAAACTGTGAGGCTGATGCACAGGGGAGATCTCACGCTCCATTTTTGTCCCTTCCCCCAAGCTGAATGCCACCTGTGTGTGGAGCTGTCACTCCGGTGCAGCCCCATTTTCCGCTGGATTGAGAAGTGTTGAAAAGCCACACAGAGAAAATTCCTGCGTCAGACAGTGGGCATTAATCTGAGCTGCAGAGAGGTGGGGGCATTTGTGCTCCGAAAGGTATGCAGTAAATGTGCCTGGGTGGAAAATAAATTCAGCCCAACCTAGTCAAATGGAGACAACAAACCTACCCATGAGTTTCACCCAGATGAATTGTCTACATCTTGGATTGAATACATTTTGAACAATCACAACAGTGTAATGACCCAGCCCTGCTGCTGCGTTTTGGAGTCACCCTGCAAGGGTTTGCCTGGTTTCTGTTTCTGTGACTGAACACTGCTAATATTGTAAAGAGATTTACACTCCTTATCTGTAGCTCTCAAAGGGTAGGTGGGACAGCATTGCCTTCTTTTATGTATAGGGAAACTAAGGCACAGAGTGGGTAAGTGACTTGCCCGGGGTCATGCAGGATACCAGAGGCAAAGTTGAGTACAGGGAACCTGGGGTCCTGACCTCCAGCCTGGAGTCAGCATGCTGGAACGAAGCTCCCCCGTGATCAGGACAGACCAATGGTTAAAATGAGTCTGACGTGATAGTTTGGGTTAGGCACTGTTATTGTTCTGGTCTGAGACGGAGTCACGATCAGCTGGTGCGGCACTCTCCATGGATACATAATGTTCGCCGAAGAATCCACCATCTAAGTCATATTGAAGTGAAGCCAACGGTCCAGTTCTCCTTGAGCATTGTATCAATAACTCCTCTTGAAGTTGATAGGAGTTCCTCTTTTCAAGCAGGACAACCGTTAAAATTTTGCCAGAAAATTTGACCGTGGTTAGACAGTTGGTGTGCTGTGACCGCTGCCCATCGCCAGCCAATATTGTCTCATTGTTTTCTTGTGCTCTCTCTGGCTGGAGCCACCTGTTATCTCTTGTCTTATACTCAGTTGCAATCTTTCTGGGGGCAGGGTCTGTCTTTTTGGTATGTTTGTACAGCGCCTGTAGGACCACTTTACAGAATCTTGTCTCTTCTGAGGCCCCGAGGCCTTTACCCAGTTGGGCTCAGCTATCAAGCCCCTCACTGCAGGCACGGCTCTGCTGCCATAAACTGTCCTTCTGTCTAGCCACAGCCTTCTGTCCTTTGGTTAACCTCACAGCTCAGTGTGTGGCATGCTCCTCCCCTCAGGGAATCAGGCAGGCTCTAACTCCTCCCCGACTCTGTCTCCAGTCAGGCTTCTCGCTCACCCTAGAGTATCCACTCTGCTCTCCTCTCCTCAGCATTATTTCTGTTTGCTTCCTAGAGAGTCCTGTACACAATGGGAAATGACTGCCTAGGAAAGAGTCCTGCAGAAAAAGGTCTGTGGATTATGGTGGATCATAAACTAAATGAGAGTCAGCAATGTAGCTCTGTTGCCAAAAAAGCAAACATTGTTCTGCGATGCATTAGCAAGAGTGTTGTAAGCATTACTTGAAGCATTGCCAGCAGATTGAGGGAAGTGATTGTTCCCCTCTATTCGTCACCGGTGAGGCCACATTTGGAGTATTGTGTCCAGTTTTGGCCCCCCCCCACTACAGAAAGGATATGGACAAATTGAAGAGAGGCCAGCAGAGGGCAATGAAAATGATTAGGGGGCTGAAACACAAGACTTATGAGGAGAAGCTGAGGGAACAAGACTTGTTTAGTCTGCGGAAGAGAAGAATGAGGGGGGATTTGATAGCAGCCTTTAACTACCTGAAGGGGGGTTCCAGGGAGGATGGAGCTAGGCTGTTCTCAGTGGTGGCAGGTGACAGAACGAGGAGCAACGGTCTCAAGTTGCAGTGGGGGAGGTCTAGGTTGGATATTAGAAAAAAGTTTTTCACTAGGCGGGTGGTGAAGCACTGGAATGGGTTACCTAGGGAGGTGGTGGAATCTCCATCTTTAGAGGTTTTTAAGGTGCAGCTTGACAAAGCCCTGGCTGGGATGATTTAGTTGGGGTTGGTCCTGCTGTGAATGGGGGGTTGGACTAGATGACCTCCTGAAGTCCCTTCCAACCCTAATCTTCTATGATTCGAAGGAAGACACGAGAAGTAATTCTTCTGCTTTACTCAGTACTGTTAAGGCCTCAACTGGTGTCCAGTTCTGGGCACCATGCTTCAGCAAAAATGCAGTCTAGAAAACATGACTGATGAGGAAAGATTGAAAAAATTGGGTTGGGTTAATCAGGAGAAGGGAAGACTGTACGGGGGCATAACAGTATTCCAGTAAAGGTCGTTATAAAGAGGAGGGTGATAAAATGTTCTTATCCACGAAGGACAGGACAAGAAGCAATGGGCTTAAATTGCAGCGAGGGAGGTTTCGGTTGGACGTTAAGAAAAACCTAACTGTCAGGGTAGGTAAGCACTGAAACAAATTACTTAGGGAGGTTGTAGAATCTCCATCATTGGACAACATCTGTACGGGATGGTCTACATACTACTTACTCCTGCCTCGGTGCAGGGGACTGGACTAGAGGACCTGTCAAGGTCACTCCTCGTGCTGTATTTCTATGATTCCATGATTCTGTTCCTCCACTCCTCAGTCTCCTTCCTCTCCAAATCAGCTCAACCCCTTATGTACAGAAATAAGCCCTGCTTTCCCCCAGTGTGGCTTTATTTCTAGTTAGTCTTGGTCCACCCGCCATGTTAATTGGCCTCTTATGCTTAGGTTAACCTTTTCTCTGAATGTGTACAATAAACATCCCATCACAGATACTTGGGTTTTGCAGTGCCTCAGGAGGGCTTGGGGCCAACTGAGGGGCCATGAGTGTATTGCTTCTCTATAGGCTGCAGATGAGCTTGACAACTGGGAGTTGGTGAGCCTGAAGGTCCATAAGAGGATGCGGTTCTTGACGTCTCTCTGCCTTCCTTTTTGCCCCAGAAACAACATATTGAAAAAGAAACCTGTGCTTTAGCTCTAGTCTTTGAGTGCACATAGGAAAGCAGGTGATTGCCAGGGGGTCTTTACAGCGGCCAGAGACTTTATCAGTATGAGGCAACCATACAGTGTTGGCTTTCAAGGCATTCTGTAAGGCCTGCCTGCTTGAGATGGATTGGGGAAGGGCTTACAGAAGGGTTGGGCGGTTGAGGCAGATTTAAGGAACTCAAGCTGTTAGTTAACACTTGCATGCTAGGTTAGCACATACCACGGTACACGCATGCCTGACAGTTATAAAAGCTGAAATGGCATGTGCTTTTCCCTAGAGTTCTGTTCAGTCAAGCTAAGCTACATCCCATAACACTATGCAACAGTGCAACTCCGCCTTTGGCAGAAGCAGATAGGAAACCTGTCCAGATCAAGATGTATTTCTTCTCTGGCTTAGTACACACTGGGGAGGTACCTTCACGGACCAGTACCTTGAATGTTAGTATCCAAAACAAAGATAAGGAAGATAAAGGTACAGAACAACGAGTTAAGGAACTGGTACAAACTAATGGCTTGGATTTTAGTAACACGTAAAAAGTTGTGTAACTTGTAAAATCATCCAATAAATACTTCTTGCTGAGGTGCGCAACTTCGAAAGCAGTTCTGCGTCAGGTGAATTTAACAACGCTGCCCAAATTGGCATCCTGAAAACTGGTATCGTATTGAGCCTTTACCCCATTGTTGACTTGTAGCAATAAAAGTAATTAATATCGGGTATTTGGTTTCTTGCTTGTATTTCATAATGAACTAAAGTGTAGTCAAGGAATTGTCTATATTGTTTGCCAACAAAGGCGTAGGGAGATTTGGTTTAACCTGTAAGATGTTTTGCTGGCTGGTGGTGGGTATATGGGGATGGGATCAGCATTCTTTTATGTTACTTTATTTAAATCCAAGCAGGTACATTCAGAAGAGATCATATAGAAGCATAGGTTTATAGATTTTTAAGGTCAAAAGGAAACATTAGATTATCTAGTCTGACCGCCCATATAACACAGGCTTTTACCCAGTTAGTCTTCTGTTGAACCCAATAGCTTATATTTGGCTAAAGCATCAATGTGGCCAGTGTGGTAGGAGAATACACAGGACAAATGAGGTCTGCCCAGCCAGTGCAGGGAAAGGCAAGAAGAAAGGACACGTGGGCTGGCTTTATCCAATCAATGGCACCGATGACAGTTAAATGGCAGCCGGGCCATGAGCACCCTCCTGCAGCAGAATGAGCGTGCCTACCTCAGTTTACCTCCTTCAGAGTCCCCATGAAGCCCATATCAGGCTCTTTCCTTCAACTGTCCCCTCCTTAGGCCCCTCGTTACAGACGTCCCAAACGTAGTCCATGTATCACCCGCCTGCACGTGGGCCTTAAAACCCTAAGACATTGCATCCGTCAGCACCCCCCCCATACCAAACTCTTCTGGTGTCTTCTGCTTCACCTGGGCTCTTCAGCGCTTACCTGTCCTCTTGGCAGGACACCCACTCCCGGTGGAGAGCAGCCGTACCCTTCACTGCTCCTCTTCTGCGAGTTCATCTTCACTCCCCCTGGCCCTCAGCCCTCTCTGGCCCTCTGGCTCCAGCGGGCTGGAGATGTCATCAGCCCTCTGCAGATCCTCTACCTTCTGCCTTCTCCGGCTTAAAAGTCAGCAGGTTACTCTCTCTGCTGTTCTCTTGCCTCCAGCCCTGGCCCTCTGGCTTGGCGAGATCAGCTGGCCAGCCCCACTTGCTGCTCTCCTGCCTTCAGCTTCCCCATCGCCTGGTCTCAGGCAGCGCTCACCTCCCCTTTTCCTGCCCGCACCGGGCTGCTCTGACTCACTGGATCTTACCCCCCCTAGGGCCCAGGTGCCCTCTTTTAAGCCCAATGGGGTCATTTGAGTCTGCCATATTCCTCTTAAAGGGCCAGTTCCTATGTCAGTGACCCAGGTAAGGATGGGTGATGTCTTTGGAGACAGATCCCAGGAAACTGGTTACGTTCGTGAATAGGACTGGATTCGGCATCTCAGGTTTTAAATAGTGACATCAAATCTTCAGCTGATTGAAGGGCAGAGATGACAGATTTGCAAAGGGACTTTTAAAGAGATCACAGCCATTGAGATCGCCTTCATCACATGCACACGGCATCGGGCGAACGGACAGCCAGAAAGGCTTGCTTAAAGGAGAGCAGTGCCGATCCTGTTGAAGGAGTCCCAATCTCACCTGGAGATGGCAGTGCCTGCTGCTTCCCTAATGGAAGGAAGATCTGGGTAAGACAGAGCCCGTGTGCAGTAGGCCAGTTACTTGACCTATGTGAAGTTTTGAGCCGAAACATCTTTTGGTAAAAGAAGGCAGATTGGTGACACTGAAACACTTTGCAGATTCATGTTGTCTTTGCTAGCCTGTTTGTTTTTGCAAACCCCCCCCAATCCCCCCCCCAAAATACATTTGTAAAAAACATGACTGTTTCAACCTTTTTTTAAAATGACACATTTTAAATGTTTTGATTCAAAATAACTGTTTCAAAATGTCCTTTAGGTTTATTTGAAAAAACTGTCCAAACTGTGTTAATATGGCCGCAGTCACGAAGAAGCTGCGGCTGTGCTCCAAATAAAAGGGTTAGTTCAGACTGAAACTGCCTTTGTCACTTTGCGACGTGCTGAAAATGCCTGACTGGTTCCTTTGCAGGGCGACTTTGTGGCGGGGCAGATGCCCACCCCAGTCAGGAAAGGCCTCTGCTGGGCCCAGCCAGCCTCGCCCCAGAGCCCTTGTAAGGTTTTTGGTCAGGCGATGGCCAGGCCCTGAGAAGGCAGGAGGATGTCTGCTCAGTGCTGGAGGGAACGCAGGATATGTCTACACGGTATTGTAAGCCCGGGTCTGTGGCACCTGGGCGTGTGCACAAGGCACTCCACGCCGGCGTGTTGCGCATCCACGCTGCATTGTAAACCTGGGCTGGGCCGGGGCTCTCAGCCTTGTTAACGCGTCCGCGCTGCGTCACGCAGACCTCGTGCCGCAAAATGCCAGACTTGGGCCTGAGTCACAGCGGGACGCTGGCTCTCTCACGCCTCTCGCAGGGGTCTAGGCCCCATGTCCGGAGTCCCTGCTGACCCGAGTCAGACTGATTTGTGTGTGGGCGGAAAGGGGGCTTGGGCTCAGCCCTGAGTCCGGGCCGGGGCTTAGTGTGCAGTGTAGACGTGCCCTCAGAGGGAAGCGGGACTACAGAACAGAGCTCCCCAGCCCCACTGAACAAGGGCTGCTTACCCAGAAAGCTGCTGAAGAGCCTCTGCTGTCTAGACCCCTGGAGAGGTTGAGGGGCCATATTTACTTTGGTTTTTTCAGTAGCGCCGGCCTGGGTTGCTCAGCCTGGGGTGCTGACATGCTCTCGGGTGGGAACCCCGCCCACTCACAGAGACTAGTCACCCTTTGCCTTGCAAGGTATGCGTGCACCCGGTCGGTGTTGTGGGCTGCAGGATTAGTTTGTGTCTGTTTCTTTTGGGTTGCCTCGAAGGCGGTTGCGGCTCCCAGCCAGGAGCCCCCACTGAGGTACAAAAAGTTGAGGGAGCCTCCCCCCACCTTACCGCATACACCCTTTGATAATGGTTGGCCCCTCCTCCCCCCGCTGCACCTCATCAAGACCCCTAAGCTATGACTTGGTTACTGAAGTTCTTAAATTATGGTTTAAAGACTTCAAAGTACAGAGAGTCCACCAGCAAGTGACTCGTGCCCCATGCTGCAGAGGAAGGCAAAAAAAACCCAGGGCCGCTGCCAATCCGACCCCAAATATGGCGAGCAGCTTAACCCTGAGCATGTGGGCGAGACTCACCAGCCAGACATCTAAGAAGGAATTCAGTCTCTAGTGGCTGGGGGAGTCATCAGGGGGCGACTGACAGAAAGCTCTGATGTCCTGGGGAGATGTGCAGATTTTCTGGGATGGCTGCCTAAAAAAAAAAAGGGGCCATCCTGGGGAAACCGGGACAGGGGGCTGCCCTGCTCCATATCAGTCTATAGTAATACCCACAGCCACAGAGGGATGGCTCATATGAGAGAAGCAGCTGGCCTCACCTCAACGGGGCGTCCTGGAGATACAGTCAATGACAGACCCTGAAATAATTTTTAAAAAATCATGATTTGGAGTTGCCAGCAAACCAAAAATTGGAGGGAGAGGAGTGATCCACTAGTGCTCTGGGGGGCCCAGAGGAAGGAGTCGTTTTTTGCTTGTAGAAGGAGAGGGTATATAGGAGAAAGTGGAGCCCAATTCTGTTTTCTCTTTCCATGTGTTAAACTCATTGTCATGGCTCTGCAAAGCAGGGGTCTACCACTCCCATTAGCCCCCTGCCCACATACATCCCCTTCTTCTGGCTGAGCAGAGACTAGGTTTACCTAGGTACTAGGTAAGATACTAGGGTTGCCAAGCATCCGATTTTCAACCTAATAATCCGGTCAAGGAGACCCGGCAGTGTCCAGTCAGCACTGCTGACCAGCTGCTAAAAGTCCAGTCACTGAAGTAACCGGAATCGGCCTGCCTGCCAGAAAGCCAGGAAGAGCAACTGCTGCTGCTTGCAGAAGCTGTAGCTCAGCTGGAGGTTGCATGCGTTGACTGCCAAAGAGCCAGCTCCAGTGGAGAGAGGTAGGTATGAGTCAGCAAAGCTAATAGTGAGTTGATGACACCTTGTATGCCCAAGACACTGGGAGCTGACATTCACTGTTTAATAGTTTCCCTCACCCCCATCTTCTGGAAGATTTATACTGTTATAAATAAACGGGCCAAGAATCTGTTAGAAAACCTTATTTCGTGCTTCCATAGAAATTTATATAACTCAGATTTCAAGAAAGAGCAAACATCAAAATAACTCATTAAAGTCACACATCAGGAATAACTGTAGTAAATTCAGAATGCGGTGGCTTCAGCTAGTATTTGCTGAACTTTTTTGACCTTTGTCAACTTTCTTAAAAGGCAAATTTCCTGTTGCTGAACTAGGTCTCTGTTTTACCCACATGGAGATTGAAAATGCCACAGTGAATTCATAAAGGAACTCTGCCTTGGTCATTCTATTATTGTATCTCAAAAGTTCCTATTATACTGTATAGCTAGCACAATATGCTGACCTGGCACGATGCTGAGGCATTTTGACTTTTCTTAATCTTTTTACAATTAGCAGATCCAAAGTGGAAATTAAGGAATAGTGATAGATGAATCCCTACTCCCGTCCCCCCTCCCTCCAAAAAAAATGCTCTACTCTCTTCATAGAATCGTAGACTGGAAAGGACCTCAAGAGGTCATCTAATTCAGTCCCCTGCACCGATGGCAGGGGTAAGTATTATCTAGACCATTCCTGAGAGGTGTTTGTCTCACCTGCTCTTTACAATCTCCAATGATGGAGATTCCACAACGTCTGGAGGCCACCCTGAGAGTTAGGATGTTTTTCCTAATGTCCAATCTAAGCCTCCCTTGCTGCAATTGAAGCCCATTGCTTCTTGCCCTTTCCTCAGTGGTTAAGGAGAACAATTTTTCTCCCTCCTCCTTATACCAACCTTTTGTATACTTGAAAACTGGTATCTCCACACTCAGGCTTCTGCTCTTCAGACTAAGTGATGCAGTCAGGAGAGCATTAGACATGACTTTTCTATGGTTGCTGTTGGAAGTTATGCATGTTATCTTGTGTAAATATTGAAATGTCAAGCATTTGCTTTCTAATCCTGATATATATACAATATATAGCATTGTTTTATATTTTTACGGTTATGTAGACTTTACCATGACCAGGGATCTTTGATTTTTGGATGCCAAAGACATTAAACACTGTTCTTATTTATTAAGACATTACTTAGTAATAAATGTAGTGAAGGTCTGGCTTTAGAAAGTGCCATGCATGGAGTGGTCAACAATTGCATGAGATTATGAAGGATTCAATGAGACTCGTTTATGGGGAAAAGTTTCCTGCATGTTTATGCCTGCATTTCTGGGAAGTGGATAATTTGATGCACATGATTTAAGTTTTCTTGTTTGCCAAAAAGGAATTATATGGCCATATAAAGGCAAAGCAAACAGTGACTTCATTCACTTCACTTAAACCTTGAGGAGGTGGAGAATGGGCAAAGCAGGGAGCGAGGGGAGGCAGGTGGCAGGGCCCCGAAGGAAGAGGTGGGCGGGGGAAGGTCCTGGCCATATTTCAGAAATTGGAAAGTTGGCCACTCTACCCATCAGCCTCCTCCCTTTTGCACCCTCCCTTCTCCTGGCCAGGTGAGGGGCTACGTCCTGAACCTGGGGGTGGCCAGGCTCTGTTTGGGTGCTGCATGGCAGCAGGGAGCTGGAGGGAAGCCCCCAAGAAGGGTGGACAGAGCCGCATGTGAAGCGGACCGTGGGTGCTGGATGATACAGCTGAGTGCAGGGCAGTGTGCGGCTTACAGGGGAGCAGCAGGCGCTGGGCAGCGAAGCAGTGCAAAAGGGCACCATAGAGAAAGAAACAGACCGAGCCTGGCATGGAAACCCACAAGTGTTTGTTTACTTGAGTGGATGGACTGGAGAGGGCCCCGAGGAGCCTGCTGGTCCGCCCCAGAGTCCCAGCCCAGACCCGCTTTTGCTCCCTTTGAACTGTAACTGTTTAAGCCTCTGTACCTAGGGTATTTGCCCTTTCCTGCCTGTCCCAGTAAACATTTTCCCCTTAGCCATGTGTCTGAGTGGTTATTGGCAGGATAGGCAAGGCCTATCTGTTGAAGAAACTGCAGTGCTCACCTCCGAGACACCATGCATCAGACACGCGACTGGAACTCTGTGGGTTTGGGATACAGAGTAACCCCAGAGATTCCATGACAGTCGAGTTGAGTTTGCAGAGGTTTGCTTGCACAAGAAGCACTGATTTTGGGAGAGAAAGACACTAAGACATGGTGTTAAATATCTAATTCCATTATTACCGTGACTTTCATTCCTTTGTTACACAGGAACTTTAAATTATTGGATAGTCCTGCTTTGGGCAGGGGGTTGGACTAGATGGCCTCCTGAGGTCTCTTCCAACTCTAATATTCTATGATTCTATGATCTGCCATTCCATGTATCGTGCAGTGTTGCTGTAACGGTATCAGTCCCAGGATGTCAGAGAGATTAGGTTGGTGAAGTCAGATCTTTTATTGGACCACCTTCTCTCGGTGAGAGAGAGAAGGTTTCAAGCTACACAGAGCTCTTCTTCAGGTTTGGGAAAGATATTAAGAGTGTCACACCTAAATACAAGACCAAACAAATTGTTTAGCATAGTTAACATTCTAAGGGGCCTGTTAACATCCCTGTGTTCATCGGAAAAAGGGGGGTTAGTGGGTTACAGATTGTTGTAATAAGACATACATCCAGTGTCTTTATTAAGACCATAATTTTTAGTGTATAGCAAAACTATGAGTTTAACCGGCCAGGCTCCTCTTTTGAAACTGTTGTTCTGGTTTCATTTTAGGGTGTGGACTGATAGGTCAGATATAGAGGGATCGCGCTGTGAAAAGTCTTCGTCCACTGGGGTGTTTTCGCCTTTTATTGTTTTCCCGTGTGAGTTCATTGAAGAACGTAGTGACTGTTTGGTTTCACCCGCTAACTGTTGTTGCGGCATTTAGTGCACTGACGGAGGTACACGACAGGTGTGATTTGGACCCAGGGATCTTGAAAGGTGTGTTATGGGGGGGTGCTGATCATTGTAGCAGTGGAGATGTGTGTGCCAGTTTTGCATCTGTTGTTCTGGGAAGGTCTGGTGCTGCTCTGAATTGGTGTGTCCTGATGTGTAGGGAGCCTGCTTCCGGTGCTGAGCTTGGCGAGGCAGTGGGGTTGTTTGAAGAACAGAAGAGGAAGTTGAGGCTTGGGTCCCCTCAAGTATGGGTTGTAGTTGTTTGATGCTGTCCTGTGTGGGTCCTTTGTGGGGTGGTAAGTGACGGCCAGCGTGTGGTCGGAGGAGTTTTATTGAAGCAGGTTCTTTCATGTATTTGGGTGGCCTGTTGCATGATACGTTCTGCTTCTCTGGTGGAGTGTCCTTGTCTGAAGGTGGTTCTGAGTGTGTTAAGATGTATGTCCCGGACTTTCTCTTCGGAGCATATTCTGTGGTATCATTCCATGTGCAGAGCTTTCTGGTAGTGGATGGAAGATTTCAGTGCCGCTTGATGGCAGAATCTTTCCTAAGGGCATAGCCTTGCAGTGTTCCATAGTTCTCTAATATTCTGAATGCTGCCCTCAGGTCAGATCAGTCGCTGGAATGTGTTTTGATCGCGTGTCAGAGGCTGGCATGGTTACCAGGTCTGTGCTGATGGCATCTGGATCTGTCAGGAAATCTGAGCTGTGCCAATACCATGATGATGACAAATGATGCTGAGATTCCATTAGCTCCTTTTAATTTCCAGTAAAACAAAAGTGCTCACGAACAATCTAGATGATTGGGGTAATTTATAACCCTTACTTAGTTGCATTATGATTATTATTTATAGCACCATAAGCTTGCATGATACTACAGATATAAAGTAAGATACAGTCTTCACTCAGAAGACCTGAGTCTAATTTATCCAGATAACAAGGTGAGTTGTGACATCGATTCATGGGGTCAGGAGCAGTGGCTGATCAGACAACAGAGAGAACTTTCTGAGAAACGGAGACTGCAGTAAACCACATTTTTTGAACTGTGTAAAATTCTGAGCCAAAACATCTTTCGGTAAAAAATGCAGTTTGGGGACACGGAAACATTTTGCAGATATGTGTTGGTTTTCCTGAAATGTTCAGGCTGCAAACACCCCTTAAAAATAAATTTGTTGAAAATCTGTGGTGTTTAGACATTTTTAAAATGAAATGTTTTAATGTTTTTGATTCAAAACAGCTTTCCGTTTCAAATGTCCTTTAAGTTTATATAAATAATTGTCCAAAATATTTTAAAATGTCACACTGAAGCTGTTTGTGGTCAAAACGACATGGTTGGTTCAGATAAAAACTACGTCTTCTTCAGTTTGTGGTGTGCAGAAAACTGCTTTGTGGTGGGGCAGATCTCCACCCCAGTCAGGAAAGGGTAAAAGAGCTCTACTGGGCCCAGTCAGCCTCGCCCCGGAGCCCTTGTAAGGTTTTTGGTCAGGCGATGGCCAGGCCCAGAGAAGGCAGGACAATGTCTGCTCAGTGCTGGAGGGAATGCAGGATATGTCTACATAGTATTGTAAGCCCGGGTCTGTGGCACCTGGTCGTGTGCACAAGGCACTCCACGCCGGTGTGTGTGCATCCACGCTGCATTGTAAACCTGGGCTGGGCCAGGGCTCAGCCTTGTTAACGCGTCCGCGCTGCGTCACGCAGACCTCGTGCAGCAAAATGCTGCTGACCCGAGTCAGACTGATTTGTGTGTGGGCGGAAAGGGGGCTTGGGCTCAGCCCTGAGTCTGGGCCGGGGCTTAGTGTGCAGTGTAGACGTGCCCTCAGAGGGAAGCGGGACTACAGAACAGAGCTCCCCAGCCCCACTGAACAAGGGCTGCTTACCCAGAAAGCTGCTGAAGAGCCTCTGCTGTCTAGACCCCTGGAGAGGTTGAGGGGCCATATTTACTTTGGTTTTTTCAGTAGCGCCGGCCTGGGTTGCTCAGCCTGGGGTGCTGACATGCTCTCGGGTGGGAACCCTGCCCACTCACAGAGACTAGTCACCTTTTGCCTTGCAAGGTATGTGTGCACCCGGTCGGTGTTGTGGGCTGCAGGATTAGTTTGTGTCCGTTTCTTTTGGGTTGCGGTCATGCTTCAAAGGTGGTTGCAGCTTACAGCCAGGAGACTGCGCCCTGCATTGTCAACTCGGGTTGCCCCCATTGAGGTACAAAAAATTGAGAGAGCCTCCCCCACCTTACCACATACGCCCTTTGATAATGCGACCCCTCCCCTCTGCTGCACCTCACCAAGTAGGATGCGGTGCTGGCCAGATCCACCGGGTTCCCATCCAGCAGTGACCTCCCACAGCCAGTACCTACGCGGTGGTGACTGGGCACTGCTAGCCCCCAGTATCCCCAGTCCCGCTCACTGCTTGTGCACTGGCCTATCCCCACGGCTTCTAGAGAGCCTAGAGCCAGAGCTCGCTCTCCGCCGGTAACGCTAACCTGTGGTGCCAGCCATTATAGTCTATAGTGGCTGGGGGATTCATCAGGGGGCGACTGACAGAAAGCTCAGATGTCCTGGGGAGATGTGCAGGTTTTTCTGGAACAGCTGCCTAAAAAATAAGGGACCATCATGGGGAAACCTGGGAGGCCGAGAGGAAGAAGTTGTTTTTGCTTGTACGGGAACGTGGTCTCTAGGAGAGAGTGGGAACCCACTTTCGTTTTCTCTGTCCGTGTCTTAAAGTCACAGTGATGGCTCTGCAAAGCAGGGGGCTACTAGTCCAATCAGCCCCCTGCCCACCATATGTCTCCTTCTTCTGGTTGAGCAGGGACTACGTTTCAGAGGATTGCCCAGCCTGCTCTGCGGACTGGATGCTAGAGTCCGGTTACCTGAGTAACCAGAAGAGTGGGACGAGCAGCTGCTGCTGCCTGGAGAAGCTGCAGCTCAACCAGAGAGAGCGGACTGACACCCAAGGACCTGATTCCGGCTGAGAGTGGTAGATTTGAGTCAACAAATCTATTACTAAATTAATGACACCTTGTAGGCTCAAGGGAGTTGACAGCTTAATACATTTTTTTTTTGCTAGGTCTTCTGGCAGATTTATACTGCCATAAATAATTGGGCCAAGGAAAATCTTATTTTCTGCTTACATAATAATTTACGTAATTCAAATTCCGAGAAAGAGCAAACACGAACACAACCCATTAAAGTCACACGTCAGGCATAACCCTAGTATTCAGAAAACTGCAGTTCCAGCTAGAATTAGCAGAACTTTTTTAGCCTTGGCCAGCTTTCTTATACAACAAGTTTCCTCTCGCTGAACTGGGTCTCTATTTTATCCAAATGCAGATTGAAATTGCCACAGTGAATTCATAAAGGAGCTCTCTGTCTAGGTCATTCTATTATTCTATCTTAAACGTTTCTATTATACAGCTAGCACAATATGCAACCTGGCACAATGCTGAGATCTTTTGACTTCTCTCAATCTTTTAAGAATTAGCAGATCCCAAAGTAGAGATTATGGGATAGCGATTGATGAAGGCAACCTCCACTCCCTGCCAAAAAATACCCCACCCTCTTTATAGAATCGTAGACTGGAAGGGACCCTGAGAAGTCATCTAGTTCAGTCCCCTGCACTCAAGGCAGAACTAAATATTATGTAGACCGTCCTTGACTGGTCTTCGTTTAACCTGCTCTTAAAATCTCTGCTGATGGTAATTCCACAACCTCCCAAGTCAATTTATTCCAGTGCTTAAACTTCCTAACTGTCAGGGTGGTTTTCCTAATGGCCAACCTTGACCACCCTTACTGCAATTTAAGCCTCTTGTCCTATCCTCAGTGGTTAAGGAGAACAATTTTTCTCCCTTCCCCTTGTAATAAGTATGTACTTAAAACTGTCATCATGTCCCCCTTCAGTCTTCTCTTCTTCAGACTAACCAGTGCAGTGAGAAGTGCATTAGACATGACTTTTCTGTTGTGGTTACTGGAAGTTGTGCATTTCTGCCTCTGTGCAGATACTGAAATCTCAAGGATTTTCATTCTAATCTTGCTCTGGTATATATGTAATAAGTAGTTTTGTATTATAACTTTACTACTATGTGGAGTTTGTTACAGTGTCCATAAGTCTTTGATTTTTGGATGCCAAAGAAATAAAACGCTACTCTTATTTATTAAGACATTATTTAGTAATAAACGTAATGAAGGCCTGGCTTTTGAAAGTGCCATGCATGGAGTGATCAAAAATGTTATGGGACCAAACTAAGCTCATTTATGGGGAAAAATTCCATTCATGTGTTTGCCTGTATTTCTGGGAGGTGGATAGTTGGCCCACATGATTTCAGTTTTCTTGTTTGTCAGAAAGGAAGTATATGGCCATATAAAGGCAAAGCAAACAGTGACTGCATTCACTTTGCTTAAACCCTGGGGTGGCTGGGAGGTGAAGAGGATCAAGTTACAGGGAAGGGGGAGGAGCAGAGCAGTGAAGGGCAGAGGTGACCTCAGGGGAAAAGGTGAGGCAGAGACGAGGTCTCGAGGACAGAATCGGGGCCGGTTCGGTTCCAGCACTCCTGCTGTAGTGTCAATATTTCAGAAATTGGAACGCTGACAACTTTTCCATTACCCTCTTCCCCACTGCACTATTGCTCACTTTGAACGGTAACGTTGTACCTAGGGTATTTTCAACCTTTCCCCTTTCCTGCCCGCTTAGTAAAAACTTTTCCCTCAGCCATGGGTCTGAGTGGTTATTGGCAGCCTCCAGGGCAAAGACCAAGGAGGCCTAGCTGCTGAAGCACTTGCAATGCTTGTCTCCAAGTTGGGGTGCTTTGGATACACTACCAGAACCCTGTGGGGTTAGGGTACAAAGTAACCTCAGTGGTTCCATGACACTTGAGCAGAGTTTTCACAGGTTTGCTTGCACAGGAAACACTGATTTTGAGAGAAACAGACCAAAAGACAAAACAGAGGCATGGCGTTAAAGATCTAAGCCCATTACTACCGTGACGTTCATTCCTTCGTTACGCAGGAACCTGACCTGCCATTCCATGTAGTGTGCCGGGTTGCTGTCACCGTATCAGCCGCAGGAACTAGACAGGTAAGGTGGGTGAGGTCAGACCTTTTATTAGACCAACTTCTGTTGGTGAGCAAGACAAGCTTTCCAGCCACAAAGCTCTTCTTCAGCTCTGGGAAAGGTACTAAGAGTGTGTCAGCTAGAGGGGAACCTCAGTCTTCCTAGCTGGGACCCACACAGCTTCTGTGCTAGGAGTTATTCTTCACCAGTAAGGATTCTTCAACAGTGCAGCATCCTCTCCCTCTGGCCCTCAGACATCTCTGCCCTTCTGTCTACAGCATGCTGGAGATGTCAGCAAGTATCTGCTGTTCTCCTGCCTTAAGCCCTCCAGCCCTGGCCCTCTGGCTTGGGGAGATCAGCTGGCCAACCCCACTTGCGGATTTCCTACCTTCAGCTTCTCCTATGAATAGGGTGATGGTATGTCCCTTCTGGCCAGAACAGTCCCTTTTTTTAAACCCCGTCCTGACTTCTTAGGCAAAACTGGGCATTTGATCCATTTGCTCTTGCCACACTTGAGATGAGAAAAGCATCAACCCTTACCTCAAAGGGGTGCCTTAATGGTACAACCTAGGACAGACCTGAAACCATTTTAAAAAAATTATTATTTGAAGCTGCCAGCAAACCAAACAAATTGGCGGAGAGGATTGACTGTCTGGTGCTCTGGGAGGTCCAGAGGAAGGAGTCATTTTTCCTTGTCAAAGAAGGACATCTCTAGAAGAGAGTGGGGACCCACTTCTGTTTTCTTTTTCCATGTGTTAAATCCACTACTACGTTCTCTAGTGGCCGGAGGACTCTTCAGAGGGCGACTGACAGAAAGTTCTGATGGCCTAGGGAGATGTACAGATTTTCTGGGACAGCTACTTAAGAAAAAAAAAAAAAAGAACCATCCTGGGAAAACCAGGATAGATCGCCAAACCCTTTCTCTGTGTTAAACTCACTGTGATGGCTCTTTAAAGCTGGGGGCTACAACGCACAGAACTCCTCTCTCCACCTTCCTCCCTTCCTCCTGACTGAGCAGAGACTATGTTTCCCATCAGTAGGGTTACCAGGTGTCTGGTTTTCGACCAAAAAGGCAGCACTACTGAACAGATGCTAAAAGTCCAGTTATTGGAGAACCACAATCAGCCTTCCTGCCAGGAGGGCAGGAAGAGCAGCTGCTGCTTTCTGGAGCAGCTGCAGCTCCACTTTTCAGAGAGGACTGACGCCCAAAGATCGGCAGGGAAAGGTAGGTTTGAGGCAGCAAAGCCAATACAGAGTTGATGACACCTTGAATGCCCAAGGCAACTGACACGCATAGCGTGGTAAAGTTTTATTTTTTTCCCATCTTCTGGCAGATTTACACTGCTATAAATAAATGGGCCAAGAATCTATTTGAAAATGTTATGTTGTGGTTGCATAGCAATTTATATAATTCAGATTTCAAGAAAGTGCAAACATGAACACAACCCATAAAAGGCACATGTCAGGAATAACCTTAGTAAATTCGGAATGGTGCGGTTTCATCTAGAATTAGCTGAATTTTTTTAACCTTGGCCAGCTTTCTTAAACAGCAGATTTCCTCTTGCTGAACTGGGTCTCCATTTTACCCAAATGCAGATTGAAATCACCACAGTGAATTTATAAAGGAGCTCTTTGCCTCAGTCATTCTATTTTTGCATCTTAAAGGTTCCTATTCTATAGCTTGCACAGTAGGCAATGTATTGTGATTTCTCTCAATCTTTTCAGAATTAGCAGATCCCACAATATAAATTAAGAAATAGTGATAAAGAAAGGGCCACCCCGCTTGAAAAACCCCACCCTCTTCACAGATTCATAGAATTGTAGACTGGAAAGGACCTCAAGAGGTCAGCTAGTCCAGTCCCCTGCTCTCTTTGCAAGACTAAGTATTATCTAGACCACCCCGACAGGTGTTTGTCTCACCTGCTCTTAAAAATTTCCAATGATGGAGATCCCACAACCTTCCAAGGTAATTTATTCCAGTTCTTCACTGCTCCAAGCATTAGGAAATTTTTCCTAATGTCCAACCTAATCTTCCCTTGCTGCAATTTAAGCCCATTGCATCTTCTCCTATCCTCAGTGGTTAAGGAGAATATTTTTTCTCCCTCCTCCTTGTACCAACTTTTTATGTACTTGAAAACTATTATCATCTCCCCATTCAGTCGTCTCTTCTTCAGACTAAACAGCGCAGCGAGATCGTTAGCATGACTTTTCTATTGTTACTGGAAGCTGTGCATTTTATCCTGTGTGCAGATATTAAAATCACAAAGATTTTAATTCTAACCCTGCTCTGGTATGTATACAATATATAGTTTAGTTTTATAATTTTACTTTTATGTAGGGTTTGTTACCATGTCCAAAAGTCATTGGATGCTAAAGAAATTAAAAACTATTCTTATTTATCAGATTAAGACATTATTTATGTAATGAAGGTCTGGCTTTAGAAAATGCCATGCACTGAGTGTCTTTTTTAATTTTCCTGTCCAAGTTCTTTGAAGAGCAAAGTGACTGTCTGGTTTCATCCACTAGTTGTTATCAGGGCATAGGTACACAGGTTATGATAGGCATATTTGGGACCCATGGATCTTGAAAGGTCTGTTATGGGGGGTGCTGATCATTGTAGCAGTGGAGATATGTCTGCAGATTTTGCAACTGTTGTTCTGCCTGCTCTGAGTTGGTCTGTGCTGGTGTGTCGGGAGCTTGCTTCTGACGAGCGTGGTGAGGCGGTGGGGTTATTTGAAGGCCAGAAGAAGGAGCTGAGGAAAGCTTTATTTCAGGATTGGGCCCCCATCGAGTATGGGTTGTAGTTGTTTGATAATACCCGATGTGTGGGGTGGTAGGTGACCACCAGGGTATAATCAGAGGGGTTTTATTTCTGTGTTGAAGCAGGTTCTTTCGGGGTATTTCGGTGGATCGTTCCATGATGTGTTCTACTTCTCTGGTGGAGTGTCCTTGTCTGGTGAGGGTGGTTTTGAGTGTGTTAAGGTGTATGTCCTGGACCTTTTCCTTGGATGGAGCACATTCTATGGTATCATTCCATGTGTAGATCTTTCTTGTAATGTATGGAAGATTTCAGTGCAGAATCTTTCCTAAGGACATAGCCTTGCAGTGTTCCATAGATCTCTAATGTACCGAATGCTGCTCTCAGGTCAGATCACTCATCGACATGTATTTTGGTCGTGTGCCAGAGGCTGGCATGGTAACCAGGTCCGTGCTGATGGCACCTGGATCTGTCAGCTGAGCCAGCAGATCTAAACAGTCCCAATACCATGATGGTGGCAAATGACGTGGAGATTCCATTCGCTCCTTTCAATCTCCAGTAAAACAGAAGTGCTCACAAATAACCCAGACTATCAGTAACCTTTAATTAGCTGCTCTGTCATTGTTATTTATAGCACCATAAAGGTTTAAGTGTAAAGTAAGATAAAGTCCCCACCCAGAAGATCTCAGAGTCTAATTTATCCAGATAACAAGGTGAGTTGAGACATCGATTCCTGGAGTCAGAAGTAGTGGCTGTTAAGACAAGGGAGAGCTTTTTTGAGAGAACATCATTCCTTTTAGTTCTCAGCACACATTTACACTCACATAATCCCTTAACTTCTTGGGGGTTTAATATTTTATGTCCTGACCATGATCAACTGTGGAGCACCTGACTGAGGGTTCATAGAGGAGGGCTTTGGTTCATCTTGAGGCGGGTCACAAGGAGAAAAGCTAGGCCACACAGGAGGGCAGAAGCTGTCCCATGCAGAGAGGTGGGAATGAGGGAATGTGGAAAGGGAAAGAAAAGGAACGTGAAACTGAGCAGAATGGGAATAATGGGAGCTGCAAGCAGAGATGTAGACTGAGTCCTTACACGTGTGGGGATTTGCACAGAGAGGATTCTCTACTAGATATCTCCTGCTGCAGCTTTCAGTCCAGTTTTCACCACTCTCTGCAGTGGACAGGAGAATCCAGCCCTCAGTCCCTGCCCTGAAGAGTTTAAAACCTAACTTAGACAAAACATGAAGAGGGACAAAGGAGTGTCCTGGGAAAGGAGCGAGAAGGGTTGAAATAAAAGGGATCTGAGTCACATTATATACTGAGCAAATGAAAGGTCTGATATTTGTAGATCAGAGGTGAGGTAGAGCAAGTAGGGAGGAATTGACAGCTAAAGGGTAGACAATCAATGGACACAGACACTAGTGGTTCAGTGTCACAGGGCAACTGGTTGCTTTAAGAGGGAGTGGAGTGCAGTGCACCTAGACTGACTCTCTGCTGTCCAGTTGGGTCCTAAGAAGGGGAAGTCAGGTGTTGGCAGTTGTCTGCAGACATGGCAGGGAGTAAGAAGGCTCCTGTAGGGCCCTGAGTGAGAGGGGAGGCCTGTGGAGAAGGCCAAATTTCAGGCAGAGGTACTGGGAGAGCAGGAAGACCAACTCCCAGGGAGGGGCTGACACAGGGATGAAGACTTGGGAGGGAGTTCTTTTTGAAAGGCTTTGTGCAAGACTCAGTAAATTAGACCCTATAAAAGAAGGAACATTTTGGATGTCTGGACTGTGTGGGCTTTTTAAGGGAGCCGGAGGGAAAGGTAAACTGAGGCAGGCCTCAGCAGAGACAAAAAAAGAAGGAGGCACTACAGGGCAGGTGCTCCCTTTGACATAAGGACACTAGCGTGGGATCCAGGAGACCTGGATTCTGTACCCTGATGCATCCAAGACATGCTGGATGTCCTTGAGCAAGTCACTTAGATTGGGGCATTTTTAAAAGTATTTAAGTGCCTAAAGTTGTAGATTGATGTCTAATGGGATTTTCAAGAGCACCCAGGGATTTCAATGGAAGTTCTGCATTTAGGCACTTTTGAAAACCCTACTAGGAGTCTATTGGCATCGCTAGGCAAGTAAATATCTTCAAAACTCTGGCCCTTAGCCCCTCTGTACTTCAGTTCCCATCTGTAAGGTGGGGGCATAAGCCGATCCCTACCTTCCAGGATACATACGATAAAGACAGCTTGATGCTCGGATAGTAGGGTAATGGGGGCCAGATCAGTACCTTAAACTGATAGTTAGATAGAAGGGATAGATAGATATCTTGACTTAGGTAAGGCTTTTGATACTGGAATAAATTACCTAGGAAGGTTGTGGAATCTCCATCATTGGAGATTTTTAGGAGCAGGTGAAACATAAACTGCCAGGGATGGTCTAGATAATATTTAGTTGTGCCTTGAGTGCAGGGGAGAGGACTAGATGACCTCTCAGTGTCCCTTCCAGTTGTACAATTCTATGATTTGAAAAGGTGTTGAAAGGGCAAAGTGAGGTTGCTTGTCAAACACGTTTGTACTTGGGGATTTGGTTCAGGGCCATCTCAGTTTGATCAGTTAGCCGGTCACCTTTCCTCAGGGAGGGATGAATGAACACATCCCACATGCTGCTGCGGTTTTGAAGCTTGTCTATTGTAAATAGTAGTTTATTGCTTAATAATTCTACTTAATGCTCTCCAGACTGAATGGATAATTACATCTCGGTTATTTCTTGAATGCATATTTGGACGAGTGCACAGAAGAATTTACGCTTTGGACAGCTCCATCGCACATTGGAAAGCAGCTTTTGCACCACGTCCTCTCCAGCACAGGTTGCTAATTACCTTGGTGTGCATGAAGTGAAATCTGTGTAAAATCTCATATTTATTGAGCACACGAATGAGGCCTGATCCTCCTCTCATTGCAGTCAAAGGAGTTTAGATGCACTTCATTCCCTCCATTGCTTCTTTGCGCTTTAATTTGGAAAGCAGAGTTTTCACTAGTCCTGCAAATAGCCACTGTTCTTTGAAAGGTCAAGTCCATTTCTTCCAATAACCTTGCCTTGATTTGATCAGGTGTATCACAATATTTCAGCCTCTGAATAGCCCCCTCTTAACTGTTTACATGATTTAGCTTTATTGAGTAGGTCTGTAACATACTGACCAATGGTTTTACCTCGCAGCTGATTCCTCATAAAGAAAATGGGCCTTTCCCAAGTGACATTCTTGCATGGACCATAGTATTCTTGAATTTTGCAAATGACTCTCTAGGACCTAGCAATCCTTTTCTTGTTGCTAGGATGTATTGTAGATCTCCAATGCCTTTTGGGCCTGCCATGTGTAGTAGCATGAATGATTTCACCACTTCCGGTTTCTCTGTCTGTATTCAGTAGCACTCTTACGGCTGGGTTTCAGATCCCTGCTTATGCAGCATTGTCACGGGGACTGGGCAATAAATGCAGGTAGCTATGATTTTAGGTCACATTGCAAAGCTGTTGATAGGGTGTTATGTTATCAATGAGAGAGGCCCATTCTCCAGACCATAAATTTGGAATAATTTAGATTGTAACTATTGCAAAGGCTTGTAATCTCAAGCTTCATTCATTCTTTAATGTTGTGGTACTGTACTTTTCTTGTGAAATGAAAACAAATAGAAAGAAACAAACCAAAGTCTTTATCAGAGAAGAGACAGCTTCAGATTCTGAGCAGGAAAACACCCCCTGTCCGTCCTTCCAGTTTACACAAAACATAAAAAAATAAACTATTTGACCATAAATCTTACAATAGTTTGTGATGAAAACCCAAACACCCAGTGTATCTCCCAAGTACACAAAGCATTGAAATATTCCATTTCTGTGATCTGTTTTCAGCCTGTTTACAATTATATCAGTCAGGGTATATGTGTGCAGTGACAAAGGAGAAAGAGATGAAGAAATCCATGTCCTTTTTTGGTCAGTTCCCTGCTATTCCTCTTGCAGGTCCTAGCATGATCTCCAGTTCATGACATCTTTCTGTTCACTATGTTAGCTCTTTGTATGCCTGTTCAAAGGCTAACCAAGAGATCTGGTTGGGGAATTTTATGACAAATAGTGTTTTGTTGAAAAATGCTGATTTTTTTTTTAAATGTAAACTGTTGGCAAGACAGGATTGGTTTCACTGAATCTCCCAACTCAAAAAAAGTTTGAAAATGAAATTGTCAAAGTTTTGTTTGGATGTTTTCCAAGTGAAAAAATCCAGTTTTTTAAATGACTTTTTCGTTCAAAATTTGTTTAATTAAACTGGAAAAAGTGTTTTTAAAAAAGGAAAAAGGGTCAAAAATCTAAATGAAACATTTTGAAATGATCTAAATTAAATGCTTTGACATGAGTCAAATTTTTTTTTTTTGCTTTTTTTCTTCCTGTTTGTGAACATCTTTCAGTATTTCAACTTTTTGACCTAATTGGGGATGGTAAAAATTTTCAAACTCTCAAAATTTTCATGGGACAAAAAACCCCTTTTCCTGTCGAGCTTAGCTAAACAGTTCCTCTGTTACCGCACCATACTTTAAGTTATGGCTTTAAAAATCTCGCAGTATATTAACAGTAAGAAGTCCATCCCAAAACCTTAGCATGTGTGCTACAATGTATTCTCCTTTTATTATCTGCAGTGTGGTTTACCTCTCCTGCAGCACTAAAATACAGTAGCATATGGATCCTCTCTGACCAGAATCTGTTTTCTGAGGAGCAGTGTGGTAACTTGCTGATCACAGTTTTTAGCACCATGCTTAATTCAAGGGCTATACTGGGGCATGGGCCGACATTTCTGGGAAGCAGAGCACTGGAAGGCAAGTCAGTCCCTTCATTACTAAACTTCTTCAGCTATGTTTACGCTTAAACCACTACAGCTGCACTTCTGTAGCACTTCTGTGTAGACACTCCCTACAGCAAGGGGAGTTAATCCACCCCCCTCACAGGTGGTAGCTCGGTCAGTTGAAGAACTCTTCCATCGACCTAGTGCTACACTGGAGAGTAGTTGGGCATAGCTACATCTCTCAGGAGTTGTGGCTTTTCCATGCCAGTGTAAATGTTGGATGTAGACCATCCCTTAGGGACTGTAAGCATAACCTGTAGTGTAGACACAACCTGCACTGATGAAAGTTATTTTTTCCTGTGGCTGTACGAACACTAGTTCCCCGAGCTGTGGTAGCTTCCTCAAGGGAAGCATTCTTCTCTTGGTCTAGCTACATGTACAAGGGGGGTTAGGTCAGCATAGCTACGGTGCTTAGATGTGTTGTTTCTTCACGCCCTGGACCACCATAGCTATATATCAACCTAAATTTTAAGTGTAGACCAGACCAAAAATTGAGTCATCCTAATCTATATTGCTTCTGGTACATTCAAAGATAAGTGCTATATTGTGTTAAGTTTGTGTGAATGATAAAGGTGGACAATGATTTATAGAGGGCAGGATCTTCCAGTTCCAGAAGTATCGTTCTGACTCCTCCTTATAGATGATGGTTGCTGTTTTATATCTTTTTACCTGACTAAGGCAACATGTGTACCTCCAGCTCTTAAGCTGAGAAGCAGAACACGCCTGGCATTTAAGAGAGGATGGAGAAAGCTGGGATTGCTGAAAAACACTGTGATTTGCTTTGTTTTGTTTTTCATATGGGTGGAGGAGAATTTGATTGTACAAACTTATTCTTGGAAGAAAGGGGTGTGTCTGTGGAAGGCATGCAAATGATTGGATTTAGCTTGATTCTACTCTACCATGAAGAGAGACCATCTAACATTGAAAAAACCCCATAACTAAAAAAGCTTGTTCCTGATACTGCTGCTGTTTTACCTTCTGTTTGTGTGTGTTTTCGTATGGATATTTTAAAAGCATTTCAAGAATCGACAAAGTTAATTGCTGTAATAAACATTTCAAACAAATAAAAGAAACCCCAAGAACCAACCTAAGAGCCAGTATCTGTTCTCAGTTAACTTTGGATGTGAAGAACACCACTGGCCTCTGTCAAACACAGTCCTTCAAGTGCATACCGTGACCAGATTTAAAAAGATATTGTAGCTAGTCCATGCATTTGTAACGTTCTTAACTCTGATTTCAGCTCTCAAGGGCAAGGGCCTGTCTTTTTGTTCTGTGGTTGTGTAGCACATAGCACAATGGCATCCTAGTCCAAGACTAGGACTCCTTGATACTAGGCATTTCCATTACTATAGTATTGAGATAGCCAAAATATTAAGAATTACGTCAGTTGCCCTCCCCAGGTATGAGAAGCTGAATCAGTTAACCTCTGCTTCACATACTCAAATGGAGCTACTTTCTTTTAGTTTTCTATGCTATTCCATTCTGATCAATATAAGAACGTAGGAAAGTCCGCATGGAAACTGTGTTGAATGTGGGGGGCATGAAGTGGAGATTAAAGAGTTCTGGTGTTTTGTGCATCACCTCTCTCTCTTGGGTACAAGGTACTATGTTGGTACAAGCTCTCTCGAGTACAAGTTCTTATGTTGGTACAAGCTCCTGTTTTGCATTTAGAAGTCCTGTGGGCAGCACACTGGCTGAATGGCATGTCCCACATTTTAAAGTAGCCTCTAGCCTCAGCTTTCTTGTAAATAACACCAAAAGCCAGTTTTGTGCCAAATGGCAGTTTAGGTAGAACTCAGGTTAAATTCCCACCCAAAAGTCACACCAAAACTGGTGTGTACCATTTATGACTTTCCTTTTCCTTTTAACTCTTTTGTTTATAAATAGGTTGAAACTGTGCCAACAAAATATAAAGTTACAAGCCAGTTTTGCTGCAATAAACATTGCAAACAAATTATAAGCCCCAGCAAGCCTAAATCTAGGATTCATTCAATTCAATTCACTTGACCCAGGATGTAATGGAACAGGGGTTGGTTGAAACTGAGTTAATCAAATACACTACGTGAGCAAATTTTAAAACATTAGGATCATTCTAGGCATTTCTAATGAGCTTGTTCCTGTAGCATCTGCACATGCAAAAATATTAAGAGAGACGACAGTTATCCTTTGCTGGGAAACCAATCCCAGCTACCTCTGGGGTGGAGAATGAGAGCAGCCCCAAAAACTAGGTCCGAACCAGACAGGTGTTGATGAGCTCCAGCAGATGGATTGCAGAAAAGGTCATGGATTGTAATGTTCATTGGGAATCCCGGAGAGCAGTGAGACAGTAGAGGTTGGGAAGAGAGGTAGAGGAGACAAAGGAGGTGAGAAAGGGAGGGAGAAGGGAAAGTATGGCTTTCCCAGGAAGAATAAGGTTATGGTCTGTGTCACAAGAGGCTAGTCAGAGTTAGCAAAGAAAAGGGAGGTAAGAGGAAGTGGTGTGAGAACAGCAGAGGTTGGGTATGAGCAGCAGAGTTTAGATGGAGAGGCAGCTTGTAGAAACAGATGAATAAGGAGAGATGGTGAGGATGGGAAACATGCAAGGAAAAATGTTTTTGTCTGGACCAAAATATAGTTGCCCCAATAGCTTTTCCTCTACTTGCATTGCAATACTATAGGACAGTGTACATAATAATTCCACCCAAAGCCATGTACTGTGGTCTGAATGCTATCCTGGGGTACACCCATGCAATCCCACTGAAATCTCCCGTGAGACGTCATTTAGAAGACTGTCCATTTCCCAATTGCCCTGTTCTCCCAGAAAGAGTGAGATAAGTTCAACACAAGGTGGAGAAAGATGTAAAACAAGCTATTTCACATCCTCCCTGAAAGTCAATAATGAAACTGTTCTGAGGCAAGGATGCTTGAAGCAGGGTGAATTTGAGATTTCTCTTTCCCATGGCCCAGCTCCTAATGTGATGTGTGTTCAAAAACCCTAAAGAAGGGGCATTTCTGGTGACTGCCATCATGGTTGATGCTGGGGATTGAACCAGTGACCTGAAGATCTAAAGGCACAACTTGCTACAGTTTAAGATGAGGATAAAACTTTAGGTTGTAACAGTCCCAGTTCCTCTGTAGGTTAGGCACCAGAGGGGGAACAAACACACACTGACTGACTGAGACATGCATTAAGGGCGGGTTTTTCTTTTGTCTTTTTCTTTGTTGGTAAAACGCTCATTGACTTCACTGGGAACAACTTCCAGCTGGAGCTGATTAGGCCAGTCCTGAGTGCTTTTGAAAGTCCCTCCTGAAAACTTCTATTGAAAGGCTAAGCTGCAATTCAAGGCGAGCATGTATACAATTGTGATGGCAAAATGTTATGCCTCGTGCACCCGTGTGACTCCCCCACAAAGTGCTTGGGATGCTTTGCAGTAATAAAAAAAACAATAGAGTAAAACATGCACAATACAATATAATGCAACGCAAGGCTAGTAAAATATAACAGGCTGGTAAAAAGCCACCCATTGAAACTGGCCCCAAAAACAAATAGAAATAATGAGGGCAGTGCCTCACAGCCTTAGCCAGGAAGACAGCGAGGCATTGCCCTGTCTGTTTCAACCAGCGTGCTCCAGAAGAGGCAAGATGACGGGAAGACGCTCATCCACAATGCTCTATGCACTGACAATTGGATGACAAAGGTTAGTGGTTGGAGGTTCTTGGCCTTTGAAAGGCCTGTACAGGAGGAGTGGTTCATGTACTGTGTGCTGGACAATAATATAGCTCTTATTAAAGCAACTATTTACAGAGCTTCTTTAACTGGAGCTTAGTCACGTATACATAGACTAACTTCCAGCTGCCTGCCCCAAATCATTCCGTCCCGTGGGCTCTCCTGCTCCAACCCAAGTGCCTGCCTTTGTCACAAGAGCTTGCTGACTTGCTGTGGTCAGAGGGTCTAGTACATAGTTCACCATACGGACACATCTTTTGCTGCCATTCCTCTCGGGTCTCAGATTTCTTCAAATGTGTTGGTCTGTAAATGAGTCTCCCATTCTTTAGGCATGTTACCAGCTGCTGTTGCTGGAGGAATTGCATCCACTCTGTTGCTGCCTTTTTTCAACCGAGTGGTTTCCTGTGGTCTTTTGGATTGTTTGTAAGCCCCGTTGCGTCTGGCTGTCCTACATCAGGCCAGCTGATGAGCTTTCTGAGACATCCTGGTCCTGACTTGGACCCTAGGTGCCAGGTGTCAGCCACTTGTCTACAGTTGTCACTGTATTTTCCTTCACTGCTGTTCTGAGTCTGCAACAGCCTTGTATGCTGCAACTTGTACTGCTGCCTTTTGACATTTCATGGAGGTATCCTGCAATCCTTTGCAGAAGATTTCTTGGGAGGGGCAACCTTAGTTCTTCCACCACGATAGGACACTTTCCCATGCCATTCTGTTATTAAATGTGCTGGCATCATCGAGGAACACAGCATAGTGCGTAGGGACCAGGCCTGTACCCGAACGCTTGCAGCAACTGCTCCCTTTCCACCCGTGATACCCTCAGGAGACTAATATCACATAGGGTCATCTAAGGGAGCCGGTGCAAGTTTACAATACCCTTGCTCATAATGGGTAAATCAGTGCCTGTGATCCTCCACCCAGGATGCTTTCTTGTGTCCATGAACCGCATGTTCCCCAACACAAGGTTCTTCTTGGTTGTCGGGCTTGGGACATGGGTGGTCATGTGTTTTCTCCTGGGCGATTCCCACCCCACACTCCTTCCTCGGGTTGCCTCTGCAAAAAAAGAATTATGGGAGACTAAACAAAGTTCCTTGGGCATGTTGCTGAGGGACAGGGGCCTTGTCCACAACACATTCTGTGTTCCAGAGATTTCCCTAACTTGGAGGCACAAGTCCTTTACTCACCATGGCACACCACTACTGACCTGTGGAAGTGGCAGGGATTGTGATTCAGGACTACTGTCCACTTCTGAATAATAAGGGGAGTTATTTTTACATTGCAATCTTGCTTTTTCATCCATGGTATGAACTAACAGTGGTTGCTTTGTGTGCCTTACAGTGGAAAGCGTGGCCTTCAGTGCATCCTCCACTCCTGCGGAGAGGCTGTTACAGATTAGAAGGTGTAAAAAGAAGACTCAAGATGACATGTTCAATGAGATAATGAATGCCTCTGGGGCTGCTGATATGGAGCTAATAGCCTGGAGGATTTCATTATCCGAAAAATTGGACATAGATATGGAGAGCAGGAGCACATCCCAGGAGCATGAGCATGCCACACAGAAAGAGATGCTGTGGATAATAAGGGATTAATCAGACATGTTGAGGCATCTGGTTGAGCTTCAGGAACAGCAGCGGCAGGACAGACTCCTTCTGCAACCTCTGCAGAGCTACCAGGAACAAATGCCCTCTTCCCAAGCCCCGAACCCCAAGCGTTTCAGGAGGAAGGTGGGCAGAGTGCAGTATGTGCTTCACTCAATACTGGAGGAGAGGAGCAGGAAGAAAAGACAGCCTTTCTAAAAACTTTTAATGTGCGGGCTTTGGGGATTGCACAGAGAAGCACTGCTTTTTTCTCCCATTCCAACTCCATGAAAATGGTTGCTAACAGTTAAATTGTTTTCGTTTCCCTCCACTGTTACCAATATGCAATAAAATTGAACTTCTTTGTAATTAAATACTCTTTATTTATTACATGCATAAGAATGGGTGGTGGGGGAAGGGGAGGTGCTGGAACAGTGCTGCAAGGGGGATATGGAACGTGAAGGCACAGCACAGATAAGTGGTGCACATTACAAAAACAGGTTTTCAATGCCTCCCTGATGCACAGAGCTCCTCGCTGGGCTCTAAGTGTTACACTGGTATCTGGCTGCTCAAAGTTTGTGCCTATCTGCCTCCATGACCCAAGCCAACGGAAACTCTCCCTTTGTCTTGCAGACATTATGGAGCACACAGCAGGCAGATATAACTAAGGGTGTATTGGTTTCACTGAGGTCTAACCTAGTGAGCAGACTGCACCAGCGAGCCTGTAAATGCCCAAAGGCAATTCCACTACCATTCTGCACTTTCTCAGCTTGTTATTGAACCATTTCTTATCGCTGTCCAGGTGTCAGGTGTCTGGCTTCATGAACCATGGGAGCAAGGGGTAGGCTGGGTCTCCCAGGATCACTAGTGGCATTTCAATATCATCTGTAGTTATTTATTGGTCTGGAAAGAAAATCCTTGCTTAAATTTTTCTGAACAGACCTGAGCTCCTTAAGATGCGTGCGTCATGCACCTTTCTAGAGCACCCCATGTTGATGTCATGAAGCCCTGTGAGCCCCTAGTGCTTACTCATCAAAGCAGGCCCATTGACCTCAGTGTCAGAAAGACAGTTGCTGTGAATGCAGCTAGCAAGGGATGGTCAAATCCATCATTCTATCTGCAGCCCACAGATCTGGTGACAGAACCCTCATAGGTGATCATCAGCGACCCTCTGGACAAATGCAACCTGGTGGCTGTGAATCTCAGGCGCTAGAAGGTCATACATCTGAAAGGGAAGAAATCAATGTGGCTTTATTCCCCCCATCTATAAAAATGGGTGACATTTTATGAGCAGATAATTCTGTTTATTTGAAGGGCAACAAAGACACACTGTTTCCACTACTTGATTCTGTTTAGATGGCAACCAGATTTCCCATCTATTAACATATTGCTCTTTCTAAGTCCATGGGAACATAATTTTCTACCTCCCTTTTCTTTCCTTGCACAAATGGACTTCTGTGTTTCCCCATATTCACCAATGATCTGGAACAGTGATATGGCAAAATCTGTAGCTGATACAAACTTATTCAAGATAGTTAACTCCAAAGCTGATTACAAAGATATATATAAAGGGATCTCAAAAATCAGGTGACTGAGTGATAAAATGGCAGATGACCTTCAGACTTGGTAAGTACAAAGTAATGTACACTGGAAAAAATAATCCCACCTATATATACAAAATGATGGGGTCTAAATTATCTATTACCACTCAAGAAAGAGATCTCCGCGTCATTGTGGATAATTCTTTGAAAAAACAAATCTGCTCAATGTGCCATGGCAGTCAAAAAAGCTATCAGACTGTAAAGTGATAGATAATAGAAAAGAAAATCAATGATATGCCCATACCTTGAATATTAAGTGAATATTAAGTGAATATATCGCAAAAAAGATATATTAGAATGGAAAAAAGGTGCAGAAAAGGGCAACAAAAACGATGAGTGGGATGGAATAGCTTCCATATGAGGGGAAATTAAAAAGACTGCAGTGCTGATGGGGATATGATAGAGTTCCTTAAAAGCATGACTGGTGTGGAGAAAGTGGATACAGAAGTATTATTTACCCCTTCACATCACACAAGTTCCAGAGGTACTTAATAAACCTAATAGGCTGCAGGTTGAACACAAACAAAAGGAAGTACTTCTACACACACCTCACAGTCAACTGTGGAATTCACTGTTGGGGGATGTTGTAAAGGCCAAAAGTATAACTGGATTCAAAAAAGGATTAGATGAGTTTGTGGAAGATAGATCCATCCATGGCCATTAGCCAAGATGGTCACCCCATGCTCCAGGTCTCCCTAAGCCTCAACCTGCCAGAAGTACCTGGCATTGGCCACTGTCAGAAGATAGGATACCAGGCTAGATGGACCATTGGTTGGACCCAGTGGGGCTGTTCTTATGTCCTCAAAGAACCTAAGTCATAGAATGATTAAAGAATAAGGTTGCAAGGGACCTCAGGAGTCCAACCCCCTGCTCAAAGCAGGACCAACCCCAACTAAATCATCCCAGCCAGGGCTTTGTCAAGCCAGGCCTAAAAAAGAAGGAGAGTCCACCACCTCCCTGGGTAGCCCATTCCAGTGTTTCAGCATCCTCCTTGTGAAATTTTTTTTTCTAATATCCAACCTAGACCTCCCCTACTGCAACTTGAGACCATTTCTCCTTCTTCTGTCATCTGCCACCACCGAGAACAGCCTACAGAGAACAGAACTACATATTTTTTTGGACCCCCCTCAACCCTTCAGGTAGTTGAATGCTACTATTAAAACCCCCTCATTCTTCTCTTCTTCAGAGTAAATAAGCCCAGTTTCCTCAGCCTCTTTTCATAAGTCATGTGCCACAGCCCCCTAATCATTTTCATTGCCCTCTGCTAGACTCTCTCCAATTTGTCCACATCCCTGGGGTGGGAGGCCCAAAACTGGGCACAGTATTCCAGATGTGGCCTCACCAGTGCCGAATAGGGGGAAAAATCACTTCCCTTGATCTGCTAATAGTGCTCCTACTAATGCAACCCAATATGCCATTAGGCTCTTGACAAGGACACACTGTTTGCTCATATCCAGACTTGTTCTCTATAACCACCAGACCCTTTTCTGCAGAACTGCTGCCTAGCCAGTTGGTCTCCAGTCTGTAGCAGTGGATGGGATTCTTCCATCCTAGTCCTAAGTGTGAGGTGTAGGACACTGTACTTGTCCTTGTTGAACCTCATCAGATTGCTTTTGGCCCAATCCTCCAATTTGTCTAGGTCACTCTGTATCCTATCCCTATCCTCCAGCGTATCTATCACTCTCCCCAGCTTAGTGTGATCTGCAAACTTGCTGAGTGTGCAATCCACTCCATCCTCCAACTCATTAATGAAGATATTGAACAAAACCGGTTCTAGAACCAACCCTGGTTGCCAACTAGACATCGAGGCGTTGATCACTACCTGTTGAGGCTGATGATCTAGCCAGCTTTCCATCCATCTTATGGTCCATTCATCCAATCCATACTTCTTTAACTTGCTGCCAAAAATACTGTGGGATACTGTATCAAAGGCTTTGCTAAAGTCAAGGTATATTACATCCACTACTTTCTCCACGTCCACAGAGCCAGTCATCTCATCATAGAGATCCTGAGTCACGATGTGAAACTATATAGGAGCCAACATCACTCTCACAGTTTTTAGGAAACTACGTGGATCATTTATTGGATGGTTCATTACATGGATAGTTATTTTTTCCTTTAGCACATGGCAGGCTAGGCATTGTGCTAGGCATTCTACAATTCCTGCCCAGAACAGTTTACAATCTAAACTGACAAGACAGGCAAATGTCAGGAGAAAGGAAGCATTATTATTCACATTTTACAGATGAGAAACTGAATCAAAGCGAGGTTTGCCCCATGTCACATAGGAATGGTGCTGCAGGGCTAGGAATTGAATCCAGATCTCCTGAGGATCAGTCCACAAGAACAGCCTTCAGTTCTCTGTCTCATCTGCGGATTTGTCTTTGGGCTTCAGATCTGGATGCCTATTAATTATTAGGTTGTTATATGCCAAGCTCTGTGCTTTTATGCAACTGAAGTTCCTATTTTCTTGGACAATTTGAACGTATGTGATTTTCCATAACTTTTGTACAGAAGTACCTAATTGTTTTGTTCTATAAATGTGATTCTCCACTGTTTTGTACTTTGTATGGCCATTCACCTCTGGGGGAAACAGGTGTCAGATGCCACCAGATCAGATGCGGGAGGTATTACACTTTGCACAAGCATGAGGGTCAACACAATGTATAAGGCCATGGAGAATTAGGCCCAAGTGTTGATGTTCTATTCATAGCATTTAATAATTTCCCATCAGCTTCCTATGGGGTATATCAAAGCTTGGTTGTATTCTATAGCCATCCTAGTGTTTGCTCATCAGATCTCATTACGAATAAGTGAATGTGGAAAGGAAAATCCGCTTTATAGAGTAATCCTTATAGCTTGCATTGGCAAGGTTCGGACAGAGGCCATCTTAAAGGGCTGCTTGGTTGGTAGCTCAAAGGTAAGAAAAATGTGTCTCAGTTCCTCTTGACTTATCTGTTTTTAAAATCAGAAGACATCTGTTTTTAGAAGATCATTACAAGGTTTTATACAATTCACTTAGAAACTCACAAGTCCCCTTGGTCGTCTCGCTTTGCAGATTTAATTCACTCTCCAATAGTTTGGTATTAAGTGTCTCCATCTACAAGTCCTTTCTGGAGTAAACTAGTCTTGAGTGGCCGCTTTGCTGTAGTGAACTATTGTTATGGGACTACCAAGCTCCCCCACAGAAAACTTGGGTCTGAAACTAGGTTTTATAGCAATTGTCAATTTCCTTTGGTTCTGAGGCACTGAAACTATGTGCAAAGAAGGTTGGAAAATTCCACTTGTAAACCTTGCTTTTCCTCTCCATAGCAAGCTGCCAAAAGTACATTTTTCTAGCATTATTTTTTCAATTATACTAATTAACAAATCTGACCCTGAACTCTGCTGTTCTCATACTTATCTGATTAAATTGAGGTCTGAGCTGAGATTAATCCTAATCTCAGACTTTTTAGTGCCATTATGTATTTTCCCATGTCTTTAGATTCCTGTTAATTTTCCATTGTTTATATTTTTATTTGGGGTATAAGATAGGAAAATGCATTTTTTCACTGAGCCCGTTTAGAATTGGAGACCCTGATCCTCCTGCGGACACATGCACATGTGCTTTACTTTACTCACACGGGCAATCTCACTCAAGTGTGCAGGATCCAGGCCCACAAGTGCAAATAATTGCTCTGATGCTGAAACCACTACTAAGCTGATTCTGTTCTATTCTGTATAGCTTCGTATACCATGATCAGCACAGTAGTGTCTGCGTGCCTTCCAATAGTGCATTCTGCCACATGATGCTCAGATGTTGTTTGTTCTCTCATCCTCTCCCCAGGGGGAGAAGTGTGTGTTTTGGTCTGGAACGGATTTTTTTAATGTATATACACACACGTTGCTCTATGTTTATTGGAGAAGGCAAAGTCAAAGAAATGCACCCTTACATTTGGAGTGGGAGGGGGTGAGGTTTGTGACGATTCTTAGTTCCTGGGGGAGTTTATTCCTTAATCTCGGACTGGCTCCCAAGGATGCTCTATCTCTTGCACGGATGAGTTGTAATATTATGGTAGGAAGTTTCATTGTGCTTGAGGAGCAGAACTGTTGACCGCACTCTTTAGCCCAAAGCTTTAGGTGATCTTTTAGATACCCTGGCGCCAGGCCATTGAGCACCTAGAAGAAAAGGCCCAAGCCTAGACTAGGGTCTAGTCTTTGTACTTGTTTTGTTACAAACTTTAATGTATCAAGGAGCCATTTATGGACCCAAAGTAAACATGAGCTCAGGCTCTCCTCATGGTATTTCAGTTCCTGGCTGGGGTATTTATAAGAAGAAGACCACATGGATCTCATGCTATTTTGGCTCCATCCGTGACTCCCTGTAGACTTAAAAATGCCCCATGAAAAACATAACCACAAGCAACTATAACCAAGGTATTTGGGTTAACTGACTGCTGCTGTGATTGGCTTGAGTGAGCGTAAGTCCCATTTTCAAAACTGATTTAGGCAATTAGGAACCTAAAGACCAGATTGTTAAAGGTATTTAGGTGCCAGACAATGCAGATAGATGCTTGATTTCAATGGGTGTTATGCACGTAGGTGCTTCTGAAAATTCCACTAAGTATTGATCTGCATTTTAGGCTCCTAACTACCTTTACAAATCTAGCCCTAAGTCTCTTTGAAAATAAACAAGGACTTAGGCTTCTAAGTCAGTTAGACATTTATGAAATTTTTACCCTATTTTTTTTAAATATTAAATCCTCAAGCCAAGCTAAAATATTTATAATAAAAAGGAAGGGTTTTATAAACTGAAAATATAAATTCTGGAATCCTCTTGAAAGTACATGAGAAGCACATTCATATTTAATGCTTTCTTAGCCACACTACTTTCTGCTGTGGCTGAACCCTGAGTTCAAGAAAGCTAGCTGTTGCTGTATAACTATCATGTTTCACCACCCATGTTTCAGCAGTCCCTGTGTATAAACTGTATATCAGCTTATTTAGATTCTTTTTTTTAATGCATTGGCATCAAAGACACTATGTATATATGTAGCCTGAGTCCAGGGTGCTTCAACAGCTTTAGCGGTGGGAACTACAAGTTGTGGACTACAAATTGTGGCATGTTGGGAGAACTTCCTGGCTCCTGCCACGAAGCACCCTCTGCCCTCCCCAGCGGGGAGTTCCAGCTCTGACTGAGGCTGGGCACATGTGGCAGACAAATGGAGAGGAGGCCGAGGGGTTGTAATCCTGTTCTATGTTTCTTTGCATGTAGGACCAGAAGGGCTTAAAGAGCACCCTGAGAGGGGTTTAAGGAGGCAAAAGGACAATGCTCACTTGTTTGTTTCAGGGTTCAGTTATTGTAGGCGTTAAGATCGATTTGTAAGGGGGGTTGCATTACACAAAGTACCCTCTGCTCTCCCAGCAGGGAGTTCCAGTGCTCACTGAGTTTGGGAGCATGTGGCAGACAAGCAGAGAGGCGGCCAACGGGTTGTAATCCTGTTCTGTGTTTCCTTGAAGAACAAAACCCTGTTCCTGGTGGTTGCTCTGAGTGGGTCTGGTCTGAGCTGAATACACACAATGAAGAGCACGCAGAGAAGCCTCAGGCCCAGTTTCCCAAAGCTGTGTAAAAAGTCACAAGGAGACTTTCCCTATCTTGAATACCCTCATGTTGAGCTAGTAGACAGGATGGGCTACACATAGAATCATAGGACTGGAAGGGAGCCCGAGAGGTCATCTAGTCCAGTTCCCTGCATTCAAGGCACAACTAAGTATTATTTAAATTATCCTGATAAATGTTTCTCTAACCTGTTCTTAAAAATCTCCAATGATGACGATTCCACAATCTCCCTAGGCAATTTATTCCACTGTTTAACTACCCTGAGAGTGAGGAAGCTTTTCCTAATGTCCATTCTAAACTGCCCTTGCTGCGATTTAAGCCCATTGCTTCTTGTCCTGTCCTCAGAGGTCAACAAGAACATTTTTTCTCCCTCCTCCTTATAACAACCCTTTATGTGTAAGCCGGGTCTGAATGAGCTCTCCCCTGACATCTTGTGATGAGTGGGGAAGAGGACTTCAGAAGCCAACCTTGTCTACATGGGCACACCCACCCTGCCTAAGTGCTCAGCATGATGGGACTGCTTTGCTCAA
This sequence comes from Mesoclemmys tuberculata, assembly GCA_007922155.1. NCBI lineage: Eukaryota > Metazoa > Chordata > Testudines > Chelidae > Mesoclemmys > Mesoclemmys tuberculata. The sequence goes on along the minus strand of ML675629.1, from coordinate 9,633,523 downwards.
AAGACCACTTTTGGCTGGTGTTGGATCACAAGTCACTCTGTTATTGGGGCAGAGGTACTAAAGGGTTGTTATCTTTATTGTGTGAATCAAGGGCAACAGAAATGTACTTAGCATACCCCATTGAGGGACTCACCCTCAAATAAACTGCATTCACCAAAGTCTAGTCAGTGGAGTTGAGAAAGGGTGGAGACAGGTACTTGTACCTGGGGGTGTGGGCCCTGTCCAAGGGTCCCAGGCTGCATTTGACTCTATCTTTCTCCAGTGTGTATTATCAGAGTTGATAACTCAGTTGGGAGCCTTGTTACATATCACAGAGCTGAAATCACTGATAACCAGGTCGAGGCATTAGATGTGTGTTGGAACAGTGTCTTGGATGGCCAATGTGTATTAGCAGTGGGGCTCCCCCATTAAGAGTCGAAATCACTGAGAGCTGTGTTAAGTTGTGGGACCTCAATACACTCAGCCTGAAGAGCAGAGTCCTGCTGGCAGGGGAGAGCAAGGAGCCTTCTCTCCCTCTTCCCCAGGCAGGATGGGAGCTGAACACCACAGATGCCACTGTGAACGCTCTGACCAAGGACAGCTATTGTGAGTGGGATGCTATGAAGGGAGGAGCACGTTAAAGGAACGTCTGGCTGCTAGAGCTAAGAACTTGAGACAAAAGGAACATGCTCCCAGCATACTCTTAGGTGGTTATTTTGCTCGAGGTTTTATACTTATGGACCCTGCTTGGGGCTTTTTCCCAAGTTAATGCCGAGTTACTTTCCCCTTTTTTAAAAGTTTCTTTCCTATATTGAGTCTCTGTGTTTGCGAGAAGGGAAGTATTGCCTCTGTAGGCACGCATGGGGTGGTGTGTAATTGTCTCTGGTTATTGGGTGGGGGCTCATGCGGGTTTTGTGTTGTGTTGTTGAGCCCTAGATATTGAACCCGGCCCTTGTTCCTGCCGACGCCAACTGACAGAAGGGTTACACATATTCTTGAAAACTGAGATCAAGTCCCCTCTGAGTCTTCTCTTCTCCAGAGTAAACAAACCTAGCTTTTTCAGTCTTCCCTCATAGGTCATGTTTTCTTGACTTTTAATCATTTTTTTGCTCTTCTATGAACTTTCTCCAATTTGTCCACATCTTTCCTGAAAGGTGGCACCCAGAACTGGATAGAATACGCTAGCTGAGGTCTAATCAGAGCAGAGTGAAATAATTACTTCTCGTCTCTAGATTACAATACTCACGCTAATAGATCCCAGAATGATATTTGTTTTTTTTTTCAACAGTATTCCACTATTGAATCATATTTAGCTTGTGATTCACTATGACTCCCAGTTCCCTTTCTGCAGTACTCCTTCCTAGACTGTCAGTTCCCATTTTGTATGTGTGCAACTGATTGTTCCTTCCTAAAAGGAATATATTGCATTTGTCCTTATTTAATTTCATCCTATTTACTTCAGACATTTCTCAAGTTTGTCCAGATCATTTAGTATTTTAATCCTATCCTCCAAAGCACTTGAAACCCTTCCCAGCTTGGTATCGTCCACAAACTTTATAAGTGTACACTCGAGGCCATTGTCTAAATCATTGATGAAGATATTGAACAGAACCAGGCTAAGAACTGATCCCTGCGGGACCCCATTTGATATGCCCTTCCAGTTTGACTGTGAACCACTGATAACCACTCTCTGGGAAGGGTTTTTCCAACCAGTTATGCACCCACCTTATAGTCGCTACATCTCGGTTGTATTTCTTCTTCAATGCTTAGCCAAACAGTTGGCTGTAGTGATCATTCACCATTTGGTCCATTCCTGTGCAGCTGCAAAGGCTTGACAGGCCAAGAGTCCAACATCGGAAGAGACTTGATGAACCCATGTAAAGTAGGTCTGCCTCTAGGTTGCCTCCAACCCTTGTTTGGTGGAATTTTATCCAGCCACCTAGAGAATGGTCTTTGACAGACCATCTTGTGACATGCTTACGACATGTCTAAAAAGCATAAGATGCCATCTGCAGACAATGGCCCCAGGTTGTGTGTCCCTAGTTTGTGTGAGAAGGTCATGAGAGACAGTAGCAAAAGTCAAGCTATATCACTTCCTCCCTATCCAAAAGGCTTGTTATTAGGTGCATTAATATCATTATCGTCTTCTTCACAGGGTTTAGTTAAACAGCAAGTCTATGAGAGTCTGAGATCTTTGTATGAAAATCGCTCTGTAAGTACATTTTATGGCTCTGATTCTGCAGCCCTCCCTCAGGGGAGTCGTATTTCTTCACATGACTAGCCCCACTGACTTTAAGGGATAGCAAGCTGATAGGCATCTTTAAATAGCGAAATTAGGTCAAATTGGATGGATTATTTTCGGTACAGAGATACAATGCCCATAGGTACTACCCACATTACAATTGCAGGAGGTGGGACATAGATTGCTCCTCAGGGCATGGAGAGGGACCATGTCTTCCTGTCTGTTTGTACAGCTGTTTTAATTGCACACTACAGCAATACCACTACAAACCCTCAGTTGCCCAGCCTTGTTCTTCTGACCATTTACTTCCTGCTTCCTTTACCCATTCTCCTCTCTTACTCCAACAATCCCTTGCTCATCCTCACCTTAACTCTAAACAGTGCCCTCCCTTCCCTTTCAGCTCCCCAACCCAAATAAATATGTCTAACACACCAAAACTTTAAAGTATGATGCCTTGTGCCTAACTCCCCTGGGCACTGTGCTGGTTTATTGTAGCTCCTTCTGTCACCTCCCCACGGTGACTTTCCAGATTGCAGGTTCGTAGGGGCAGGGACCATGGCTTCATAGATATTTGTACATCACTTAGCACAGTGGGGCTTCAACCCTGAAACGGCCTATCTTTAAGGATGTGAGTCTGCCAAGGCGGTTGCAGACTTCCCGCAATCTCCATGATTTCCACAGCTGCAGCAGCCGGTATGGCTGACTTCAGGGCCACATGAACAGCTGGCCCTGGGGTCAGCCACTGAGGAAGCCCTGGGGACAGCCACACCAGCTGCTGCTGGAACGGCTGGCCCCAGGGACTGCCTGAGCAGCGTTCCCAAAGATGACCTCAGTGATCACTGGGGCAGATCACTGGTCCTGAGGGTGGTCGGAACAGCAGCCCTGGGGCAGCCCCATTGGCCATCGGAGAGTGTTCCTGGGGGCCTCAGAGCAGCCATTAGCCAAGAGCAGTCAGCCCCTGATGTCAGAGCAGGGGCCAGCTGTCAGCCTCCGGACCCTCCAGAGCAGAAATGCACCCCAGAAGCAGCTAAGATTTCGTGAGGGGTATTTACAGGAAAAGTCACAGACAGGTCACGCACCGTGAATTGTTGTTTAAAATACCCCTGACTAAATCTTAACCTTAACTGTCATTCACCCTTTCTCTCAAAAATAACCATCTCTTGTTACCGCCAAAGCAAAGCCAGTGTGGTCACGAGTGACGTCTCAGGAGTCCCATTTCTGCCCTACGTTGTCATCGCTCTGCAGTATTCCTACCTCTTATTTCCCCTTTCTTGTCGCACCTACGCTTTTTGTTCTTTGCTTATAGATTCCTGGTTTTTTTCAGTCCAGAAGGTCCCAGTCTGATCATCTCATCTGACCAGCTGAATAGCGAGCCATGGCACTTCCTTGACATGGTTCCTGTTTGACCAGGAGCAGATCTTTTAGAAAAACACCCCTTCTTGAGTTAAAGTTCTCCATTAATGGAGTTCCTGCTAAACTACTTCAGTGACAGCTCTGTGTCCAGCCACTGACTGCATGGGCCATCAACGATGTCCCGGTTGGTGGCCTCTCGCTGAACCGGGCCTTTTGTTTGGTTAGCTCACTTTATTGGCATAAGTAATGTGAAACTGCCTGGGCTGCCCGGCCAGTCCCCATGATCTTTCCTCTACAGGCTTTCTCAGGAATGAACTGAGTGAGCAGTTCCTCAGTAACACGTGTGAACTTCCCTGTAAGAATCCAGGGCCGCAATAGGTCAAATCAGAGGTGACGTAGTGGTAGGGGGAGGGGAGGGGAGAGGGTGCATGCTATTCCCCTGCCCTCCCTCCCCCCGAGTTGCTGCTTGGCTTGTACTGCGCATGCTTGCATCAGTAACTCAGTAACATCTGCTGCTACCCTCATCCCCCACCATTGGCAGATACAGGTCATCTCTGGGGCACATCAAAAGCCCTGCCGCAAACAGCCACAAGCGCTGGGGAAGGTGTGATCTGGCTTGAAACTCAGTGGCTTGGGCAGAGCGCTAATAAATCAGGATATGTGCTTTAGCAGCCAAAGCCTTGTGTCAACACAGAACCCAAGCTGAGAGGCAGGGATGGTGGGTCTTAAACCATGTTTGTGTTGTGTCGATTCCCACGCATCTGCCTTTTTTTTCAGCGGTTCAGCACCTGGGAGGCCTGAGGAAGCCTCATTGGTTTAGAAGTTCTGGTGGCCAGGTCTTGTGAACTCATGATCCCACCAGATTAATTCCCCCCCCCCCCCGGGGAGTGTGTGCAACAATCCTGTTCATCCAGTAGAGTTCATCCATGGAACCTGGGCACTGCGTAGCCATGTCGGCTACCCCTTGACTTTAGCTATGCAAGGACCCAGAAGACTAGAGAAAGAGTGTGGCGGGCGGGGAGGGAATGTCTCCACTGCAGCATTCCTTACACAACTCCAGTGCCTGGGAATGGCCTGATAACAGGAACAAAGCAGCAGCTACTTCATCCCGCGAGCTGGACTAGCCGTCCTCAAGGGCTGTGCTGTCAAGGGCCATTTGCGCATTGCGCACACATTTCATCAGCCCAGCCGTCTGATTCCTCGTGCTCCGTGCAGGAGCTGCGCGTTCCTCCCTTTTACAGTAGTGCTGCGAAGAGCCCACCATGCCCTGAGTATTTCAGCTGCAATTTTTTACTGGGAGTTTTGCACCAGGAGGCGCTGCCCACATGGGCTGGTTGATAAAGCTGGGGCAATGGCTGGACTACAGGTAAGAACCACATTGAGCTTGCGCAAAGGAACTGGGTTGCAGCCTAACCAATACTGAGGGCTTCCTCTGTCGTTTTTGGGGGGGGAGTCCATCCATCTATGGGAATATTGCTGCCTTCCTCCTACAATTCTGCCGTGGGATGGCTACAATACAGAAGGGGCAGCTCTGGCCCCAGGAGCATGGTGTGGTGAGGGTGTGGGCAAACAGGGGAGCTGGGTGGAGCGGATACGATAGCAATACCACCCCTTGATGTCTTGCTGCCCATTAGCAGGGAGCAATGGCTGGGTTCATTGGCTGGGTCAGGGAGCGGGCTAGCGCGTGAACATGGCTGCTAAGGCCTGAGAACCCAGCGTGGCAGTTTGCGGCTGCCTAGGGGGGAGCAGGCCCAAACACAGCCTGACCCTGCAGAGAGGGGATGGGCCAAGGGAGCAGCCCACGGGCACAGCTGCAACGCAGGCATCCTGACCACCAGGTGACCAGGGGCGGGTGGAGCACAGTCACTGCAGCATGGCCCAGGCCTCGGCACGCTGCTCTTACAGGCAAGCTCCACCCGGGCTGCCGGCCCGCGCCGTTGTAGCGTGAGAGCAACAGTTTTGGTTGGGGGCCTATTTTGTGATGACACGTGTGGCTCTGGTCCACTGGCGACTTGGAGCCCTCTGCTGGCTGCCCCCCCTGCTGGCCTGCCTCCAGGAGCCGAGGATGTGGTCAGAGCTGCGGGAGGAAGGGCTGGCGCCTCGTAGCAATTCGAAGTCATGCTCAGCGGGCAGAGGAGGGCGTAGAAATTGCCTAGCAGCTGGGCAAGTCTGCTCTGCTCCCCGCCCCCCCCTTTGAACACCAGGGATAGGACAATTCTTCTTCTCCTGTCCCCTCCCCTCACTGCAACACCCACCTGGGAAGGGGGGGGGTGATGACCCTTAGCACTGCTCCCTCCCCAGCCTGGACCGGGGGGCGGGGACGGCGGCGAGGGGGGGGGGTTACTGCACCTGAGCAAAGGGGCTGAAGTACCTCAGGAGGCGCTGTGGTGGGGAGGGGGAACTGAATGGATATGGTGGGGGCGGTACATGAGCTTATCTGGATGGGGGGGACAGAGTTATTTGCTGGGTAAGGGATGGGCAGAGGTTGGGGGTCAGCGCTCCTTCAGCAAGAGCTGAAAATGCCTTGACTTGAATGGAGCTGGGGCATGGGCACCGTTGGCTGGAAGCCAAACTTCTTTTTTTGTTTAACCCAAAGGCATGATTTGTGGGGTCCGGCTCATGATGCATGAGGTTGCCACACTGCTCCCGTGGCCAGTCCAGGGGCAACAATTATAGACTTTCAGGATCTGTGGTCAGACGGGACCATAGGAGCATTTTGTCTGATTGCCTGCATAGTGCAGGCCACAGGACCTCACCCTCCCACTCCTGTACTAGACCCCTGACGGCATTACAGCAATCCTCAGATGATGGTTTAAAGACGTTAAGGTACAGAGAATCCATCAGCAAATGAGCCATGCCCCATGCTCCAGAGGAAGGTGGAAAAACTCCCAGATCCCTTGCCCATCTGCCCCAGGGGGAAATTTCTTCCTGACCCCAAATATAGCGATCAGGTAAACCCTACGCCTGTTAGGAAGCCTCACCAGCCAGACACCCAAGAAAGCGTTCGCTGTGATAACGCAGAACCTACCCCATCAGACTGTCTCATCACAAGCCGTTGACGTATCTACGACGCATAGTCACAAATCAGTCACTTGCCAAACTAGAGTGTCCCATCCTACTATCCCCTCCACAAATTTATCAAGCTCCATTTTGAAGCCAACTAAGTGTGTTTGCCCCCTCTGCTCCTCTTGGAAGGCTATTCCAGACCTTCACTCCTCTGATGGGTAGAGACCTGCATCTCATTTCAAGGCTAAACTTCCTGAAGGTCAGTTTATACCCATTACTTCTTATGGCCACAAGGCTGCTGAACTTACATAATTCCTCTCCTTCCCTGGTATTTATCCCGCTGATGTATTAGTTGCCCTGTTTGGGCCTGAAAGGCTGGTATGATGACAATATGGACGCCTGTGACAATCAGGGTCCAGACATCCCAATGGAAGAACCCCAGGAATAAGCAGTTAAAGCAGCTGATTACATGTGGTGCTATTGTGTGAGAAAAATACATCACGTAAGATGCTTTGTGAAAACTTGCAATGTTCTGACCTGGATGGTCACACTGAGCTACAGCCCATGGTTAGGAACAGTTTAGAGAGCATTAACCTGTGTATTTAGGCAGTGGGGACTGGGTGCATTGTGCTATTGCCGGAGGTGGTGTATGTGTGTCTCGTGTAGGGACCCCCTGAATCAACCCTCACCTCATCTCTGGTCCATTGACACTGTTCTTTTATTATTGAGGGCAGGTTTTGTTTCTAGGGCTTATTCCTGCTTCCCCAAGGGAGCGGACTGTGGAAGGGACTCATTGCGTTTCAGCCTACTCATAGGCCAGTGGAGTTTTCTCAGGCACGGGGCTTGGGGGCTGGGAACCGCTTAACTAACCTGGGAGATTATATACTTGCCAAGGGATAGATTCCTCCCTCAGCAGGAAGAACAAGTTACTACCTCCCACCTCCCTCAGCATGCAACACTGGTCCCTGTATTTTCAGGGTAAGCCGTGTTCCCTGCTGGCTCTGTACCCACCCATGGTTGATGACGTTCAACACCTTCACCTGCCTCATGAGCTTGGGAATAAAGGAAGAAGGGTCTCCCCCTCTCCTGAGGGAGATGGGAGGGTTATTGAAGAACCAGCAACCCACATGAAGAACAGTCATGGTGCAAGTGACAGATGCAGATTGGTGTGGGGGGTGTCACAAATGTCATTGATGTGGTTATTGTCCAAGAGGAGATGCCGAGGTCCTTTATGTGGGGCTGGGCACAGCGTGAGGGCACAGAGGTTACTCATCTGATAGTGCCGGGGTGCAGAATTAAACTGATGTAGGACTAGAGCCAGGGAACCCTGTGAGTGAGGTGAGACAATTAATTAATTTGCATCTTTTTTTTTCCCAGGCGATGGGAATCCTTGTGTCATCAAGCAGAACTAAGTTAAGATTAGAGCTTTAAAAACGGTTGGTGTTTTTGTGACAGTGTTGAAGCTAAGGGGGGATGTGTATGAAAAAGGACAGAAAACGCTGAGTGAAGAGCTCCTCCATACTGGAGACATTTCTCATTATCCCAGAATTTCTCCTATTTCAGTGTCAAAAACGAGAATGCAAAACAAAGCTTGAAAAAGACACTATTTGTGAACTCCGACTATAGTTTATTTGGTATAAATGATGCAGAGAAACGTAACAATGTAGCTTCAATAATAAGGTAAGTTACTTCTGTAAGCAAGGATGGAGCTGTTCACGATCTTGGCAAACACTGATAAAATATGTACATGTAGATACAAAAATAAATGGCAGAGATATTGGGAAAATATTTCTGTGTTAACTTATCTGAAATTAAAGCCCATCTAATATGTACAGTGAGGAATAGATGACTTGGAGGGACATAGTGAGAAGTACCAGTGCTGTATTTGAGATCTTGTCTAAGGCCCAATTCATTGTGAGTTACATACAGAATCTTATGAATGACTTAAGACGCACTTGATTTTTATTTTTTTCTGATTGACTCGTTTCAGTATTGTTATAATGACCCTGAGTCTCAGCTGGTGTACATTGAAATAACTCCATCAAAGTCAATACACCTATGCTGATTTCTATCAGTCTTAGAATGTATACTCCATATAACTCTATGGATTTTGCAATTTAAATGAAATCTGGTCTTTGCCTTTCCTCTGTGGCTTTTGCCTTCTGTGGTGAACAGATTCCCTTGACAAGGTAGATTTCAGTTCAAACAGTGAAAGCTAACACTTCCAATAGGGATATAGATATACAGAGATACCTAAACAGATGCATACTGAGGACAAAATATGAGCCAATCCAATCCTCGTTGAAAGGAGCTGTTGACTTGAAAGAAAATTGGATTAGACTCTTCTGTCCTGATATTAAGGAGGTCATCCTGGCCTCCAGGTTTGCAGCTACAAAACTGTGCTTTCAGCTAACAGTGATCACAGCTGCAAATGTTAGCCCTTGTGCATCTGATTGATTGATCTGTGTGGCATTGCTGTAATTTAGATTCAATTAATTGCATATGCAAATGTGCACAAGCAAAAATAGATGTGGAGTTGTAAAATCAAACCCTAAATGTTACCTAAGACTTGGGTTAAAGTCTCCTAAAAATCTGGAAAGCCACCGATTTTACTGTTGTTTATCTTCACATATAACTTACTTTTCCAATCTCTTTTTAGTCTATTTGCTATATTTAAGATCACTTAAACAATATGCATCTTTGAAAAAGCTCTGACTCAACAGAGAAGGAAAATATATATATATGAAACCCAAAAAACTATATGTGCTATTATTTATTACCACCACCAAATGCGGTGCCGAACTTTAACAAGTAAAACATGGCAAATGGTATCATAGTCAAGTGATTTTTGAGGCATTGTTCATATTTAAATACTGCAGTTTGAAAAACCAATAACAAATGTGCAGGAAAATACTACCTGGACGCCCTGAATATTTCGCTTTTGGTGCTTGACTTGTGGACGACTTATTTTTCTTCCCCAATATAATGAATCAAGAGTGTATTTATTTAATCTTTACTGTAAGAAGACCAGATTCTCATACCTTTACCTGATAGATGATACCCTACTGAGATATTTATCTTATTGATTTCAATGGGATAAATCAGAGAGTAAAGTACCATTATATTAATCAAAAGGGTAGCAGAATCTGGCCATAACCCTGGATTTAACCACTTCTATAAGTCTCTTAATGTGAGATCCCTTTTCTGGAATTGACATTGGTCCAATTGCATCTCCTGATATACAGGGATAACTGGCTCTGTTCCTGCCACTGGACAGTGGGACACTGATATTTATAGCAGGAAATCTATATTGCAGTAGTCCACCAGCCATACTTACTGGCATAGAGGTTGGAATTGCAGCCAAGTTGTAGCTTTGTTTGAGGGCTGGCAGGGGTGACTGGAGGGGAGAGAGGATTTTTTCCTCCAGTTTGGGAGAAAGCTTGATCGGTGAAATAATTTGAATAATGCAATTACTCCTGTTGAAGATATGGAGGGAAACATGACCACTGCACTCTCAGTTTTGAACTCTGCTGCCCTGCATCTGGCTAGACAGGCATGAACCCCTCCTCTTTCAAAGGCCCAGGAAGTTTTGAAATTGCTTGGCCTGGAGAGGTCACACAGCTATTGCCCAGCTGAGGAGGCCAGCTCCTGCCTCAACTACAGGGGTGGGGTTGGATCTCCTTGGGCTGTGGGGAACAGAGGCTGTGGGAGAACTTGGACAGAATCACAGAATCAAAACAACGTGGAATCCTGCTCTCCCGGCATTAGGAAATAGGGGCACGTAGGCAGGGTGCACTTATGATGGGCTATGCAGTGCCAGGGAGGGAGGTGGGGGTTGATTTTGGGGTGTCCCCCTCCCCTCACTTATTTACTGGTCTCCCCTGAGCTGGAGGTGGGAAGACAGGGGGACACCAGCTGCCTGTGCACCTGCTTCTGGCTGCTGTCTGAACTAAAAGAGTGTGCGGACACATTTATTCTACCCCCCCAACCTCCACAATCTCTTCCTCACCCACCCCGCAAACACACACTTCTGTAGGCTTCCTGTGTCAGTGTTCAGCAATGTCAGTTTGGTCATAGTACCACTCATGTTATTTTAAAAAGTGATTTAACACTCCTTTAAGATGCTCCTTTAAGGAACCGAATAGCCTCCCCCTTGGGCTCCTCCTATAGCTGTGTGTTCAGCACACATGGCCCAATCTTGAGCAGCAGTGCAGGATCCAGGCTTTCTGACAGAGCTGCAGGGTTGAAGGTCATCAAGGCAATTGAAAAGCGGCTGGCAATCTAGTAGGATGCCCATGGAATGATGGGATTGAGAAACCTGCCTCACGTGACACTATACCTGCCCCATGAAGCATTGCAAACCCTTCCCAAAGCAGCCTGCAAAAGGTTGCACAGTGGGATAGCTACCCACAATGCACAGCTCTCTGTGTCGGTGCAAAAGCTGCTATTGTGGATGCATTCCACCCACACAAGGAGCATAGTGTGGACTTGCAACGGCAGTTTAATTACAGCGGTGGCTATACGTCAGTGTAACGTGCATCAGCAAAACTCTAGTGTAGACAAGGTCTTGGCATCCTTCCATTAGCTCCCCCTTCTCTACTCTCTCAAAAATAAGCTGCTTGTGTTCTCTTTCAAGGCCCTTCCCAGCATATCTCCACTCTACCTATCATATTTCATTCAGTTTCAAGAAGCTGACTCTTGCCTGCAATTAGCCCAAGGTTTAAGCCTCTGTTGCCCACCTCTTACATTTTCAAACAAACACCTTCATGCTCTCTCCCATGCTCCTCCTCACACTGGGGAGAAGTTCCTCATAAACATCCACAAAACTGACTCATACTCCTCCTTAAAACGCAGCTTTGCTGTGTGACCTACAAATCAACCAACCTTGACAATGACTAAGCTGCTGGTGCTCCGAGACCATTGCTGATCATGCTGACCATTACTGTCTCCTCGTTGCCTTGTACGCCACCGTCAGTCTGTCTGTGTTTCTCTCTCAGTTCATCTCTTATACTTAGCCCCTAAGATGTTTGGGCAGAGACTGTCATTTGGTTCTGTGTTTGTGCACAGCCTCACGCCACGCTTTCTGGGCCATGACTGGGGCTCCTAGGTGAAATGGTAATACAAAGCTTATTTTTTTATTTTATTAACAATAGTAATAAAAGGTGGAACCCATAAGCCTTGATACCTTGCAAATTGTTCCATCATTGTGGTATCTGGGCACCAGGCCCATAATTAGGAATCCCATAATGGACCCAGGAGGACTCTCCTCTTCAGTGCTCTGGAATCAGCTGCCATTATTTGGATTTTATGACTAAATTTCCTTCTCCCAAAATCATCATCATCTAAATCATCCCACCCTATTTCCGAGTCAGTCATGTTTTCAAGCATATGCATTCTTAAGTTCAGTATGGACTGGGGCCTGTTGAGGGTTCTTCTAATACAGCATAATACTTATGGAGGATAGACTAAAGACACAAAATGGAGGAAAAGTTTCTTTGTTCAAAAACAATGGACTAATTTTCTTTTAGCGTTATTGCACAACAGTTTACCTCTGCTGGGAATCATACTGTGTGGCTACCTTAGGAGGCACTAAGTATATCTTTGCCTTCTTTACAATTCACAGCCGGATATATGCTTCTTTGATGTGAGGTAATAAAGTCGGTTGGCTTCTGGGTAAGTGACTTTGGAGAGAGGTAACTTGTAGATGGCAGAGTTGTTTGTGGTTAGCAACAGAAAGGTTAATGCAGACAAGCAGAAAGGCCAGGTGAACGACGGTAATCCAAACTGAAAAAAAGAAGAATATGCCTCATTTTAATTGTGCTGTGACCCTCCGTCACTGAATCCTCCAGCCTTAAATGTAATTCAAAGCTAGAAGGCCTGCGATGAGCCTTCTCAAAGTAGTCTTAACTTGTTTCCCAAATGTGTAGCTACCTCTGTCCTTTTTACCAAAGCAGAGCCATTTGCTTGTGGGATGGTAACAACATTATATGGATCTGTCACATGCAATCAGTACAGGCTTCACAGAGAACAGTATATGGCTAAATCCTTTCTTCTATTACACCTATGCAACTACCATGAGGTCAAGTGTGAAGCAAGGCAGAATTTGGCCAGTAGGCTATCGATCTGAATGCAGGAGCAGAAGTCAGCAATGTTTGAGTTCTGCCCCAGGTTCTTGCACTGGCACCCTTTGGGGAGCTAGGCAAGTTGCTGTTGTCATCATTAAGGCAAAACCCAAAGGGACCCAGACTCCTTGCAAATCGAGCGCCACCTGGATCAATCTGTGGCTAAGTTCTTAACGTGGTCTACCTGGGAAAGTCACTTAGGTTTATACCTCAAAGACATTAAGGTGCTTACCTGTGAGAGTTAGGTGTCTAAATACGT
>ML675629.1:9549551-9620552 GCA_007922155.1 Mesoclemmys tuberculata | reverse complement strand
GACCCCTACCTTGTGGCGGTACAGAGGGATGATTATTTAAGGTAGGGCCTGTGCTTCGAAGAGGAAAAGTTGTAAGTGATTAACAATCTATTTTAATGAGCACTGCAACTGTGCCATGTGGCAAAACCTGTTCTCACTCTGGAGGGATTGGGGGATGTGCTTTCAATGGGATGGCTGGAGATCAGGACACTGAATATCAAGTATTTCAATCTGTCTTCAGAAACACATCCCTTTTCCCTATTTAGTTGACCCTGAATTAGAAAGAAAACAAAACCAACACCAACACCAAAACACACTTACCACAGAAAAGATATTGGCCACAGTTGCTCCCAGATAGGCACAAAAAAGTGCTGTGGAAAGAGAGACAGACAATTCTTGGTAAATAAGATTACTCACATCTCTGAGGAAATGAATAAGGACAGCAGTCTTGGGCAAATCTTGCCACTGCATTGTACAGTCCCCTCCTCCTGTCCTAGCCCCATCAATCATGAACTCTCCTTTTCCCAGAGTGAGTGCTCCTTCCCACCATTCAGAAGGCACAACAAAATGTGCAACACACTAGAAATGAAACAACGAAGAGCTCTAGTCTACCTGGATTTCAGTAAAGTAGTTCCACATGGGGAAATATTAGCTAAAGCAGAGAAAACGGGGATTAATAGGAGAATTGAAAGGTGGGTAAGGAACTGGTTAAATGGGAGACTACAACAGGGCATGCTGAATGGTGAAATGTGAGGCTGGAGTGGAGTGGAGTTCCTCAGGGATTGGATTTGGTTAATTTTCATTAATGACCTTGTGTCAGGGTCTAACTGTTCACTGTATTTGGGATTGGGAAGGAATCCGCTCCCCAGGTCAGGGACACCAGGGTTTTTTTTTGCCTTCCTCTGCAGTGTGGGTCACTTGCTGGTTTGAACTACTGTAAATGGTGGCGTCTCTGTCACTTAAAGTCTTTCAATCAAGATTTGAGGACTTCAGCCACAGGTTATGGGCCTATTACAGGAGTGGGTGGGTGAGGTTCATGAGATGTGCAGAGGTCAGACTGGATGGTCATGACCCTTCTGGCCTTACAGTCTATGAGTCTAAGAGTGTGACTGTGGAAACAGCGTCTTTGGAAACGTGTCTGCTGAAATTTTGCAAGGGTGCGGCTCAAAGGCTGGCATGAAATGGAAAGCTCTGTTTCCCCTGTATCTGTTCTGTCTCCAGGACTCAGCCAGACTACAGCAGGAGCCAGAGAAGAACTCAATCTTATTTATGTGCTTATTGAATGAGCAAAGGTTCCACTCGGAGATCATGATGTGGATATCATGAAACTTGACCTAGAATTGCTTTGTAAAGCATGTGTGAAAGAACTCTGTGCTGTCTAACTCACAACTCCGCTATCCATTGAAATAGGGATAGTAAATTGTGCAATGTCGTTTCAGGTAGAGATGGCACTGCAGGAGTCTGGTTTGGATTGTTTCCAGAGTTTAGGCATGTTCATATCTGGGGAAATAGTCTGTGTCCATGCCTAGTTTCGGCTATACCAACATGACGTGTTGAAGAGCATTGAATAGATACATTTTATACATCAAACACGAGAGTCCTGTAGCACCTTAAAGACTAACAAATTTCTGCGGGCATAAGCTTTCGAGGGCTGCAACCTACTTTGTGATGTATACAGACTAACAAGGCTACTCCTCTGGAATTTTATACATCAAAACATCTATCCATAAGTCATGGAGTCGTTTGACAAATAGCTTTTGAAACTGGTTTTCTTCAGCTTGGCTGAAGACAAATGTATTCTTTTAGTTTTGGTGGCATAAATTAGAGGGTTGGCCCTGAATCAACCCCTCTGACTGAAATAATCTTCAGCCTTGCCTAAGTTTATCCGCACACCTAGAGGTGACCTTTGTGGCTTCACCCCTCTCTAGTGTAAATGCCTCCTATATTTCCATTTTCAGGATTCACTCCAGTAATGGAGACCCATCAGGTACATACCACAGGCAATTGCTAGCAGGTGGGTCTGCCATGTGAGAGCATAGAACATGCCCCCAATGGCGATGCATGCGAGGCAGCTGTTGTAGTTCCACAAGCCAGCGTAGATACTGCCAAAAGGGGCTGCTAGGCTTAGTGCTGTAAAGGAAATCAGAGAAATGTCACTGCTGGGCTTAAGGAAGAAAAGAAATGGAGAACTGGAATCAATCAGACTTGTAAAGGGCTCAGTTCTGCCTTCAGGATAGCAGGCATCACTCCCAGTGGGCCACGCTTTATTTTCACTCACACTGGCGTAAATCCAGAGCAACCCCACCAAAGCCAGTGGAGTTACACTGGACTTTCCTTGGAGTGGCAGAGGATAGAATCCCTATCTCGGTGACCTCACTGGAAGCTGACGAATGAAGCAGATTTGGACTGTATGACCCAGATTCATAAAGGTATTTAAGGCACCTAACTCCCATTGATTTCAGGAGAAGGTACTCATCTATGTACCTTTGTGAATCTGGGCCCAAATGCTTTCCCCAGCAACTCCACATTTCAGAACCACAGAAATTGCTCATTCTTTGTAGAGCTGGTCAAAAAGGTCAGAGCATTTTTTTGTTTTAATTTGACCTTTACCACGGAATCTCCCTCATGTTTTCAATGAAAAAGTTTTTCTAAACAAAGTCAAAAAAGAAATTTGAAAAATCGTGTTTCATTTCGGTGGGGAAAAACCTTTTGCTCTCTCTCTCTCTCCCGTTTGCCACTGCAAAGGGGAAGAGGGGAAATAAAGAAATGAAAGGGGCTTCCCTTCCCCTCCCCCACTGCAACAAAATGATATTTTTAAAAAAAAGAACTCTTGACATTTTTCCTCACAAAATGAAAACTTTAACTTAACTGTTTTTTCATGTGTGTCCAAAAAGCCATTTTCACCAGGAAATCTAATTATAGATTGCAAATGTTCCCCCCCTTTAATTCTCTCCATTCCAACTGATCATACAGGACATCTCTAAGAGAGAAAGAGTTCGTAATACCTGCCAGCATCCCAACTGCTGATCCGATTGCAGCATGCAAGCAAATGAGGGGAGAGGAGATGAGTAAAGCAACCAAAAAGATGCCACCGGTCCAGGGGTTATCACAGCCGTACACCTGACCGACGCCGACCGGAATGGATTGTAGTAGCTACAGACATTTAAAAAAAGACAGGTTAGCATATATTGTTTGCAGTGGTGTGGTAGCCATGTGGGTCCCAGACTTTGAAAAGAGAATGTGGGTGAGGTAATATCTTTTACTGGACCAAGTTCCGTTGCAGTGTTAATGCCCACTTCATTTTAAATAGTTTCTTGCAACGTGTGTTAACATCTTATGCTTAACAATGAGTTCTACCTTGTATTTAGCTGTGATGTTTGGGATGTCTACATTGCAATTAAACACCCCTGGCCGGCCTAGGTCAGTTGGCGTGGGCTTGTAACGCTTGGGCTATAAAAATGCAGTATAGACGTTCAGGCTTGGGCTGGAGTCTGAGCTCCGGGACCCTGTGAGTTGGGAGGATTTCAGAGCCCAAATGTCTACATGGCAATTAAACAGCCCTGCAGCCTGAGTCAGCTGACGGGGGCCAGCTGCACGTGATTAATTGAAGTGTAGACATACCCTCTGATTACCTTTCCCAGATCTGAGGAAGAGCATGATGGAGCTTGAAAGCTTCTCTCTTTTACCAACAGAAATTGGTTCAATAAAATATATTACCTCCCTCATCTTGTCTCTCAGCTTGCTGTAGAGTTTATTTCATTTTTCTGAGCATACAAACAAAACCCAAATAAATGGGGATATCCTATTGTAATTACACAGGTGTTAGGAGGAGGAAATCCTCACTTCTAGGGCCTTATGCATCTGCGAGGCAGGCCTTACTAGTCCTTATGGAGTGGAGTGACTAAACACTGTCTTTAGGAGAGGCCTCCACCCGTGAACTGAAGCACTTTCCTTAGTAGTTTGTTCCAGTGACCAATCAACCTCACTGTTAAGAATTTGTGCCTTATTTGTAAGTTGAATTTGTCTAGGTTTAACTTCCTGCCATTGATTCTTATTATGCCTTTCTCTCCTAGCTTAAAGAGCCCTTTATTATCTGGCATTTTCTCCCCGTGAAGTGACTTATACATCACAATCAAGCCATCTCTTGATTTTCTTTTTGATGAGCTAAATGGAGTGAGTTTCTTAAGTCTCACTGCAAGGCAGGTTTCCCAGGTAGGTCACTTGCAACTCTCTGTCCTAATGCAACTGCTGAAATGCACACTGTGCTGTAGAAAAAGCACCAGACAGAAAAATAAAATTTCCATATGAAAGCCTATGGGAGAGTTTAATCAAAGTGGAGTCCTGGCAGCAAAGCTGGAGCGAAACAGTGGAGTATTTCAAAGCCGGTCTCCGGCTTTTCCAGCGCTTACTACCAGTTTGTGTTCTGAGGCAGTCATCCCCTGGATCTCTTGGGGATTTTAAATTGCATCTGGTACCTGGGGCCTGATCTAAATCCCATTCAGGTTCATGGGAGTCTTTCCATTGACCACCATGGGAGTCGGATCATGCCCATGGTCCCTAGAGCGAACAAGGCTGTTTGTTGTTAATCCCTCCCTTGCATTTCAACATTCTGGCTCAGCATCTCAACATTCTTTGGCCTTTTGTTTCACCTGCACCAGAGAGAAATTCGCCTGGAGTATATAACCCAAAGCTTCTTTCAGACCGCATGTCAAATTCAGGCTCTGCAACTTCGTACTTATCAGCCTCCTTTCACTTTGCAGCAATGCAGTTATTTGAGGAATTCTATTCAAGACGTGCCAGGAGGCTGACACTGCTGATCATAACTCTCCCTCATTTACTCATGTTCCTCTTATTATCCCACAGCGTTTTTCGCTCCGTGCAAACCTCATCAAGGGATGTGTTAATAAGTAATCCAGAAACAAGCCACATAGATGGTGAGCTTTGGTAGTCACTGGTTCAAAAGCACTGACAACTTTTACATTTTTCTGCGTCAGCCTCTGGATTTCCTTTTATGCATTAGATACTGTAAGGCAAAGTCTCCAGCCTAAAACTTTTTCCAGGGCTGCTATCATGTTCAGCTAGTGATAACAGAATCAACTGAAATCTGATATTTTGGCCTCCAAAAAAAGAAGGGGGGGGCTCATTTTAATGAACATTAGGTCTATGTAAACTACTCTTTCAGTCTGTTGGCAGAACATTCTTATAGTTTTGGGTAACCAGCAGGCATTTCTAGATGATCTTCTCTTTCACCTTGCAAGTCACTTTGTGAAGATAAGAAAATGCTTCTAATTCCTTCCTTTAAAATTAATAAATCTCCACTGAAGTACGGTTTATGTGGTCTCTAATGAAGATATTTTCCAAGTAAAGGCCCCAGGCCAAATTTCTGGCTGTGGTAAATGGGCCTCAGGCCATTCACTTCAAAGGAGCTTTGCTCATTTCCATCAGCAGAGAATCTGTCCCCAATCTTATCTTCCTTGGGCACCCCGAACTCTCTTTGGAGTCAATAGGCTTTTGAGGTGTGCAGGGAAGGCAGTGTTGGGGAGGTAACTAGCCACATACAGTGTAATTTGCAGTTTAGATCTGGTTCCATGGCTCTCGTTTGATAATGTGCCCTGATGTGTACTTTGTTTTATTACTCTACATATATTTTACATTCTTGTTAGTTAGAAGCTTATAAATACCATCTATTATCATTGGGGGTTTTTTGTTCTCCACTTGGCAAAAGTTGATTTCCTTCTCTTATCTGTCTTAACTTTAAAATTGAAATGGCCATTTCTACAAACTTCTTTTGTACATTGGCATTAATTAATAATGGCAGCACAAGTTTGAAAAGCGTACTTGGTTAATAGAGGGACTGCTAGAGTATAAAACATTGATTTTGTGTAGGCCTAGCACAAATATCGGCTATAAAAAAAATCTGCATGTCTGCCTGGACATGAGTTTCTAATGATCCCACCATGGTAATGTCTGTGCCAATTTCTTAACAGAAAGGTGTTTTTTTTTTTAAACTTAATACATTACATCAATCAGACATGATACAGAGGTTTAATCCCTGCATTACATGAAAATTTGAACATAACTATGGAGCCATGACTAGTGTCTTTATGGTAATGGATAATTACAATCCAGAGAGATTCACTGAAGATTATAGCATGCACATTCAGGTCCAATTGTGTGCTTAAAATACTTGGCAACTTATCAAAACAGACAGTTGCCATAGTACAGTACTAGCATCTGTTACTTGTTACCATATAAATACAGAGCTGTATTACGGGGCTTTGTCTTTGTCATGTAAAATAGAAGGAGAAGGCTCTTTATTGGCTTCCTGTGGAAGTGAAGTGCAATGTTTCTTTAGCGACTCTTACCAATGGCACATCAATGTTGGACCAGGTGATATTGGGCACAGATGTTGCAGGCTGAAAGAGGATTGTAGGGAAGAAGAGATTGTAGTGTCCAGTGGCAGCCGAGTATAAAGTCAGTGCCAAGTTGAAAGGCAGAGTGAAAACAGGAAGATCCCACTTACTGAAGATTGAGCCTAAAGCACTCGCAAAAACTGGGCTGAAAAAGAAGAACAAAATTATCTGATTAGAAGCTTCTGAAGATAAATTCCTCCGATCACTCAGCAGGGCAAAAACTATCCATTATTCTGACAAATAATTTAGGAAATGCAGAATCTTCATGCCCTCTGGGTTTTTTTGAAGCTGGTTGAGTTCCTGAGGTCCTTCTGATATGATGGGATTTATTTTAGGTTACTTTGCATGTCCCATATTCATACTGGTACACTGCAATCAGCAGTATACAGACTTCCTCCCTACTTTCATTACCCTAAAAATATTTAGGGACCGCTCTTCAGTTGGTGTGAACTGGCAAAGTTCTATTGACTTTGATGAAGCTGATTTACACCGGCTGAGGAAGTGTCCCTTAATTTATTAGATCTAGGGAGAGGCCCACATCAGACCAGAGCCAAGCTTTGAGCTGTGAGAAAGCTTGGATTCCATCCAAGCTTATGCACTGAGACCACCTATAATTAAAACAACAGACAAAGCCTGTGACCATTCAAGTTACAGCAACAAAACGGGTTATAAGTCTCCACCCGATCTTCTTTTCACAAGCAAATCTAGGTGTTTCTGCCCTTTCCAGCAAAATGTTCTGGGTTCAAAAGACTGATTACCAATTTGCCTGGGCAGTTCATTGTTTGACAGGCAGGTAAAATATCCTTAATCATTTTCATTATCATCACAGTTAAGGGCAAGTGGGTAGATTTTGTGCCTGGGCTGGTAAGTTTTTATACCGTTTTTACAATTCCCATTTATACGAGTAAAATAAATGAAAACTATGGTTTACAACACCATGGAAAGGGTGAAAATGACGTTGCTGTTCACATTACAAGGAGCAATTGACATACAGCCATGTGGCTAACATTAGGACATGGAATTCATTTCAGTTAAACCTGCAATTTACATGTAAACTGAATTTATTTTAGAAAGGATTAATTTAAAACATATAAGGATAGATGATGGTAACAATGCATAGCTTCAGAAGCCAATACCTGTGTAGTATCCTCCTAAGGGAGTTCTGTGCTCCACCCCCCCCAAAAAACCAACAAAATTCTGCACACATTTTAAAATTCTGCAAAAGTAAGTAAATAAATGTGGAGGCTCCAGGGGAGCCCAGACCACTGGCTCCATGGAGGTGGGAGATCACCCTGCAGCCCCCCTGCCCTGGACGTGGACTCACCACTGAGGCTGCAGCTGACATGCCTAACCCAGAAACATCCCGGGACCCTGCCTCTCCGCGCCAGGCACACCAGGTGCGGGCAGGCAGGCTCAGCCTGGCAGGATCCACGTGTGGAGGGATCCAGGGGTGGGGTGAGACAACTTCTGGATGGGGCAATCCGAGTGCAGTTGGCTCAGTAGGAGACCTGGGTGCAGGGGGGCTCTGGATGCACAAATCTGGGTGCAAGGGCCATGGGTCTCTGCAGGGGAGTCTGGGAGTCTTGTCGGCGTGGTCCAGGTGACAAGGGGGTGAGGCTGGGTGGGGTGGGGGTCCAGCACTGCTGACTGGACAATGAAAGTTGGCTCTGGGGGAGAGAGGTACTGGTGGCTCCCCCACCCTACCCCAGTCACCCCTTGGAGTGTGCCCCCCTCCCCCAGTCAGCCTCGCAACCCTGAAGCCCTGCTCAGCTGGCAAGGGGAAGGAAGTGGAGAGAGCAGAGAAGCAAAGAAATCTGCGGGGGACATGAATTCTGCATGCGGGCAGTGATGCAGCATTCCCCCAGGAGTAGAAGCTGCAATGTGATTGGATAAGTTTAAAATCTAGGCAAGATGAAATATAAACAATCGATGTCTCTGGAAGGGAAGGAATCCAAATCTAAGGTGCACCTCAGTCCCTTTTATCCTGCCTGTGGCACATAGGAGTCTAGTCTCCTGGGGTGTAATACCTTAGTTGCATTTCAGTTGTTGGGTGAGTGTGTGGGTGTTGGTAGCCAGTGATATACGGGAGGTGAGACGAGATGACCTGGTGCTCCCTTCTGGCCTTAAACTCTAGGACACAGAACTGCTGAGCTTTTCACAGAAGACTAAAAGTGTGTGACTTACCACGTCATGGATACGAGAGCAACAGGCAGTAGAAGCCACCAATAGAAGTTTCCCTTGTCAGAGAACACTGCTATGAGCAATCCCACCAGGACTCCGTTATAGCCATGCAGTCCAGCTGCTATGGCCGATCTGTGGGAGAAAGACAACAGATCTGAAGGGTGTTTGGGGGGGGTGAAGACCTTGTAAATGTGTCATCACTTAACCCTGTCCCTTCACCTGCAGTGAATTGCTGCTCCCTGTGCTGGAATGTAATTTCCAGATGCGCTGCGGAAGCATACCAATGTAAAACTAGCATGGCCCTAAAATCAGCAGGCCCTAAAAGTCCTGGCTCCCAGGCCCTTACTATAATTGTTTTGGTCTTGTGGTTAAGGTACCGGACTAATTCTTGGGAGACCTGGATTCAAGTCCCATCTATGATACAGGCTTGCTGATGACAGAGGCAAGTTATTTAACTTCTCTGGGCTTTTACTTCCCCATTTGTAAAGGGGAAAGTGGTCCTTTCTTTCTCCCACCCTTTGATGGTCATGTTGATTGAGAACATAAGCTCTTTGGGGCACAGATTGTCTCTTCTTATGTACAGTGCCTAGCACAAAGGGGCCTTGATCTTGACTGGAGCCTTAGGTGCTACTTGTGATGGATTGGCTGAGCTGTGATAGGGCAGTGTTATGTTTTTTTTTCTCCTGTTGAGGAGAGAGGAAGGACGTCAGCAGGGAAAGATTCTGCAGTAGTGAGAAGGGGTGGGTCACAGAGGCATTGGGTGAAGGCACTTAGGGAGAGGTATTGAGACCTACCAGGTGTTAGGGCCCAAAGAGTGTGAGCAGCTGAAGTGCCTATAGTACATTCTTCAGTGGCAAGTACAGCTTTGGTACCACAGCACTCCAAGCCCTCATCGGGGGCCAGATTGCCATTTGATCACACACATACAATTCAATAATAGCTGCAGCCCTTTGGTACAATTGTGACCAACCAAAAAGAATAAGTTAGGAGAGATGCTTAAAGTATATCATTTATTTAGATCTCTTTAAAAGCACCCATTAATCCCCAGTGCAAGTAAAAAAAAAAACAAATTAAAAAACCCCCACCAAAAGATGCACACCGCATAGCACCTGTGAACCAAACATGGACTAAAACAAGATTTGCGCAAATAACAACCCCCCTACCTCTCTTAGGCTGAACAGCCCCATGCTTTTCAAAGCTCCCCTGTAGTAAAACCCCAAGAAGTGCTGTCTAGGTGAACATATCGGGTCTCTGTCACATTGAACATGTGTCTGCGCTGAGACAGGACTAGCTAGCTTGGACTACAACAGAGTGAAGCCATAGCAACATGGCTTGTACAACTGCACCCAGAACTCTGGTCCGTACTCCAGCAGCTCTGGCTTCACAGTTAGTTATTTAAGCTGGCTAGATCAAATCTGGCTTCACAGTTAGTTATTCAAGCTGGCTAGATCAAATCTGGAATCATAGAAGATTAGCGTTGGAAGGGACTTCAGCAGGTCGTCTAGTCCAACCCCCTGCTCAAAGCAGGGCCAACCCCACCTAAATCACCCCAGCCAGGGCTTTGTCAAGCCAGGCCTTAAAAACCTAAGGATGGAGGTTCCACCACCTCCCTAGGTAACCCATTCCAGTGCTTCATCACCCTCCTAGTGAAAAAGAGTTTCCTAATACCCAACTTAGACCTCCCCCTCTGCAACTTGAGACCATTGCTCCTTGTCCTGTCATCTGCCACCACTGAGAACAGCCTAGCTCCATCCACCCTGGAACACCCCTTAAGGTAGCTGAAGGCTGCAATCAAATCCCTCCTCACTCTTCTCTTCTGCAGACTAAACAAGCCTAGTTCCCTCAGCCTCTCCTTGTAAGTCATGTGCTCCAGCCCCCTAATAATTTTCATTGCCCACTGCAGGACTTTCTCCAATTTGTCCACATCCTTTCTATAATGGGGGCCAAAATATTGGATACACTACACAAAATGTGGCCTCACCATTGCTGAAGATAGGAGAATTCTAATGCATCTCAATATTCCATTAGCCTTCTTGGCAAGAAGGGCACATGGTTGACTCATATCCAGGTTCTTGTCCATTGTAACCCCCAAATCCTTTTCTGCAGAACTGCTCCCTAGCCAGTCAGTCCCCAGTCTGTAGCTGTGCATGGGATTTTTCCGTCCTAAGTGCGAGACTCTGCACTTGTCCTTGTTGAACCTCCTCAGATTTCTTTTGGCCCAATCCTCCAATTTGTCTAGGTCACTTTGTATTTTATCCTTACCCCCCAGCTTATCTACCACTCCTCCCCCACCAAGCTTAGTGTCATCTACAAACTTGCTGAGTATGCAATCCACTCCATCCTCCAGATCATTAATGAAGATGTTGAACAAAACCGGCCACAGCACCGACCCTTGGGGTACTCGGCATGTTACCAGCTGCCAACTAGACATCGAGCCATTGATCACTACCTGTTGAGCCTGATCATCTAGCCAGCTCTCTATCCACCTTATAGTCCATTCATCCCACCCCTACTTTGGCTTGCTGGCATCTATCTCAGGTTTGTCTACACGTGCGGCAGTGTGCACATATCTGAACGCCAGGGCTTGTTTTGCCTTAGTCAGGATTTCAGGAGCACAGGCCCTGAAGTTGTAGGAAAAACATATTTCTTGGTAATGACAGCATTCCCCAGAAGTTATGTTTCAGAGTATAACCACCCATATAAGAATAGATTAGGATGCATATTTTTCTTTCTATTGATACGTTAAGCAAAGACAGTCCTAGCTACTCAGCACATCAAATGCAGATGTTTGAATGTAGATCTTATTTCTCACTTACCACAATATTTTAAATATCAATTGATTTTCAGGGGACAAAGGACCAACCTACCTGTCCTGGCTCAGAAGAAGCGCTGTTAATGTTGAGACGGCTGTCCCTAAACAGCCTGTGAGCGTCCACCAAGTATTCTGGACAAGGAACCCAACGATCATGATAAGCCCACTGAGTGGGTTATTGACAAACATCACCTGGGATGTCCCTCGCAGGACCCAGTCAACAAACTGAAATGGGAGCGGCTTATCTGAAAGAGATCCCAGTGTAAAGACTTTGTAAATGAGATGATCTGTCCGATATGGTTTTCTTGAAACACGGAGAAATGCAAGAACACCACACTACTTGGCTGCAAACCTGAGGCATGTATCAATGGGGCCATAAAGCTTGACTCAGATTTTATGATAGCTTTCCAGATAACCCATTGTCCAGGCAAACTGAGGTGAATAGTGCAGTTGTTAGCATTCCCTATTCTAAAGCATACTAGGCCAGATTCATACAAACTGGCTTACTTATGATGTCTACATTTTGGGTGGCAGATTAGATATCTCACTGCTGATTTTTCGAGGGAGATAACCCCATAGATTCGGGATTTAACTTCACACTGGCATTTAGGCATGATCAATATTAGTCTGTGGAAAGCAAGACGAGCATGATAAGGAATTATCCAACACTGAAATAAACATCCTACGTTAAGCTCACAGGATGATATTTACTTCTTGGTAGAGGGGCCAGCGCAAGGGCATGACTTTCAGCTTATGCACCCTCTGGACTTGGGTAGTGGATAAGCCTCATGCTGGCTCTTTGCACAAGGGTGTGTTTCCCTTACACTGTAGGAACGGTTCAGCATTATCATTTCTGTTCTGCAGTTCTGAACGAGATCTTCCTTGAATTGCTTAACACAGATGGAACATGCTGGTCGCTGTTTATTAGCTACAGTGCTTTTCTGATGTACTCGCTTACGCACTTACCTTGAAGCCACTCTCCAAATTCTTTCATGTCTCCTGTGAGATAGCCAAGGGCTTTGCAGACTCGCCTCCCACCTTTCTTCACTGGATTCTGCTTTTTTGTCGTCTTCTTTTCCTCTTTCGGTTCTACCTTAACTTCAACACTGCCCTCCATGGTTGCTTTCAGAGCCTTTGGAAGAATTCAGGAAAGGTAACAATACATTACAATGCCCCAGTAGGTCAGTTTATTCCCTTTGCTACATAGTATTAACTGTGCACTGAAACTGGGAACACAGAGAGGTGGTGTCCTTAATGGAAAAATCTGCTCTTCATTAAAGGATGGCTATACATTGGATGAGAAGGTCATCTCCTTTTTCCTCCTCAGGTTCTCTGCTGTGTCCCTCACCACAATACCTAAAGTCAATATTTTCATAGGTTCATAAATTTTGAAGGTCAGATGGAGCCGTGGTCACCTAGAATGACCTGAGGTGTAATCCAGGCCATAGGTTGTAGCTGAACCATAGGTTATTTCTGAGTGAAGTACTATCTTCTAGAAAGAAATCAAGTCTTGATTTAAAAGGAAGAAACCATGGCCCTATTGAAGCCAATGGGAATTTTGCCACGGACATCCATGCAGCCAAGATTTCATCCAACGGCTCCATGTGATGGAGAAATCGCCACATCCCTGAGGAAGCCATTCCAATGGATATGTACACTCATTACATAAATGTTTTTTCCAGCTTATTTCTGGTTTGAATTGGTCTAGCTGTTTCTTCCAGTCATCAGAAGTGAGTGCTTAAAGTTAGGCGCACGTGTCCGTATTTAATCACTTAAATAAACTCAAATTCAGCAAGGCACAAAACACATGCTTAACTTTAAGCATGGGCATAATCCCGCACTCCACTACTCCCTTGCTTAAAGATCATCTTGTGTTTATCTGATTGGCTGAAGTAGAGTCTTAAGCGCATATTCTCACAGATGCGTAGGTGCCTAATTCCCATAGAAATCAATAGTAGTTAGGCATCTAAATACATGTGCGTTCTGGGCCTGAGTGCCTGATTTTGAAAAGTGCTCAGCACTTCAAGAGTGCAGGGGCCTGATCCCAGGCCTGCTGACGTCATTGGTAAGACTTTTTGTGACTGTAGGATCCTAACCCCACACGCCATTTTTGAAAACCTTGGCTCAAGTGCTTAGGGAGCAATTCGCAATTTAGCACCATGGGTTCAAAATCCACAAAGCTTTCACTGGAAAGCTCTCACTGTTTGGAAGGATAGGTCCAATACAGGCCAATTGTTGAGGAATAGACATTGCAGTGAATGGCAAACTAAAGCTATATCTGTTCCAATTGGTGGATTGTTGCCTACCTAGGAAGCAAAATGTACTAGTGCACCCCTAGCGGTGAGACTGAGTAGATAGCATTATATTTAAACTATATTTCACACACAAATATTGTAATGAATCCATAGACACTCAGGGCTTAACAATCATCATTATGTTGCACATTATGCTCACTTGGTGCTTCATGGTCGCAGCAGGAATAGAATGAACACTCCAAAAAGTACAGGCCCCTATTAGTTCTGCAAAAGGAGAATCTCCCTTAGCTGTAGCAGTTTGGGGCCTATAACACACAGTTGAGCAATTCTGACTCAGTCTGGAGGAACACACGCTTACATGCACGCACTGGCCGTTTACAGCCATATGCTATTGCACAACTTTGAAAAAATATGAAACTCAATTTTTGCACGGACAAAAATTTGCTTTCTTTTTTGAAAAACCAAAAGCTATGCTAGTGTAGGTGCCTCTTCAAAACAAGTGCAGATGTGATCCCTGCCCAGAAGAGCATACAATCTTACTTCAGGTGCATGGCCCAGTAAATAAGAGGTATCAACCGACAAGTAGGGAGAACAAAAAGGAAGAAGATGATGACAATAAGAAGATCCGGTTACTCAGTGCAGCGCGGCCTAGACATACATATCTCCATGGTTCCATTACTCTTTTTTTTGTTTAGCCTTCCTCACTTTCTTAGGCATAACAACTGCAGCAAATGCTTTATATGTATTTAAATCTTTCACTTCAGAATGGGGTGTACTTGGCCACTTCCAGTATAAAGTATCAGACTTTTTCACTCAAGAAAAGTGCTTGCCTGCACTGGTAGATGACTTAGCATTTAAAACAAAAGAATTATTTTTTTTCCCTGTTAATTATTATGAAAAATATTGGCTAATTCATAAAACCAATAGAAAGTGTGTTTTGGGTTTGGCAGAAAAATGTAATCTGTATTCAGTGCTTGGCATTCCTCCAAAGCTTCCTTGCATTCTGATTGAGTAACAAGGTATTTGCTAATACGATAAACCTACTGATAGGGTTATTGATGAACATCACCTGGGATGTCCCTTGCAGGCCCCAGTCCACAAACTGAAACGTGAGCGGCTTATCTGAAAGAGATCACGTTGTAAACGCTTCGTAAACGAGATGATCTGTCCGGGACGGCTTTCTTGAAACACATGGAGAAATGCAAAGATGCGACACTGCTTGGCAGCAAAACCGAGGCATATCTCAACGAGGCTGTAAAACCTGACTCAGATTTTATGACTGGCTATCCAATGGTTTGCAGCTAGAAAGCTGACTGAGACCTAATCTGGAGATGTTACACAGTTGGGAACACGATGTCCGTGCTAAGAAAGGTCTGCATACCTGGTCAGGTAAGTTCTATAGTAGAGATGAAAACGGTACATGCTTAAGACCTTAATTCACCAGAGCACGTTCTTAACTCTTTGTACATGCACAAGTCCATTCCTATTCAGTAAGGAATTTAAGAATGGACTTATTCCGTTGAAGCCAGAAAAGGGACTTAAGTGTTTTGCTGAATAGGGGCCTAAATTATTTGTGAAATTTAAAACATTATTGGTGCTTACTGTCTATGCAGAACCTGCCCCATGATGAAAAACAAGAGTGAGACAGCTTCCTCTAGTTCAGCAATGTTTCCTCTTTGTTCAAAGGAACACTTGCCCTGGGATATAGATTAATGCTGGCATATTAATGCATTAGCCTTTGTGAGAGGTGACATGCTAAACAGAAGAAAGTGGGCGTGGATGCTAAGAGGACCTGGTCATTATAGAATTAGTTAAGTCGTGTGTTCTGAAATTTTTAAAGGGGCCAGTCCACTAGTTTTAAGTACAGTTATCTTATGGGACAAATTCTGCTCTCCACTCCACAGGTGTAAATCTGGAGGACTCCTCTGAATTGAGCGGAGGTGCTCTGGATTTTGATGGACATAATGGAGAGCAGAAATCGGCCTGATTCTCTGTGCGGGGAAGTGAGGCAAAGAGAAAATGAAAGCGTGACATTTATTTGGATGTGCACCTCCACCATCCTGGCCTGAACCTCGTCCTCAGGAGAAGGCTGCATTAAAGCGATGCCTACCTGTTCTTCCAGCATATCCAAGAGCGGCACTCTTGCTGGGAGGTCTGGAGAGTGTGCTGGCCAAAGGTGGTGCTTGGACCCAGGCCTAACGAATCTGAGTGTAACAAGAGAAGAGTCTGTCGAGAGTGGACTACTGGAGAGGTCGCAAATATCGCTCAGCGAACATCCGTTCATTCTTCCTAGCATTTCATGTGTGATAAAGGGCAAGCATAAGGAAATCAATAGGAAACATGCCCACAGCAGCATGACATGTCAGAGGCAGAGATCATGATTAATGTCAGGAAGGATCATGGGATTTGTAGGGGCCACATCCTGCTCTCATCAATTTAAATAATGCAGGATCACAGTTTGGGTTCCAAATTTCTGGTTTATTCTTGCCTGTAATGTCTCATCTATCAAAATAGCTATGTAATGTAGTCTGGCTTTCTTGCCAGGATATTAGCAGTATGCTTGCTGCTAGAGGATAGGGAATCCAGCTCATTTTGCACAAGAGTCTTTTATGATTGGATCTTTATATTGTTATAAATAAATTAAATAAAGAACAAGAGGAGTATCCCTCCTTCCCCATCAGCAAACACCCCTGCCCCTGCCCTAAAGGACCGAGAGCTCTGTGCAACCTGAAAAGGTGTAAACTAAATTGTTATGGCTCCATCTGGTGCTCAAAGAAAAGCTGAAGTGAGATCTGACTCATTGAAAAATTGAGGCTGAGGCACAGAGGAGGTTTTTGAACGTTTTTAATGAAACTGAAGACTTACAGAGGTTTTCATTGCAGTCAGATACTATAAAGGTAATTACATGAAATTTTATCCTGAAAAATGTATGCATGGGGTCACGTTCTGATGCAGGTTACATGGGGGTAAATCTGAAGTCTCTTGAATTCATGGTAGTTACTTAGGCCAGCAGTTGTTCAGCATATTTATTCATTCAAGTTAAATACATAATTTCTACTCTTCCAAAGATTTTAAAATTAGAAGTGAGGAGGAACTGGAAAAATGTACATTTGTGCACAATTCTGCAGTGGTGTGTGGCTGGAATAATTGGCTTCAATTTCTTGTGTCTCTGAATTTTATGATTCCATGAAAATTTTGTTTTTTCCAGTTCTAAGATTCCAGTTAAGGGTTAAATTCTGTTCACGATTATATCACTGTAAATCTAGAGTAACGCCATTAGTCTCTATGGATTTACCACATGTGCTCCCTATTGGTTTGGTATGAAATCATTAAAAAAAAATCTCCTGGTTGATCTATAGAACTTAAAATAAAAGATGAGCTAAGGAATATTCTTGAGGCATATTTTGTGGGAGTTTCATTTTGAACATGATACAACGCCACGTGCAGCAGACCCATACCTCTTATTCCTCCTGGTATGCAGCTCAGGAGTGATAGACACCCAGCAAAAATTGCATTTACAAAGCCATCAGGATGCAAGGAATTTACTAGATCAAACTCTGATCCGTCATCACAGAGTTACTCTATTTACTGCTGACTAACACCTGAATAGCTGAGAATCAAATCTGGTGCATTGTTTACATTACCCAGTGATTCCAACTGGTTTTTGTTAGACACCCCTTGCCTTAGATTTTTGAGCTGTCAGATTAAAATCTCACTGTAGCCCTAAGTAAGTTATAGCTTTTAGAAGAGCAATACTGGTTAGTTAAAATATTTCACAACTGTAACGTGGACTCTCTGGGAAGAAAAGAGAGACCTACATGGAGTTTCTGACGTACAAAAATTAACCTGTAGCAGTAATTCTTCTGCAGTGAATGAGAAGCCAAAATTGATTGTTCTCTCTTTCATCTATCTAGAGCCAATAGGTCTTATAATGGAGCTTTGGTATTGCACTTGTTTATCGTCCTCTTCCAAAATCAGGTCAATTCCATTCTGCTGTACTGTGCAACCACAGCATCCTGCTGCCATTACACCTATCCCACTAAAGCTGAAGAGCAGTAAAGTGGATGGTGGGGTTTGAATCCTGGAACATCTGGCCTGAGCTGTAAATATTGTTTCACATATTGAAATAAAATGGTACATCTAGTAATCCATTCATTAGAAGAGGTATATTATAATACACTAGTACAAGCTCTACTTGCAGCTGCTAAGAGACCTGAGACTTTCATTAGAATGATTAGCTTAATACTTACAGATAATGCTGATTTCCAGCTTCTCTCCTGTGAATTGGATGGAGTTCGATCTTCACCTGCAATTCTGCAGATAAAAAAGTGATCAGATATTCTCTTCCCTACAGTAGAATTTCTCCTGTTCCCGAAGTGACCCTGAGGCTATTTCTAGTTTCTGTAAAATTTTAAGAGGATTTAAAGTCCCATGTGGTCCTTGTTTATTCCAGCAGATTCCACTCTGCAGTTACATTCATTACATCTCACTTCCTTCAGGACTGTTATTGTGAAAGATTTCCAGCTGGTATTAATGAATGTAGCTCTATTGGCGCTGATTAAGATCTGTTCCAATATATCTAAGTTCATGTTGCTCAATATTAAGTACAAAATGCATAACTGTGAGGTGATGTGCACGTGTGCACACACACACACACACACACACACAATGCCAAATGTCTAGCAAGCACAATTAATGCATTAGAAGCTTGCTAACATGTTCCATTGTGTAGGATAAAGGTGCAATTAGAAAATTAGAGTTAGCTTCGGTTTGGTTAAGAAAATAACATTTGCTTTATAGTTTGTGGCTAGTAGGAAGAAGGCCCCAATGAGCAAGTAAAAGAAGGTTATGAGAATGAGAAGTAGTGTTACTTGTAGTGTGGGAAGGATGCCTGGTTCCAAAAATAAGTAAATAAAAGAGCTGCAGTAACAAGACAAAGGGAAATTGTCTTGAAAGAAACAAGACCAAACCTTCCCACTGTTCTGCTGGTAAGCAAGGATGTGGAGGAGGGGAGAAGATAAGAAAGGAAGGCCTTGGATGAAGGGAAGTAGCAAGGATAAACTGCTAGTTTTAGCAAAAACCCAGTTCGAAGCAAGTTATCCGAAGGGTATTTAGAGAGCCATGAATCTGTAGGTTCTTGATCAGACCCTACCTGATCATGCTGGAGTACACCAAAATGAGATGCTCATCCCTAGATCTGGCCTATTTGTAAGCATACAGTTCATATGCTTATGAATACTCTGTTACTTTACTGACTATAGCGAAAGCTTATTTTTAGTCTGTTAGCCACGTTTAGAGCAATTGCATAAAGTCCCTTTGGATTTAATAAAGGAATGTATGGTTAAATTGATGTTTGGTGATTTCCCGTGTTATAATAATTCCAACATTTTGATGACCCACAAATGGACCCCAGACTAGTTTCAGTTGCTCTAAACTCTCAGAGCGAAGAGATAACGACCAGTCCTCTGGGGCCAGTATAGAATTCTATCCTAAAGAGAAATTCAGTAACTTCGAGGGAATAGAAAGAGGGATGTTCTTTGGAGACTTCTGTAAAAGAATGCCTGGAAAAGCATGGTTGAGATCTGGTGAATGCTGCTGAAATTTTAAAGACTAAAGACTTTTGCGTGACCGATGAGACAAATATCAATACTGCCTTCTTAAACAATTGCAAGGTTTAAAAAAAAAAAAAAAAAAAAAAAAAGCGCAGCACAGACTACGGTAACTGTGTTTAAGGAATTGTATGTAGTAGCTAAATCTATCCAAGAAAAGAGCACCACCTTGATGAACGAGTGCCGGAAAGCACACAAATAAGTTCAATGCCATGGAGAGAAATCAATGGATGAATGTTTCTTTTTCAGAGATAAGTAAATGATTTAAGGAAAGTGAGTGAGGAGTGAAAAGGAGCCTTCGCACAAATTAACACTACAGAGTTTGGAGGAAATTAAACAGTCGGGGGTTGTGCAAATGTTAGAGTGAAAATATCATAAGAGGAGAAAGCTTGGTTTGATAATAAAACCCATTGATGGCAGCCCACCTCAATACAGTCACGCCGTGTGGAACCCTGGCAGTCAAACATATTATACAAAGGGGGTGGGAGGGAGGGGAGGTTCGGGGGGTGGCAACTTCCACCACTATGTTTTTGTTCCCAGGGATCTTTATAGTGGTTCTGAAGGAAAATGGGCTCTTTTCCAAAAGGAACGGTCTGTAAATAATCAATTATAAATGATGGCTGCAGGCAGAGAGACAATCTGATTTACATCATTTGACTGTGGACAATTCGCTTGACATCACTAACTGCAAATAAGGGTGTGCCATTGGAACTGGACTGCCTCCGAATGTACAAGAAGGGCATGTTATCGGAGTACAGTTGTGTAAAAGTTAGACCAGGGCAAGGGATGTTAAACAAATTTTTTTTTTTAAATGTGTAACTATGTAAGGTTTTAAGGACCTAAACCAAACACTTCTGGTTTACAAAACCCTACTTTGTATGTTTAAAATGCCACTAAAAATCCATTTGAATCCTTCATTCAAAGTTGACAGACACTTTTTGCCAAACACTGGTAGCTAGTGTTATTTAACATTTAACCCTTTGGGTATCTCAAGGTTTTTATAAAGTTCAGTGTCTTTTAAAATAAAATCCAGGGGACTTGGTCATGCTGTTTCCGCCAGCACCAGGAGAGTGGGGAGAGACTCTGGCTCCTTTTTCAGCTGAAAGCTGCAGGAAGAGAATGAAAAATTAAACAGACAGTGCGTCTCTGGAGGAAGGGCTGGCAGGGGTAAGATGCACAAGAGAAGAAATGTTAGGAACATTAGGTCGTACGGTAGCTCTGAGTAATCAGACAGTCACTTTGATAAGGAGGCATGGAAAAGCTATAAGCACAGAATAAGTACTTATACTTCATGTATAAATTGATGTGGCTAACAATATTATAGCAAATGAAAAGTGGAAGGTAAACTATAGAAGGAATGTGCATTTCCCAATAGCATAAGCAGTCTATGCTGTAAAAGGGATAAAAAAATGTAAACCAAACATGCTACTTATAGGAGATCCTATAAGGCAGTGGTCCCCAAACTTTTTAGGTCTGTGCTTCCCTTTACCTGGTCCACACCATGCCCTCAGGAATTGGAAGGACAGAGCTGAGGCCCAGCCAAGAACGAGATCATGACTGCAACCAGAGGCTGGGGCCAGAAGTGCAGCAAGAATTAGGGTCAGAGGCCGGGACCTAGGGAAAAAGAGCATGGTAGGAGGCGGGGCTGGGCATGAGGGCGTGCCTGGAGCAGAAGTGGGGCCAGGAGCGAGAAAAGGTGGTGCACCCTGCCTGCCCCACGTGCGGGCTGGCCTGGGCACTGCTATGCCCTCTCCCCTTCCCCCCCCATGTTCCTCTGTGCCCCCCACTCCCTACTTTGGGGACCACTGCTATAAAAAATGTCTCCAAAGTGGAGCCAGAAGAGATTGTGCTCCTCCCCCTCGCCCCCAAGATTGCTGTGTAGCACAACCCACCACCCAGAAAGATCAGTAAATATATATTTAAAAATAGTTGCTTAACCATTAAACATTTTATCTAAAAATTATGATCAACTGTGGTATAGAGTAGATGTTTTTAGGGAGTGAAAGCCTATGTGGTGCTGTTTTGTACGTGAAAAAGAACAACTGCTGGAACTAAAGCAATTGTATAAAAGATTACGTTGCCCTAGACTAAAAACAACTCCAGCTAATGGCTTAGGGTTAACCCAGGAGGAAAATGTTGTGCAATATGTAAATGATCTTCTGGGGACTACTGCTGACAGGGAAAGCCATGTAAAGAATATAGGAAGCCCTATTTAAGGTTTTGACAACAGCTGGACTGAAGCTAAACCCAGAAAAAGGCCCAGTGAGCGAAGCACGAGTTTTCTGTCCTGGGACTATCCTTGCAACCCAGCGAGCAACCTCTAGAGAAACAAAAGGTAAAAGTGATTTTGGAAGTGCCCCCTCCCCCCAGAAACAGCACTGTGGTTGGTCACTGCTGGGCAGGACAACCTTTTGGTGGAATTTCGTCCCCGAGCGCACAGCCAGAGCTGCGCCCCTCTACCAGCGGTAGCAGAAAGAGGTAGAGTGGGAATGGAGTCTCCAGTGTAATCCAGGTTGTGTCAAAACCTCTTAAATTATACACTATCCCAAGTCCCTGGCACCCCAAGGTATACAAAAAAATCTTCTGGACTGGAGCAACCAGGAGCACAGTCATTTCAGCTATGACAACACAAGGCAATCAGGACAGAGGGAAACCTGTTTATGCTTCCAGGGTACCAGCTGGAGTTGAAATACAGTATAGTCCCTGTGAAACACATGTATTGGTTGTGTGGGGGGCTGGTGTGGTGGGGACACGTGATACTATCAAGACGGTACAGGGTCTAGTCCTTGTTTAACACGGAGGTGCTGGCTGTTTGGAGAGCAGCCAACTGTAGTCCGTTATAAACAACCCTTGCCTTGGCCATCAGGACTATGCATTGAAGGTACTCAGGATGAGTGTCCTGGAGATATTACCTCACGGGGTACTCCCCCCTCCAAATGCAGTACCCCATCTAAATTCTGAAAGGCTGCATCCTGGGGGGTCTGATGCTATGTATTGATTGCTCAGCCTCTCCCCCCAAAAGAGACCCTGTCACAGGATTTGCTCAGTGCTTAATTTGTTATGAAAGAGGTGTCGGGGCTCAAGCAACTTTTTTGCTTTCATAACGGATGCACCAAGCCCAGAGGTTTCGGGGGTATGAACCGCTGAGCCTAGCAAACCCAGACTGGATTTGGTGTTTGGGCTCTCTCGGTTCGGGCCAAAGCTGCACAGTTCAGGGGTAGCACAGGTTGACCCTGAATGCTACATTGGCTGTTGTGGCAGAAGCAGTATTGCGCTGTAATAAAGGACAGGTGTTGGCTGGTGTGATAAGTTCAACTGCTTGGTGGGTCTGCGATGCCTTGACAACTTACATTCCCTGGTGGGGCATGAGTGTGTTTTGCAGCACAGATCACAAGCCTTTACGCTATCCAGCACTTTTGTGCAATGTATAGGAACTAGCAAATAAATGGGCTAGCTTAGTGATAAATGTGGTTAAGGTAAAAGCTCCTTCCAGATAGGAGGACAACAGGGGTGTTGGAACAATTTGTATAGTGGGGGTGCAGAGAGCCATTGAACTCAGCTGTAAACCCTTTATTTAATGGAAACCCAAGCCAGGGGTGCAGCTGCACTCCGGTTCCAGCATCTGTGGGAAGTAAGCAAGGAAAGCAACCGAGAAGCAGCTGCTGTTAGCGAGGCTCCAGTGTGGGTCCCTCCCCCAAACTTGCCAAGCCTTGCTGTTACCACCTGAGCACAGGCAGCAAACATAGCTCTACACTGCAAGAATCTGATCCAGATCGATCCGCTCTTACACAAAAGAGTAACACAGGGCGAGTTAAACCAGCTACATGGTCCATTGGGCCTTGTCAGGGAAAACTGATGGCTCAGTGGAGGGGATGGTTTACATTACCCGACCTGGATTCCGCCCCAGCCCTTGAAGAAGAGAAATGTTAAGACTGGCACATGATGTGCCACCAGGGGTCCACCAACATGCTGATGCCCCACTTATGGGCGACTAAGCAAGACAGCCCCGTGGTACGATTGTAAAGCAGATGTAAAATTTCATGTTAACAGTTGTCTGGTTTGTGCTAAAAGACAATCCAGCAGGAAGAACAAAAAGTGTGGATTTATCTAGGCACAGCATTTCCAGGTCCTTGGAAAGACTGCTGATTGACTATGCAGGAGAGTTACAAGAGGAGGCAGTCAATATTTACTTGTGGCTATGTACACACAACGACAGCTTAAGACCGTACAAGTTAGGTCGCTCAAGGGTGTCGCTCACACCCCCTGGGAGACAAAACTTACACCGACCTAAGTGTTGGTGTGGACAGCGCTATGTCAGCGGGAGAGCTTCTCTAGCCCACGTTGCTACTGCCACTCAGGAGGGCTGGAGCAATTAAGCCGATGGGAGAGCTCTCTCTAATTGGCTTATAGCATCCACTCTAGCAGTGCAACAGAAACCCACCTGTGAGCTCTGTAGCGCAGCCATAACCTTTCTGTGTTGATGCCTTTACTACATGGATAGCAGCCTTGCCTACTAGAAAAGGCATTGCACTTGTTACAGCAAGACAATTGGTGAAGTGTGGCTTTTCTAGGTGGGGGAACATCCCAGACCATAGACAGGGATGAAGGAATGCAATGAAAGATGCTTGCATCATGCTGGGAATAGAGCAACACTTTCCCATAGTCTACCACCCCCAGGCTTCTGGCTTGGAGGAAAGGACAACCCGAACAATCAAAACAATGAGGTGTGTGAATCAGGCAAAGCCTGGGATGAAAGATTTCCTTTGCTCCTTATGGTTTTAAGAGGGAAGCCAAAATAAACAAGCTGCTGTCACTCCTTTTACTGCCATGACAAGGAAAAGAGAGGAGTCTCTTAGAACAACTGGTTGCTGTTCCCATGCCAAACCAAATGAAGGAAGGATTGGGCACAGAACAACTGATAAGACAGCTGGGGAAAATTGACAAGATGCGTGTCTGTCTATCACACAGCAGCAGGGGCTGGATTCTGCGAAAATGAGGGCAAGTAGGGGACAGAGCAATGGTGCCGTTAGTTCCCCCCCCCGAGATTATTTCTGGCACCTGGTGGGAAGGCCCCTCCTATATAATAAACTGCAGGCCTGGCTGTTTGTATTTGGTACAAATAGAAGCAGGGCCTAAAAGCAAGGATCAATGGCTATATGCTACTCAGTTAAAGCTGCTCAAAAGTTCGCAGTGAGGAAACACCAGAAATTGTGTTTGATTTTTCAGGCTTTTGGCCATGTAAGGACAAGCTGGTGTCATCACGCACAAGAAGTCTACTCCTGTGGTACATGGAGAACGCATCTCAAACTCAGAAGTAACAATGTAAGTTTGGGGATACGAGGAAGCTCTGTCACTGAAGTGAGAGCCAGAAGCCCTGGTCAGTCGTGGTGTGAAATAAACAAGGCCACTGGATACTAAATACAATTCTGTAAGTGGTCTAAGAACAAGCAAAACCATGGTAATGGTGTAAGACTTGACAACTATCACATCAATCCCTATTTAGGGAATGGTACCTTGACTTTTCCATATGGATATATTCAGCCTGTGGGGCATTATACATGTTTTGCTTGCATAAGCATTACAGGAAACACAAGGGCTTACCAGCATGTACCCTTCTGGGGTCAAAAAGGGTAGAAATAAGGATGACAAATACTGTGCACTGAAAAGAAAACCCCAGCATGTTTCATGGTGGAGGCAGGACCTGCTAACGGACCAGTATTAAAGCCCTTTAAAAAAGGGCTGTACAGTGATGTTCAATGTATACACCTACCTTTGTTGTTTAATTTGATTTCACTGCATTTGTCAAAATGATGAAATTCACCAGAGCTTGGCCAATTGTATGGCAAAATGATAAAGGACTATGAGAGAGCCTTGGTTGATACAAATGCAGAAGTAAAGGCATTCAAATCAAAATCAATTCAAAAGGTAAAGCCGATGGAGCCTATCTGCTAATTATGTAGCAGGGTGGTTTGGAACCAGAGCATCAATCTGAAACCAGGTGGACATCGAGTCCTTGAGCGAGCACGACCAAGCATTCCAGTGCAAGAACATCCTGAGCCCAATGTACGAGCAAAGCAAAGAACTCATTAATGAAGGACTTTTGAATGTCTAGGTTATGCCATTTGTTTAAGGACGCACAGCACAAAGTGAACGAAATAGTTAACCTTTATTGGTTTGGTTATCAAAGCAGGGCAATGGCCAGGGCCATAACATATTCTGTCTGGAGGGAGTGGGCTAGACAAAAATCAAGGCCGCACTCACTGATACAGAATAAGGTATATTGCCCTTCTTTATCCCCACCGAGACACTGAAAATGTCTTCTGGCACAGATCGGACTGATTGGCGCGAAACACAACCACCACCACCACCACCACCACCACCTCCTCCTCCTCTCATATACCTCCTCTCCTCCAATACCATGGGGTTAATTGAGGAAAGGATACACCACTTCTTATCCCACTCAGGCTATCCATCCCAGTAATGGCAGAACATCAGGTCATTGGAACCACTGTTAAGTACTAGTACTAGGGGTACTGGAAGATTCTTCAAACCTTATGAGTTGCAGTGAGTTTGTTTCTCCTCCTCAAATACCGTTGCAAGTTAACAACAAGGTCTGGAAAGCCCTGGACTTGTCCTGTTGCTTGCACCGGGGAGACACCCATACATACAGGTGGAATGCCTTAAGGACAGAGTTGATGGCATGCAGGTTCACTCTGTGGAAGCAGTTACTGGACTGCCCCATGCAGTTGAGATGCCGGGGAGCTGGTGAAGTAAGACAGCTTATGCTGGGAATGAGAAACACTGTGTGGTGGCTGGAAATAATCACTCATGGTACAAATCCAAAGACTGTTATTCGGATTGGCCAACGGTTTGTTTCACACCAAAATTCACTGCAGCGATAAAAGGAATGCCTTTACATCCCAGGCCCATTTTTCATAAGGTAACTGAATTACAGGCTGAATTCAGACTACAGGAGGATGCTTTGCAAGCAGTACCCAGGTTTGGGCATCCTATCCTTCCCTTCAGCCTGGATCTTAAAAGCTTAATAGCCAGGAACAGGGAATTTGGGTGCTAACTAGCCCCACCTGGTGGGAACAAGCGTACAAAGTGGAATTACATCCATGGTGAAGATTGTCATTGCAAACTGTGGTAGTTATCAACATGCTTGAGATAATTGAAATTATGATTTTGTGAAGTTTATTAGTTGTACAGTGTGTTGCAAAGTTATAGCTGTTTAAAATGCCTAAAATAGTAAAACCCATATAGTATGTAGAGTTTTAAGGTGGGAAATGTAGGATAATTAAGAAATTAAAGAATTAGAGTTAGCTTAAGTTTGGTTAAGACAGTAACATTTGTTTTATAGTTTGTGGCTACTTGGGAGAGGGCTCCAATAAGCAAACAAAAGAAGGTCGTGGGAATAATAAGTGGGATTACTCGTAGTATGGAAAGGACGTATGCTTCCAAAACTAACAAAGAGCTGCAGCAACAAGACAAAGGGGAATTGTCTTCAAAGAAACAAGTCCAAATCTTTTCACCGTTCTGCTGGAAAGCAAGGATGTGGGGGGGAAAAATAAGAAAGGAAGACATTTGAAGAATAAACTGCTTCAAACTGGGTTTTCGTTAAAGCAAGCAAGTTAGCTAAAGAGTATAAAGAGAGCCATGAATGTGAAAGTTCTTGGTCAGAGCCTACCTGATCATGTTGGAGTATACAAGAATAAGAGGGTCATCCCTCGATCTAGCCTATTTGTAAGTATATTGATCACATGTTTATAAAGACTTTTGTTGCTGCATTGGGTATAGTGACTGCGAGCCATGTTTATGCATTAGCTCGAAAGTACCATTTAGCCTTTGGATTTAATCAAGGAATTTATGCTTAAATTGGTGTTTAGTGGTTTCCCATAAGAACGGGAAGACTGGATCAAATCAATGATCCATCTAGCCCAGTATCCTATCTTCCGAAAGTGGCCAATCACAGATACTTCAGAGGGAATGAGCAGAACAGACAATCATTGAGTGAATCATCCCATTGTCCACTCCCAGCTGCCGGCAATCTGAGGCCAGGAACACACAGAGCATGGGGTTGAATCCCTGACCATCTTGGCTAGTTGCCATTGATGGACTTACATACATACTTAACTGTGACATGTAACTTACTTAAATCAGCTTCTGTTCCAGGTGACTGGAGAATAGCTAATATGAATAATTTTTAAAAAAGGCTCCAGATGCTATCCCAGCTATTACAGTCCTAACTTCAGTGCCAAGCAAATTGGTTGAAAAGATAATAAAAAACAGAATTATCAGACCCACAGATGAACATGATTTGTTGAGGAAGAGTCAAAGCTTTTTGTAAAGGAAAATTATGCCTCACCAATCTACTAGAATTCTTTGAGGAGGGTCAACAAACATATGGACAAGGGTGATTCAATGTATATAGTGTACTTAGATTGACAGAGCGCCTTTGACAAGATCCTTCACCAAAGGCTCTTAAGCAAAGTAAGCTGTCATGGGATAAAAGGGAAGATCCTCTCCTGAATCAGTCACTGGATAAAAGATAGGAAACCCAGGGTAGGAACAGGTCAGTTTTCTGAATGGAGAGAGGTAAATAGCGGTGTCCTTCAGGGGTCTGTACTGGGACCAGTACTGTTCAACATATTGATAAATGATCTGGAAAAAGGGGTTAACAATCAGGTGGCAAAATTTGCAAATGACACAAACTGCTCAATTAATATTCAAAGCAGACTGTGAAGAGTTACAAAGGGATCTCATAAAACTGGGTGACTGGGCAGCAAAATGGCAGAGGAAATTCACTGTTGATAAATGCAAAGTAATGCACACGGGAAAACATAATCCCAACTACACATATAAATTGATGGGATCTAACTTAGCTGTTCCCACCCAAGAAAGGTCTTGGAGTCATTGTGAATAATTCTTTGAAAACATCCACTCAATATGCAATGGCAGTCAAAAAAGCTAACAAAACGTTGGGATTTCATACCCTTAAGTGACAAAAGTTTTGCCAGCATAAAGTACTAGCATACGCAAGGCCTTAAAACTGCTGCCTATTAATAATTCCAGCATATTGCTCATAGATAAATGCCTTCTTAAAACACTCATTTCAAATATAGCTCAACTGTGACAATCAAACATGAATTAAATCCATCCATATTTCAACTTTCAGAGATCAGTCCCTTATTAGACTATATCTTGCTTTGCTATCAAAGTTGATCCTGGTCATTTTTCATTTGCAAAATTAAAAGGCAATAAACAGAAAAGATCAGAGAGAAGCAGTGCACTTATCAAACGTATTGCCAGTTGGGTTAATAAGCGCAATTACAGTGCCTGGTAGAAAACGGCTGGTAATTAATATGCTTGAGGCAGTCCCCGGATGCCATTTCACTTACTCTAATCTACTTTCATTCAAGAGTTTAACTGGTTTGGATTTTCCTATTCAGGGGAAAAAATAAAAAAAAAAAAGAAAAAGGATCACAGATAAATACAAAAATTCAAGCTTTGCATTAAAACAAACTCTTCTTACCTTCCAGCTGATTTCAGTGAGGCAGCTGTTGCTATGCAGTATACATCTATCTATTAAAAAGAGCGTGCACCAGGCTAGAGATAGTAGAGCAAGTACCGCACCAGTTTATGTAACTAGAACAGCTCCTATCATAACTAATTAGACTACTCCTCCTACCACTGCATGTACACAACGGACTGCAAAAAAATGCCTAGAAGGTTGCTACTTGACTTGCTTTGTCTTGGTTTCCTGCCAAGTGTCTTACCAAACCTCATCCTTCCTGCTGCTTTTCTGCATTTTCACTAAGCCTGTGCCTCCCTCCACATTAAAATTCAGTGCTTTAATTGTGGAACTTTGCCTTCTAAGCCACTGAAGATTCCGGAGGATTCTATGTTAACTCTTCGCCCAAGAAATAGATGATTATCCCTTTTAATAACTCAAAACACAGGGGTGTAAATGGCTTCTTAGCCATCTCGCACCCCCAGACCAGAGAAGGGATTTTGCTTCAGCTGATTCAAAAGCTAAGGACCAGTTACAATATATTGATTTGGCTTTTGAAACCTCCTCCGCTCAAACCACAAATTCCAAGGCTGTATGAAACCTGCTTTGGGCTCCTATCTGCTTCTCAGCAGTATTCCAGGAGCCCAATCTTGTATCACGCAGACCTTCTGCTACAGGTGCTGAGCACACGAATGACCTTTAGTTTGTGAATTGGGTTTTTCCTAGTCCCTTGAGAAATTCAAGTTATTTTTTTCCACTCGGACCCCCTGGCCTGTGGGAGGAATCTGGCACTGTATAACTTTGGCATATTTGAGATGCTTATAAGGCAAACATACATAGTTGTGGAAGACAGAAAGAGGGTACCAGAAGGAAATCTAGAAGGGTGAATAGTGCAAAAAAGGATAGCAAAAACCCCATGAATGCGGATATAGCACTGGCCAAAATGTGGGATTTTTAGTTCACTGGAAATTTTGCTTTGGCTAAGTTCCAAATGGGAATGTTTAAAAAAAATATATATATTTCCTGCAAACTGGAAATCTCAAAAACAAATTCATTTAG
Organism: Mesoclemmys tuberculata; assembly: GCA_007922155.1. Lineage (NCBI taxonomy): Eukaryota > Metazoa > Chordata > Testudines > Chelidae > Mesoclemmys > Mesoclemmys tuberculata. The sequence continues at coordinate 9,590,730 of ML675629.1, read as the reverse complement.
GAGACACTGACATGGTGCTACTGAAACAAAATCCACTTCCCACAGCTACTGAGTGAAACTTATCTTGCTGTGAATTTCAAGGTTGCTATTAACCTGGGGCATTAACCTGCTATTAACCTGGTGGACCTGCCCCAGAAGATCTGATCCTGGAAACCCACCCAAGGGAAGTCCCCCTAAAGCTGAATATCCTGGAAAACTGAAGCCTTCAGTACTGCAGTGAGCTGGCAGGTTTTTCAGGGAACCCTGCTTTTGATTAGCTAAAGGTTTCAGGTTTGATAAATCAGCATTTTCTAACAATCCTGTTTGGTTGGTAAAATTCTGACCAGCTCTCTCCCTAATTTAAAACTACAGTTTCACAGATTTTTAAGGTCACAAGAGACTATTGTGATTATCTAGTCTGAAGAACACAGGCTTTAGCCTTTCTTCCAGGAATTTCTGCAGTGAGCCCACTAGCTTGTAGAATTATAGCCCACTCTGGTTTTGTGGCTTTGCTTCCTACACTTGTAGAAATACAAGCTCTTGCTCTGCATAAGCTAAAAAAGTTATTATATTTAATTTTAGTAGATGCCCATTCCTGGGATGCCAATGAATCACATGCATTGTATTCTGATCAAGATATTTTTAATAGAGTGCTCTTACTTTTTCTTAGCTGGGTGTAGGATAGAAGTTGTCCGCTTCAATTCACCAGTGTGAACTGGTCTCCATCCAGTCTCACAGTCACCATCCTTGGGAGATAGCCAGACTGTGCGATAAACTGAAGCTGCTTCTCACAGCACATGTGTTACATAAGATAGCGTGATAGTCTTTTGGGAAGTGCTCGGTAATAATTTTGTTTGCCTTTTCTCATTGTTTTTCACTCTTGGGGAGCCATTTACTTTTCTTTCCTGTACAACAAACAGCTGGAGCTCACAGGAAAAGGAAAAGCTCAAAACTACAATTTGGGTGGACAATCCTCATATAAAGAGTTTGTCCCTGGTTCCTCTGTTCCCTGACCCGAGAGCTGGACTCTAAACTACCTTTGCACCTCCCACATTTTGGGGCTGTTCAGGTGCAAACTCAGCATCTGGTGTAATGTAAAGCAACCTTTCTTTTACTCTATTTGTACTGCCCCAGGCCTCTGAGGTACTGTATATAGCACAGAATAGCTGGCACACAATCATACTGTACTCCCCCACCCTTATTCCTCTGGACTGCCTAGCCTGCCCCAAATGACCCCAGAATACCCCGTTAGTTACTAGAGAGCATTAACCAAGGAGGAAATTCACTTCTCAGGAAAATGTTCAAACATCCTGGTAAAATTCATCTGAACTAAAATCTCTGGGGGCTAATTCGGGAATACCAGGTCCACTCTTTAAAAAGGAGGCTGACAAACTGGAAAGGGTTCCAAAAAGAGTGACAAGAAAGATCAGATGTCTGGAATACATGTCTTGGAGAGACTCCAGCTAGTCAGTTTAACACAGAGAAGATTAATAGCTGGTTTGATCATGGTCTATAGATTCCTTCTCAGAGAAGAGATTTCTCACAGTAGAAATCAAGCAGACTAAAGACATAAGATCCAGTGGCTGGAAGTTTAACAAATTTAGACTAGAAATAGGGCACACAATAAGAGTCATTAACCACTGGAACAACTTACCTAGGATTTTCTTTGTCACGTGAGGTCTTTAAAGCAAGATTGGATGTCTTCTGAAAAGACAGGGTTTTGCTCAACCAGACAGCATCACCTTGATGCAGGAAACACATGAGCCCAAACCCAGCAGGGAACCGATCTGCCTCTAGGCACCTAAATCCACCATTTCAAAACAACTGCAGTGCTGGTGCACCCCACAGCTGAGGAGCTTCTTAGAGCCCTCACTCAAGCTGAACCCCCAGAGAAATGCTTAAACTAGGAACGGAACAGCTCTCTCACCAGCAGGGCCTGTGCTGTGGGCAGGCCCTGTTCATGTCTGGCACCTGGTCCCAATCAGAGCTGGCTGCAGGAAGGCCATGCTCAAGCTGCTGATTGGCAGAGGGGAGAGCCTAGTAGCCACTCAAAATACAGCTGTAGGAACAGGGACATGAAAGGTGTCCCTGATAGAGGTCGGTCGGTCAGTCAGACAGACAGACATTCATTCATTCCTTACTGCTGGTAGGACAGGGACTACTTAAGTTACTGACCTGGCTTAATTGCCTGTCTCCAGGAGAGGGTTCACAGCTGAGGACCCTGAGTAGAAGGCAATGCCTGTCTGGCCCATCAGCCACGCAGGTATCCGAGCCCCTCTCTGCAGCTTTGCACTCCTGCTATCTTACGTGGCTCCCAGCTCAGCTGGCTGGCTTCTGAGAAGCCCTGTCTTGTGGCTAATTCTCCCCAAGCATTGAATGGGGAGCCTGGGCACCTAACTCTGGGCTGAAAGGGCCAGTGGGCGGCAGACGGCGTACGGGTTAGGTGTTGCAATGTCCAACGACCTTTAAAGTGCCGGGTGTTGGTGACGGTCTGTGGCCTGGGTTATGCAGCAGGTCAGAGATGATCATAATGGTCCCTCCTGGCTTTAAAAAGCCATGAAATCTGTGAATGGTGAGCTCACATGTGCCAGTTTTACACCAGTGTCACCCCACTGACTCCTGCTGTGGACCAGTGTAAGGGAGATCAAAACTAGGGGGAAGCTGCCCTAACCCCAACCCCAGGAGCCATCAGCGTATGATACAGAGGATGTTCCACACCCCCATTGCCTCCCGGTTAACTGGCCCCGGTAGGGTCAGGAAGGGCAAAGGAGGTGACTGGCTTTACTTGAAATCACTAGCGCTTCAGCCTCTTTGGGAAGGAGGAGGTGGAATCCCCTGCTCACAAAGACCCATTCTAACAATAAAGTCTGGACCATCCTCCCCGGACACCATCCACGCTTTCCAATCGTTCAGGTGTGCCGTGAGCTGTTCCCCTCCGTGGGGAAGAGTGCTTAGCCCCCACATCTCCACTAGAAGAGCTCTGAAAGGTGCGGCAGTCAATGGCCACAGGACTGGCTTCACATTTTGGCTGTATTACCATATGAGCCAGGTAGTGGGACTTAGCCTCATGCACAACCCATGCGACCCAGCTAGGGTCAGACTCCTGCCTGCCCCCAGGACGTGGAATGCTGAGGAATGCCGCATGACAGAGCCATGGATGGTCATTTTCAGGGGTAATAGCAGATCTGAGAGGGCAGATCAGGCTGCTACAATCAGTGATGCAACGTGTGGGAAGAGGAGTGTGCATCAACATATCTGTGCACCGCCATGCCCTCTAGGCTGTATCACTGCAAGCTGTTTTAGTTTATGAGCACAGCAGAGACAGAGTGGGAAAGCCTGTTACAACACCAAGTGCACGCTACGGGTCTGGCACAATCCTGCCTGCGTTTGTTGAGGGGAACATTTCTTCATTTACAGAAAGTGGGAATAATATAAGATGGGCCAAGGATGGCTTCTCACTCCTGCTTACACCTGTGCCAATAATCGGATGTTAAGCCGGGAGTGGGAATCCATCCCTGGCCCATAATAAAATTCTCTGTGGAAATCTGCTGGATCATTTGACGTCCGGAGCGTACAGGCCCTAGGTTGACCCCGGTGGCGGCAGTCTCAGGAAAGGCTGGTCCCGGAAGGATGAGATGAGGCAAGGAGAAGCCAGTGTGGCGATTGGGGTACAGGCGGGCAGGATAGCACTGCTAGGGTCTAGATTGTATGTGTGCATTCATAGACTCAGACTCATAGGTCAGAAGGGACCAATATGATCATCTAGTCTGACCTCCTGCACAAGGCAGGCCACAAAACCCTACCCATACACATTTATAACAACCCCGAACCCATGACTGAGTTATTGAAATCCTCAAAAGTGAGATTTGAAGACCTCAAGCTGCAGGGAATCCATCAGCAAGCGACCCATGCCCCACGCTGCAGAGGAAGGCGAAAAACCTCCGGGGCCTCTGCCAATCCGCCCCTGAGGAAAATTCCTTCCCGACCCCAAATATGGCGATCAGCTAAACCCCGAGCATGTGGGCAAGACTCACCAGCCAGCACCCAAAAAGGAATTCTCTGCAGTAACTCAGTTCCCATCCCATCCAACATTCCCACAGACCATTGAGCAGACTTATCTGCCGATAATCCAAATCAATTGCTCAAATTAAACTATCCCATCATAACATCCCCTCCATATACTTATCAAGCTTAGTCTTAAAGCCAGATAAGTCATTTGCCCCCACTACTTCCCTCGGAAGGCTGTTCCAGAACTTCACTCCCCTAATGGTTAGAAACCTTCGTCTAATTTCTAGTCTAAATTTCCTAATATCCAGTTTGTACCCATTCGTCCTCGTGCCTATATTAGTACTAAACTTAAATAATTCCTCTCCCTCCCTAACGTTAATCCCCCTGATATATTTATATAGAGCAAGCATATCCCCCCGGAGCCTTCTTTTGGCCAGGCTAAACAAGCCAAGCTCTTTGAGTCTCCTTTCATAAGGCAGATTTTCCATTCCTCGAATCATCCTAGTAGCCCGTCTCTGAACCTGTTCCAGTTTGAATTCATCCTTCTTAAACATGGGACACCAGAACTGCACACAATATTCCAGGTGGGGTCTCACCAGCGCCATATATAACGGCACTAACACCACTGCAAAGCTGGCATTTGTCTTAATCAATACAGTCGCTACAATAACACTAACGAAATAGAACGCTCAATTATAGCTCATCCACCACACTCCCTCATTCCCATTACTCCATACTGCCAGTGGGGGGCGTTGTAGCAGCCTTCTATGGGCACAGGGGGGCCTGTTTTTGGGATTTTAGTGCCTTTCTCTCTGCAGCATAAAGTTTTTGCAGCGGTATCCTCAATGCTGCTTGACATGCTTTGGCGCCATGGGGTCAGACACCTCATATTAAAACAGCCTGCTTCTGCGGCACCCTGTGCTCTAGGGAGGGCGTCAAGGAGTGCGGAAATCCTGAATGTCATTTAAAATAAATTTTTTAGTGCAGAATCACACTTTAATTTTTTCTGTAGTTAAAAAAATACCAGCCTCAGTGAAGCCTTGACAAAACGGGCGTTTGTTCTGCTCTGGTGTTCTGGCTCTCTCTGGTGGCAGATTCTGAAAATAGCAACATGAGCTATTGTAAAAACCCTTCCCTCACTACTGGTGAGGGGGCTCGTAAACCCTGCTAAAGCTGTTCCTGACACAGCCACAGGTCCCCTGCATACATAGCCCTAGGCACAGGCCTTACTGAATTGTAGCTTTGCATAAGCGCCCTGTGAACATATCATCACACTGCTCCTTTTTACCAAACCTAGCGAAACGACTCATGCGGCTGATAGCAAGATCTAGAGTAACATCTTCAAAAGGGCCTCAGGACATGTCTACATCAGTGTTCTCAGCCAGAGGGGATCTGTAACCCTGGGGGCATGCAGACATCTTCTAGGGGGTACATTAACTCATCTAGATATTTGCCTAGTTTTACAACAGGCTATGTAAAAAGCACTAGCGAAGCCAGTACTAATTAAAATTCCATACAGATATATGACCTGTTTATACTGCTGAATATACTATACATTGAAATGTAAGTATTTCTATTCCGGTTGATTTATTTTATAATTATATGGTAAAAAATGCGAACGTAAGCCATTTTTCAGGAATAGCGTGCTGTGACAAGTCTTTATTTAGCAAGTAGTTTTCAGGTGAGGTGAAACTTGGTGGTACACAAGACAAATCAGACTGTGGAAAGGGACGTAGTAATCGGGAACGTCTGAGAGCTGCTGGTCTACACTACACAATTAAGCTGACCTAACTTATGTTGGCGTACAGCTGCCACGGAAATGACATCACTTGTGCGTGTCTACACTTTGCGTCTTGCGTCAGCGGTGCGCGTCATCACCTGGAGCGCTTGCACCAATTGACCTGTCAGTGCAGTTGTGGGTTGGTTTCTGAAAGCCAGTGACAGCGGATGTCAGCAACGCAGAGTCTACACTGAGGCCTGATCTACATTCCAGAGTTAGGTTGGTGTAAAACAGCCTACGTCGGCTTAACTCTGTAAGTATCTACGCTAAAATGTAGCTCCCACCAATGTAACTCGCCCACTATACTGGCTTTATAAGGCCCCCTCTGTGAGAGACGTAGGGCTAAAGCTGATGTAGTTAGGTCGACGCAGTGTCACTGTATACACCGCATTGCTTACCTCGATTGTTGCTGCCTTTCAGGAACCGTCCCACAATGCTCCACACTGGCAAAGGACGTGCATCGCTGATACAAGGAGTGCAGTGTGGCCATATAAAAGTGATTCAGTTACGTCAACGTAACTTAGATCATTTTCATTTTGTAGTGCAGACTTGCCCTGACGTCTCATCGACCTAACTACATCGAATTTGATTCTACGCCTGCCATGGCGGTGTATTATCAAGTTGGCGTAGCAGATGAATTGCATGGACAGGAGCAAAATTTTAGCACAGACGTTTAGGCCGTGTCTATGGTGCTAACACGTATGTCGGCTGGGAGCGTGAATATTCCGCCCTTCTGAGCAATGTAAGTTACACCAGCACAAATGATAGTGTAGACAGCACTATGTTGGCGGGAGAAGCTCTCCCACCGACATAGCTACAGCTGCTCGTTGGGGGTGGTTTAATTTTGCCGACGGGAGAGCTCTCCCCTGTGGGCACAAAGCGGCTACACGAGAGCTCTTACAGTGGTGCAGCTGCATTGGTACAGTTGTGCCACTGTAAGCTCTCTAAGTGTAGACATGGCCTTACAGAATTAGGCTCTGTCTCATCTACCGCTAAAATTGATTGGGATAATGGGCATCATGAGCATTCAGACGAGAGCAAAGGACAGTGATACTAACACACACTGGCTCCTGAGACTAGCATTCCTGAAAGGAAGACGTGCCTGACCTGAGGTCACCGTGGTTGAGCTGGTGCTCAGTACACGGACAGCCTGAAAAGGGAGGTGAAAACAGGGTGAGAATGGGGTTTTAAGGAACCTGAGGGAAAATGGCATTATACCCAGGCCCACTGCATTCCAGCCCAAAGATCACTGCCCCCTGGAAAGTAAGAGCGTTATGAACTGGGACCAAAAAGGCAAAGAGAGACACTTTTCGAGGGGAGAGGCTCAGCAGCTGGGTGTAGTCGCACTCTGATCTCTCTCACATTAGTTTCAATACGAAGCAAGTCTATTGACATCAGTAGAGTTACTCTGGATTAACACTGGTGGAAATGAGATCAGAATCCAACCCGTACTTTCTATGTTGAAGACAATGGCTCGTGCTGGTGTGAACCAGTCAAAAGAAACCTGTGGGCCACAGGTGTTTCTGGATGGGTTCATATTTCTTTTCTTTCTTCTTCTGTAAGACACATTTTTACAATGGTCAGTGGTCCTATCTGACCTTGCAAGAGACCTGAAGCCTAAAAAAATCCTTGTGGTTTTTTGGGGCCTGACTTGCCTATAGTTAGACAGAGGTGCAACTCCATTGAGAACAGCGGAGTTACGCCAACAGGAAGTTGATGTGATGGAGGCAGGATCAGGCCCTGCATGTTTTCTCTGCTGAATTTTGAAAGGAGTAAATTCCTCATTTGTCTTACCGAGTGTCATGGTAATCAACCAGTTGTCCATGGGGAAATTCTGTGACCATTCCTGGACCTTGTGTTCTTTGCTTGCCTTTAGATGGTATAGAGAAACAGGGACTATGGGCACCTACCTCCCAGACAAGACCAACCCCATGTAAATTGTCTCAGGAACGTGCAGGGACTCAGACCGCCTGGTTCCTGCTACACCATTTCCACACCCTCCCGTGAGCTGCTTGACCTGCTGTCCCTTCCCTTTGAGATGTAAATTACAAACCACCCATTCACTGAACAGCTTAGCCCTGGTCTACACTACAGAGCTAGGTCCACGTAAGCTGTCTTGCCAGATTCAAACATCCCCAAACATAGAGGGTCGGTGGAAACACCAAAAGCTGGAACTGGATCCATGTGTATAATCTGAAGCTGATTTTTTTTTTTTTTAACCCAAGAACGGGACCAAACCAGGAACACCAACTCAAGCAACTTGGAATTGTGAATTCAATTTCCTCTCTCCCCTCCTACATGGCTGGCCCTGTGCTTCTGGTTTCAGTGAAGATTTTCTGTTTTCCTGTTCTACGTCAGAGTGGCAGGAGCTTCCAGAGAGTGGTTCATCTAGTAAAATGTACACCACGTCCTGAGATCAGAGGATCTTGGGCTATTCTAGCCATTTCTGTACCCATTGAACCCAAACGCCTGCAACTCTAAAAACTAATCTCAACCTAGTACAGATGCATCCAGCATCACCTCCTTCGCCTATCTCTACGCATAACACAGACAGGCTGTTCTAAGCCAGCAATTAATCAGCATTCCAATAAGCAGCCATTCTTACAGCTCTCCGTGTTACATGAAATGAGTGCGTAAAAGTCTCGGCTAAGACAGCTAAATTCTAAAATGAAATCCATTACAAGTCAGAAGTTGCGGAACATCCATTTCGTAATACACCAAAGAAAATCCTCATCTTCAGTGGGCAACAAGATATCGTTTTGCTTAGAAATGTCCCAGGTAGGATTTAGTTCACATGGCTGGAGCAGAGCCGTGCCACTGCCTTAGGAAGCCGTGTCAGACTGGTACTTTGTCATCACTGTCGCCTTCCTGTTTCTTTCCACCGTCAGATAATAGACATGGTTGGCTTCTGGGTAAGTGACTTTGCACAGTGGCAGCTTGTAGATGGCAGAGTTGTCTGTAGTTAGTAGCAGGAAGAGAAGCGCCGAGAAGCAGAAAGGCCAAGTGCAGGCTGGCAACCCAAACTGAAAGAAAAAAGATCTTGGATCATTCAACTCACAGTTTTGACTGCTCTGTTTGCTTAGTTCTTCAGCCCCAGAGAGATACAAAGCAAAGAACCATGGAGCTTCAAAACAAGCCCTTTGTTAAAGAGGTGCGTGTGTGGTTGCATGGCTTGTACCACGCAACCTGTCTGATAGGCTTCGGAGACTTTCCGAAAGGCTGCTGGTGACCAAATGGCTGCTCAGTGTCCAATGTGAAATGAGTCACTTGTATCATCAAGTTCCTAATGCACGCGTGTCCATGTGTTGTATGAAACTGGATGTGTGGCTCATTACAATAACCCGTAACCACTAACCCCCCTTTTTATCCTATAACCATAGGGGTGTTAATGGACCACTTCACATTGAATGGTTTCTTAGAAGAGGTGCTAACTATTTATGCTGAACTGTCTGTTTGAGCTTGTGTTTAGCTGCGACACTCTGAGCTTGGTCTACACTACAAAATTACTTGGTATCGCTACATCGCTCAGGGATGTGAATAATCCACACCTGAGTAATGGCGTTATACTGACCTGAGTGTCAGTGTAGATGGCACTATGTCGATGAGAGAATTTCTCCCGTTGACATAGCTTATGGCAGTGTAAGTTATGTTGCTGAGGGGGTGGAATAGCATCACCTTTTCTATTCTCCTTGCATGAAGGGGATTAACTAAACCAATAGGAGATGCTCTCTCCCATCGACGTAGAGTGCCTTCATTAAAGCTTTGCAGCTGTGCTGATGCAGCGTTTTAAGTGTAGCCCTGCTCTGAGTACGTTTCCCAGACCTCAGGAAGAGGTCTGTGTAATTCGAAAGCTCGTCTCTCTCACCAACTGACATTGGCTCAATAAAAGATATTATCTCACCAACATTGTCTCTCTAGCTGCCATATCGTATTCTTGGTGGCAGTCTCAGAACAGTCATGGGAACTTTGAAAACTAGAAAACAACAGTAAAAAAATACCTACCACAGAAAGGCAATTAGCAAGCGCTGCTGACAGATAGGCACAAAAGAAGGCTGTGAGACGGACAAAAGAAACGTCAAGTTAAAACATGTTTGCTCAGAGCATTAGACAGCTAGAAAAGATCCATAACCACAGATCCCACAAATGCACCTCTGGCTACTCTTTCTGATAGATACACAGACACACACCCTTGTTTTTTCTAGGGATCAATGTCTGGAACATGTGTTCGGTATGCACAGCTTTTAAGGAAATGTCCATACGTAGAGCACTGTGGTGGCACAGCTCTACCCATACAGCTGCACTGCTGAGCGTGTCTGGTGAGGAAGCTCCATGTCACTGGGCGAGAGCTCTCCCATTAGCCTAAAAAACCCACCTCCGAGAACGGCGGAAGCTAGGTGGCAGAAGCTCTCCCGTCGACATAGCGCTGTGCACACGAGCGCTTATGTTGGTGTAACTTATGTCACACGGGGGGGTGGAATATTCACACTCTTGAATGACACAAATTTTGCTGACATGAGCTGTAGATGTATCCTAAGACCTGAAGGGACCATTATGATCATCTAGTCCAGGGGTGGGCAAACTATGGCCCGTGGGCCAGATCCAGCCCCTCTACCATTTCTGTCCGGCCCGCCATGATACCCGGCAATTGAGGAAATTAATAGAATCTTCCTCCATGCAGGGGCGTAGCTACGAGTGAGCCGGGATGGGCCACCCACTTTGAAAGCAGGTCAACCCAAGCTCTGCTTAAGCTACCTTCAATTGGAGCTTTTTCGGCTGGTGTCTTCCCGAATTTCCTGCTTCCGGTCACGTGGCCAGAAGCAGGAAGTTCGGGAAGTGCTTGACCGCAAGTTGTAAATAAAAGTTTAGCGTTTGTGTTGTTACAAATTTGACACGTGTTCACAAAATGACTTGCAATAGGAATTGCCTCCTAGGATAAGCTTTGGAGAAACGTATATTCAGTTGCTTGTTCTTAAGTGCAATTACTTTGTTGTGGAAAGAACATAATGAGGTTTCATTGATCTAGTAGAAAGGTATGGCCCGCGGCGACTTACCAAAATTAGTGGAGTGGTCCCTCTGCAAGATTTATTGCCCACCCCTGATCTAGTCTAACCTCCTGAAAACCTGGCCATAGAGTGTCACCAAGTGGTTCCTGCCTCATGCCCATAACTTGTGACCATCCCCGATGGAGGACACATTCCTGTGCATCCCTTGTGACCTGCCATGTTGTATGTGAGCCTGAAAGGGAGTTTGCAGACCAAAAAGCTGGTTTAAAATGGCTCTGGGTATGAATTTCATCCAAAGGGGATGGGGAGGTAGGCCCATAACTCTGCCCCCTCCCTCTGCAACCCCTATCGATGAAGCTGATTGAAAATTTTCTGTTGAAAGTGTTCTGCAGAAGAAATTTGGGCTTTTGACTCAATGCATTTTTTTGTGAAAAAAACATCTGCTTTGTGTGGGAAATCTGGACACTTCATCGAAAAACTGAATGCCTAAAACCTGAAGAGCTTAGAGTTTTCACTGAAAACAGACATTTTTTAAATTCAAAATGGCGCTGCTCTGCCTAACAGAAACTGTCGTTTGGGTGCTTTTTGCTCCCATGCTCCTCTCTGGGCTGGGCTATTGCGGGGACTATGTCTTCCATGACGTGTCCCCACCCCGATGATGCACCTTCTCCCCTCACCCACCTGGGAGAAGGTGGTGCCTCATGGGACATGTAGTCCAGCCAGAGAGCTCAGCCTATCAAGGAAAATGGGAACATAAGGCACCAAAACTACCACTCCTATGGGGCACTGTGATGCTATTTTGAATTAAAATATTTCAGTTCTCAGCCAAAATATTGGGGTTTTTTTATATTTCACTGAAAATTCAACATTTTCTGAGGAAACAACCTTGTTTTCTGACCAGCACTACCCCTACAGCACACTGGGCATCCTATGGGAGCAGGCAGCTGAGCGCACACTCCCTGTGCATTGGGAGAGATAGATTGTATTTCCCTGAGGCGCTGTTCCTTCCTGAGTTCCCTTTTCAGTGTGTGGTGGCTCTGTCCTCCCACCAAAAAACATTGCTGGTGCCTCGATGGCAGATTTTAGCTCTAACTAATCAATCCTTCGCTGGGGTCACACATCTAGCACCTTTCACCAGCACGAGGTGCATTGACAAGGACGGGTGGTAGCAAGCGTACCGCAGGCAACTGCGAGCAAGTGGGTCTGCCAGGTGGGGGCATAGAACATGCCTGCTATTGCAACGCAGGATAGGGCGCTATTATAGCCCCAAAAGCCAGAGTAGATCTCCGCAAAGGGCGCTGCAGCGGTCAAGCCTGTAAAGCAAGCAAGATACATCATGGGAAACTCAAGTAAAAAAAAAATCCCAGGTTATTAACAGAGCCCATTTCTTTCTCTTTGTCACTAGTACTGACATTCAACCTTCTAATGGCCCTCCATCATTTCTACTGCTTGTTTACTCCTTGGCACTACACTTTACATAGGCAATTAAAATAGGCTGATTAGTGTCACTCTCTGCTTCTTAAATATGAGCAGAGGCGCTAAGGACAATCATGAATTCCATCTGCAGCATCGCCAGCCTCCACGCCGAAGGTGCACTGCTTCGACCAGCCTTTTCAACATCAGCGCAGAGCAGGGTGGATCTTTAAAAAACAAAAGACTTCACTGCCCCCACCGTTCTCCCCTGTCAGAGGAGAGCTGGATTCTACAGGACCTATATTAGCCGTGTCACTTAATGCATTACTGAAAGGTGTGCAAACTCTACCGCGATGATGCTGGTATAGGAACCTGTACAGAATACAACAGAATAGAATGTGGAATATATGGGTTGCAAACGCTGCAGGAGGGTTTTTAAATGCAAGTGAGGCATTGGCTTAGTATCATTGGATGATGGGGAAGGGAGTCCTATGGCGGATACTTGTAATTTTTGCATTCATTCCATGGAAGCATTTCTGCTGAGCACAGGTTTTCAGAGCACCAAAGACCTGTGGATTCCCCACGCCTCTTGCACATGGCATTAATCTGGAACCCTTCCTCAGTGCACAACAATGGCTTTATTGATCCTACAAATGTGTGAACGATGGTACCTAATCTTCCATGCTGGTAGATGGAATTTTTACGTTAGCGACCTGCCATCTATGCCCAGAGACAGAACTCCAGCATCATGTTGGTGATTTGTCCCAGGACAAAGTGAGTGTAAACTGTGAGCAAAGAGAGAGATTTGATCTGAGAGGCACAGGCTTCACCATCTATGCAAATTGTAAGGGAGGAGTAAGCAACCCCTAGGTCAGATCACGTAGTCAATGGGCTTCCAGGCTGGTATAAGTGTCTGTGCTAGCAAATGCTTTTGCAGCATTAAGACCTGATTTTAGATATGATGCAATGACAAGAGATGATAAACATTAATGATGGAATGTGGAGGAAGAACAAGGGTTAGAGCATGAAGATCACAGAGTTTCTCTGTGTGCATTTCTTGATGGTTCAGTTAACTGTTGAATAGACTAATGATTACAAGGTTGATGTAGTGCACACGCTTTATTTAGATTGCAGCATTTGAATTTGTTTGGCACACAGCAAGGGAGAGAAGCAATCATGAGGCGACATGGATCTTGGCTGACATGGATTGGTGCCCAGAGCTCCCAGCCGCAGTGGGTGCTGGACCCCCTACCTTCTGCAGGAGGGCTGGGGCTCTCACTGGGGGTTCAGTCTTCCCTCCCCCAGCCCCATTTTGTCAGAGTTATTTTAGTAAAAGTCAGGGCCAGGTCCTGGGCTTCCATGAATTTTTGTTTATCGCCCATGACCTATCCTTGACTTTTACTAAAAATAACCAGGACAAAATCTTAAGCGTCCTAGAACCTGAGGCAAAAGACACTGCCCTACGAACTCTAGGGTGAGTGTTTTGCTCATGGTTTTATAGTTTATGAATCCTGCCTGCGGCGTCATCCCAAATGAATTGCGGGTGACTCCTTTAAATAAAAAATTATTTCCTACATTCCGACTCCGTGCTTGCAAGAGGGGAAGTATTGCCCCTCAGAGGCGCCCAGGGGTGGTGTATAATTTTCTCTGGTTACTGGGTGAGGGCTCGAGCCAGTTCTGTGTTGTACTGCTGAAAAGGAACCCCTAGATATTGAGCCAGGCCCTAGTTGCTGATGACTCCACCTGGCAGAAGGGGTACAGTTGAATAGCTGTAACAATAACACAGGATGAGGCACACCATTCGATTGACTGTCAAATAGCTTTTGGTTACAAGTTATTCAGCGTAATCCAAACACTGTTCTCAGTTAAGAACATGATTCTGTGACTTTTAGAGGCCTCCATGGCATTTTCTGCTTCAGCCCTGGGGTAGCGGGCCGGAGCTGCCGGGGGCTCTGGAGCTCCAAACTGTGCGAGCAGCCCCTGCAGCTCTCAGCCATGGTGGGTAGCAGGCGCACCCGGAGCCCTCAGCCACGCTGGAGGGAGGGGTGGGGGGTTGCCAGGAGTAAAAAGTAAGTAGTAAAAGTCAGGGATAAGTCACAGGTTTTTATGACTTTTTGCCCATGACCTGTCCTGGACTTTACCAAGAAGAACGGTGACAAAAATCTTAATCTTCCTCGTAGCTGAATAGCTGTAGCGGTAACAGGGAGTTTGTTTCTGTGAGGGAAACAGATAGATTCACTGTCAAAGAGCTTTTGTGTACAAGTTATTCATTGCAATCCAAACCTATTCATTAGTGTTAGACTACCTTCCACTGATGCAAAACTTCAGCAATGCAGAGTTAAACCCACTTGATGGTTTCTTAGGCCCAACCAAAACGCTGAAGTTAGCAAAACTTAAACTTCTGAAAACCAAGAGATGACTTAAAGTGGCTTCCTCTCCGAGCAAGCATTCCCCCGTGGAAGTTATTTTCTTTTCCAATACGGCTTGAGCGCCTGTTGCATTTATCTGTTCTATTCAGATTACATTTCCCCCAAATAATAATATCTTTCACAGAGGCAGATTGGATTTATGGACTCCACAGTTCATGCCTGTGTTGAAGCAGACACACTACATCCTAAACCTGGGTATATAATTGCGGGACCTAGATCTCCGCCGTGCTACGGCATCCATATTGCACTACGCAGATTTTCGGACTTGGGTCTGGGGCTTGAGCTGTGTCCACACTGCAAATTGACAGAGCTTGGACCAGCAGATTCCGGCTCTGACCCATCTTTCCGCAGGGGCCTAGAACCTGGGTCCAGAGTCCTTGCTGACCTGAGTCAGACTGATGTGCGTGTGGATGGAAAAGGGGTGCGGGCTCAAACCTCAGTCAGATCCCAGGATTCGTGTGCGGTGCAGGCGTACCCAGTGAGGTAGGGATGGACGGTGCTGGGAGAGACAGGGGTGGATCCACATCTGCACACAGCCTGCTCCTTAGCACCCCCACAGCCAGCTCTGTGGATAGAAACGGCAGCGGACTCTCTCTGCTGCCCCGAGGGGCCAAGTCAGCTGATGACAAAGCTGCCCCAGACCCTCTGCCCCGCCCAAACTATGTCACCCTTCCCTGAGACTCCCCCACCGGCATGAGGTAGAGCAGGACACAGGCTGTAAGGAGCAGAGCCCGGGCCACGCTGGGCTCCACTGGGTAACAGGCAGAGGCTGGGCCAGGCGACAGAAGATGGCTCTGTGCACAGAGACAACAGCTTCCCAGCTTAAAGAGTGTTTGGGAGGCGGCAAATCCACTTCTGGTCCGGGATCTCCCCACGCAGCATTTTCCCCACCGGGGAATCCCGCCAGGAAAGTGACCAGCCGCTTGTTTGGATCAACAGGCGAACAAACAGGATGGGGACAAATTAAAGCAGCCCCAAGGAAAACTAATGCACCCGACACCTACTCAGTCCTGATCTGCGCAGCCCCCCGATATCTCAGCCCTGGATCTGCTGATGTCCCTTAATGTTAATGCCGCCTCCCCGTTACTCCAGCCCTGGACTTCCCCGAGCCCACCAGCTCTGAAGATTCCCCTCAGTCCTGCCTCCCAGGCCCCTGCTGTCCCAGCGTGGGGCTGCCCCCCGCCCAGCTGAGCGAGTGCTTCTCATTCCCACCCCCGTGCCTGTCCCCCCGCAGCTACACCGGAAGTCTTTGGTGAATCGTTTGCAGCAACATGGCTTCAGTACTTAATTCGCTTGCCACCTTACGCAAGGAGAAACCACAGACCCCTATTGGAAAAGGACTACGATGAAGTGACAAGCCTGCCCCGAGTTGTCGATAATGATCATAAATGAGGGTAAGAGTTTGTCGTGGCTATTTTTAGTAAGAGTCAAGAACAGGGCCGTGAGCAATACATAAAAATTCACGGACGCCTGTGACCTGTCTGTGACTTACTAAAAACAACAGGGTGGCTGTTGAGAGCTGCCCAGCGAGAAGAGGACATGTAGCTGGGCGTGGAGGGTCGGTGCAGTGGCTGGGTGGAGTCTAGGCTTGCGTCCCCCACTGTGGCTTGTGGTTGTGGGGTCCCCCTGCTGTGACTGGGAGCTCTGAGGTCCTCCCACTGCCCACAGCTCAGAGCTGTGGGGCCGCGGGTTTCCTCCACGGTGGCTTAGTGCTGCGGGGTCCCCCTGCTGCCCACCCTGGCTCCAAGCTGTGGGGTCCCTACTGCCCACTGCAGCTCACAGCAGCGGGGGCCCTTGCTGCGAAGAGTGGCAGGATCCCTGCTGCTCGCTCCGGTGGACAGCTGAGGGAGGGGTCACTGCCATTGCCAAGGGCTTGGTGCCACGGGATTCTTGCTACCAGCCCAAGAGCTGGGGATCCCCGCAGCTGCTGAGAGCTGCGGCCCTCTGAGAACTCCGCAGCTCCCAGAAGCTGGCAGCTTCCGCCCCACGGCTCGCGGTCACGGGGTGGAAGCCGAAAAGGCTAATTTCAGGGAGGTTTCTGGAAGGCGTGGAATCCGTGACTTCCATAACTTCCGTGATAAAGCCTTCTCCCCAGTTATAAGCCCATGTTCTCGGAGGCGGGATCTCACCTGGTGTGGATCTAAGCAGGCTCTTGCGTGTGCAGGGTTTAGAAAGCAGGCCTCAGAGCACGGGGCAGCGGCGCCGCCCATCAGTCAGTGCTGACCCTAGGGCCTCAGCTCGGCACTAGGGGATGCTGTGCTGACGGGAACAGAGGGGGTCCCTGTGCCATGTGTGTGCTGCCAACTGTGGGCTCAGTAGGAGGCGCGCTCCCCTCCTTCAGTGCTGAGCCCAATGCTGCAGCCTGGCCCTGCGCTGCAGCACGTGCGGGCTCGCCTGGTGGAAATAGCAGCCCTGTCTCTCAGAGTGGGGTATGAACCCTGGTCTCTTAGTTAAAGCCCTCCTCCAGCTATTCCATTCTGTCCCTTCCCTAAAATCATTCGGACACAGACTTCCCACAGCCCATCTGTAGCTGGAAAAGCTGTTTACTGAACCGGGTCTCCATTTCCCAAACCCTTGTTCTCTGTCCAAGTGTCCCATCCAGCTGGCCCATACCCCTCACCCCTTCAGTGTGCAAAGCCTAGCAAGGTCACTAATCTCAGGACAAATAAGCTCCAGTGGTTGCTCTGGCTGGGATGCTCAGCAGATGGGTCCCGTCACACCATTGTGGAAGATGTGACTCATAAGATGGCATCGGGAGGTGTACGGGATAAAACTAAGAGTGCTCCCTTATGAAAAAGAATAAAGCTAATACAACACCTCCTCCGCTTTACACATTCATTTGCCAGTCTAGCCCACTAACTCTGGGTTTCATGTCCCCGCCTGTGTCTGATCCACAGAAGATCCAAGTCTGTTACTGCGCTGTTCATTGTGAATGTTTAGAATGGCTATTCAGGAAAACTGGAAACTAGGTCAAGTTACAAGGGATGAATATAAACAACACAAGCATGTAGGGATAAAATTAGAAAGGCCAAGGCACAAAACAAGATTAAACCAGCTAAAGACAACGGGTGACAAGAAAACATTTTACAAATAGATCAGAAGCAAGAGGAAGACCAAAGACAGGGTAGGCCTGTTAATGAGGTTGGGGAGAAAACAATAAGCAGAAAATATGGAAATGGCAGAAGTGCTAGATGCCTTTGTTTCAGATTTCACCAAAAAGTTTAGTAGCAATTGGACATCTAACATAGTGACCAGTGAAAAAGAGGTAGGATCTGAGGCAAGAATAGGGAAAGACCAAGCTAAAAATTACTTGGACAAGTTAGATATCTTCAAGTCACCAGGGACTGATGAACTACATCCTAGAACACTCAAGGAGCTGACTGAGGAGACATCTGAGCCATTAGCGATTATCTTTGAAAAGTCTTGGAAGACAGGAAAGATTCCAGAGGATTAGAAAAGGCAAATATAGTGTCAATCTATAAAAAGGAAAATAAGGACAACCTGGGGAAAGACAGACCAGTCAGCTTAACTTCAGTACCTGGAGAGATAATGGAGTAAATAATTAAGCAATCAATTTGCAAACACCTAGAAGATAAGCTGATAAGTAACCGTCAGCATGGATTTGCCAAGAATAAATCATGTCAAACCAACCGAATCGCTTTCTTTGACAGGATGGCAAGCCTTGTGGCTAGAAGGAAGTGGTAGATCTTGACTTTAGTGCACTTTTTGATACTGCCTCACATGACCTTCTCCTAAACAAACTAAGGAAATACAAGCTAGATGAAATTACCATAAGGTATCTGAATAACAGGTTGGAAAACCATTCCCAGAGAGTAGTTATCAGTGGCTCACAGTCAAGCTGAAAGGGTATACTGAGGGGGTCCCAGGTCCAGTTCTGTTCAATATCTTCCGTGATTTAGATAATGGCATGGAAAGTACACTTATGAAGTTTGTGGACGATATCAAGCTGAGAGGGGTTGCAAGTGGACAAACTGGAGAAATGGTCTGAAGTAAATCGGATGAAATTCATTGAGGACAAATGCAAGGTACTCCATTGAGGAAGGACCAATCAACTGCACCCATACAAAATGGGAAATGAGTGCCGAGGAAAGAGTACTGCGGAAAGGGATCTGGGGGTCAGAGTGGATCACAAGCTGAATGTGAGTAGCACTGTTGCAAAAAAAGCAAATATCATTCTGGGATGTATGAGCAGGCGTGCTGAAGCAAGAGGAGTAATTCTTCCACTCTACTGTGCACTGAGATGGCCTCAGGTGGAATATTGTGTCCAGTTCTGGGCACTGAATTTCAGGAAAGATGTGAATAAATTGGAGAAAGTCCAGAGAAGAGCAACAACAACAAGTCTATAAAATAGGACCCATGAGAGAAAATGAAACCATTTTTTCAGCGTGGAGAAAAGATGACTGAGGGAGACATGATAACAGATTTCAGGTACAAAAAAGGTTGTTACAAGGAGAAGGGAGAAAAATTATTCTCCTTAACCTTTGAGGATAGGACAAGAAGCAATGGGTTTAAATTGCAGCAAGGGCAGTTTAGATTGGACGTTAGGAAAAACTTCCTAATGTCAGGGTAGTTAAGCACTGGGATAAATTGCTAGGGAGGTTGTGGAATCTCCATCATTGGAAATTTGTAAGAGCAGGTTAGACAAACACCTTTCAGGGATGGTCTAGATAATACTTAGTCCTGCCTTAAGTGCAGGGGACTGGACTAGAAAACCTCTTGAGGTCCCTTCTAGTCCTACACTTCTATGATTATGATTCCATGGCTATTGGGGGGTATTTAGTAAGAAGGTAAGAGTCTGTGTAAACAGGAAATAAAAACAGTCTGGCATTCATACCAATAATTGTGTCCTGGATCTCTGTAATCTACAGTTGTGTGCATTAGCTACACATCCTTATGCTTCGCTCCAAGCACACTATCTCATGTTTTTCAGCTCCCAAAGTCCCCAGTTCAATCCTGGTGCCAGACAAAATGACAGCCATCACATCAGTATTCGTGTTTAGAGGACGTGTAGAGCATAAATATATTTTTTGCTCTTGACTAGCAAAGTACAATAGCTGGCAAAAGGTCAGACCAGGTAGAGAACTCTGCTAGTTAAAATGGGCTGGTAGATTTATAGGACATCTTTAAAAAAAAGCTGAACAGTTCTAAAGGTGTAGGACCAGATACCCAGTTGGGATCAACTGGCAGTTCCACTGAAATCCATGCAATGCTTTACGATTACTCCAGCTGAGGATAAAACGTATATCATACCTGCTAGCATGCCCACTGCTGAGCCAATAGCAGCGTACAAGCAGATGAGCGGTGATGCCACGAACAAAGCAAGCAGAAAAATGCCACCAGTCCAGGGACTGTCACAACCAACCACCTGACCAATTCCCACCGGAATGGATTTCAACAACTGCAAAATCAATTACAAAAAAATTACATGCAAGAGTCAATGCAGTTAGGTTTATAACAGGAGGGGTAATATTATATTATTAGAGCTCGTGGGACGTCTTCCAATGGTATGCTTTCCACTGGAAAATGCTGTTCCATCAAAATGGAAAATTTCCTTAGGAATGTGTCAATTTCAATGCCATTTTATTTTAGAAAAATATTGGTGGTGGCGGGGGAATCAAGTGTACTGATAAAATCGAAACTTTCCCTTTATTGGTATGGAATGTTTTAATTTTTGTTTTGAAGGGACTTTTTGTTTTAATTCTATTTTATTTTATATTACATTATAAAATAATCATTTCATGGGGAATTTAACATTTTAGGGGAGGGTTGTCCCAATTTTGGTGCTGTGGAACAGTAATAAAAAAGTTTATCACACTGGCCATGCTATATACCTGTTCTGCAGATAAATATTCAACATCGGTTTGCTTTGCCATCAGTTACCTCCCCTGCTTTCATCCAAACCTATTCCAGTTCCCTTTTATGTAGTTCTGTGCTCTGTTTTGGGATTATGCAGAATTTAAGAACCTTCTTTCCTGGTCACCATTTGTAATGGAGTGGAATGATTTTGCCTTCAGTGGACCTTACCAGTGGCACTTTGATTTCAGACCAGGTGATGTTGGGCACTGATGTTACAGGCTGAATGAGCGTTGTAGGGAAGAAGAGGTTGTAGTGCCCAGTGGCAGCCAAGTAGAGAGACACGGCAATGTTGAAAGGTAGAGTGAGAACAGGAAGGTCCCATTTACTGAAGACTGAGCCTAAAGCACTGGAAAGAACGGGGCTGAAAAGAGAACAACAAGATCTTTCAGACAGCAATGATAAATTCTACATACCAGTGAGGGTGGTGGAAAAACATCTTCTCCTGAAGCTGGCTGACCTCGAGAAGAGAACAATCTGTTTGTAGATTTCTCTCTGTCCATCTCTTGTGATGGACCTCTGGATGTTTTCTGTGCCCTCCTTTTACCCTTAGGGTTTATAATTAGTGTTCATAATGACTAGATTGAAGAGAAACCACATTCCCTGTCTTTATACGTGACTGTATTGCAGATGGTTGCTTACACAAATCGGGTTAGCCTCTAGCAATAAGCAAAGCAACCAAAAGTATGGGGCTTTGGCCCAGATCTGCAAACGTATTTAGGCACCCAACTCCCAATGGGATGTTTAAGATTTTCTCCTTATCCCCATATTAACTAGCTATAACATCCACTCATTCTCTCAAAGCATACTGGGACAATCTTGCTTCCGCCGAAGCCAATGGGAGTTTTATCATGAACTTCATCAGGAATAGGACCGGACACACAAATTTAGGCCTCTAATGTGCAAACTGATTAGAAAGAAAGAGATTGTCCCAAGTTGTAAAAGTTCAGATCCAGAACTTGCCCCTCGTTCTGGGTCATTCAGATAATGGCAGAAGCCTTGGTTGATTATATTCCATTACTATAAGAGCAAAAAGTCTAATGATAATTTTGTCACCTAATTAACTATTTCACCATTGAACAATGCTCTTAGAAAAGGGATGATCATATTGTGGAGATCTGCAGAATGTACTGGATGTGGCATCTATGCCCCATTAAGTTTGAGAAATCCAGTGGGGCATCCAAGCTCTACTACGGGCACTCCTGAACCCACAATCCCTAGTGGAACCCCATCGAGGACCAAGATCCCATACTGAACAGCTTCACGAGCTATTGTGAGTGGTGTCATATTTTGACATCTTAAGTGGGTGGAGCTTAGAAGACACATTGCCTCCCCCCCATACGTTGACCTCCAGAGAAAGTGAACAGAAAAAGTTTAATGTTTTAAAATCTAAACATTAGTATTAGCAGAAATGTTTAGCTTTATTTGCCCAGCTCCACTTATGGTTTTGGTTCACATTGTATTGGTTAAAAATGTAAGTAAGATACAGTATATAACTGATGGGTCAGGAAAAGATAAAACAGATTAGAAAATGTTTAGGATTGCACTTTAAAAGCAGAGCAAAGGCAACTTACCATGCCATGGATGTAACAACAACAGGAAGTAGAAGCCACCAATAATAGTCTCCATTGTCAGAAAGCACAGCCATGAGCAATCCCAATAAAGTTCCATTATAGCCATGAAGCCCTGTTGCTATGGCTGATCTGTGGAAGACAGATGAAAGTTTATGTTCACTTGAAAATGTATTAGAAGATCCTGATCCCTTCAAGCCCCTGTGAAAGTGTGTGTGTGAACTGTAATGTAATTTATGGAAGTCCTGCGTCTGAAGGAGTGGAAAGCAATGATCAATGTGGTGATTCTGACAGGTAAACAGCTGGGACTTGTAGCAAAACCTTGATCTACTCAAGGCTTGGTAGCAGTTGTCCATGTTTGGAGGCCCTTCTAACAGGGAAGAGCTACTGCAATAAAACCCAAGACCTGCCCAAGTGTTTCCATAAAATTAAATTGAAAAATGTCAGTGGAAACGGATGGTACTTGGGTTCCCTAAATGCAGTTGGGATTACAGTGCAGCTGGAACATTCCAAGCCAAGACAATCAAAAGGAAACCAACCGCATAAACAGAGAAGAATGAATCAGATTTTTAAAGTTATTTTTATATTTATAATCAGTGGTGTGAACGACAATACAAGTAACTATTTAAAAAAAAAAGTGTTGTTTTTAACCTGAAAGATCTTCAGAGTTCAAATGGGAAACCAAAGTGTAGAAGGCTTTGGCTCTGTGATTTTGATTTTAGTCCATATCTATTCTTTATTCCAGGTTCTTTGATCTAAAGCCCTGCTGTTTGCTTAGCATGGTCAAAGAATGTTGGTGTCAAAGTCATCAAAGTTCAAATGTGATTTTGCTCAGTACAAAGAACAATCCACAAAAAATAAACTTACCTGTCCTGACTCAGGATAAGTGCTGCTAAAGTTGAGACAGATGTTCCTAAACAGCCAGTGAGTGCCCACCAGGGATTTTGGACCAGGAGCCCAGCAATCATGATAAAGCCACTGATAGGGTTATTGACAAACATCACCTGGGATGTCCCACGCAAGACCCAGTCAATAAACTGAAACAAGAGAGGTTTACCTGAAAGAGGAAAGATGATCAGAATGAAGAAGCAGAGGGATATTCTTATTTTATTTGTGTTGTAGTAGCATAGATTCATAGAGTTTAAGGCCAGAAGGGCCCATTAGTGCATGTAGTCCTTTTATAGGCCTTTAGATTTCTTCCAGTTACCCCTACACAGAGCGCAATATCATGTTTTACTAAAGTATCTTCAAGAAAGGCATCCAGTCCTGACTTGAGGAGATCAAGAGATGGAGAAGCCAAGCCATCATTTTGCTGGGTAAATTGTTCCAGTGGCTGATCATCCTCATTGTTCAAAATCTGTGTCTTATTTCTAATTTGACTTTGTCTGACTTCTGCTTCCAGCCATTGGTTCTTGTTTGGCCTGTCTCTGCTATTTAAAAGCATAGTATAGTATTTTCTCCCTATGAAGGGCACTGTAAGCAAGTTTCCTCTCATTCTTCTTTTTGATAAGCTAAACAGATGGATCTCTTCAAGTCTCTCATGTAAGGAATTTTCCCAGCCCTCTTAGCATCTAGAAATCCAATCAGGATTGGGGCCACATTGCGCTAGGTGCTGTACACTCATAGACAGGTTACATTTCCAGTGACAACAAACCTAATGAAAAGATGATCCCTTCCCCAAAGAGCTGACAATTTAAGTAAACGACCCAACCAGTCCTGGGATTCTTTTTCTCAAAATACCCTGAGCAATTATTGTAGCTAGTTGCAGAACTGGGACAATGTATCAATAAGTCTATAAAATCCACCTCCGATTTATCACATTCTAGGACAACTTTTAGATCTGTGAAAAGTTAACTGCTGTAGTGTGTAGTTGGCAGAGTTCCCTATTATAAAGCACACTGGATTATACTTGTACAAACTGGCTTATTTTATGATGCTCAAAAGTTGCACAGCAAAATGGTGGTGAGAATGTTGCTCATTATGGGTCTTTCAGCCACACACCAAAATTTAGGTAGAAATAAAACAAGTCTCTAGGAAAACATCATAAAAAAGCAAAATCTTTTGCAATGAAGAAAGAAGGAAATGTATCAGGCCTGGTCTACACTACAGGGTTAGATTGATGTAAGGTAGCTTATGTTGACCTAACTCTGTAAGCATCTGAACATCAATGTAACTTGCCTATTACACTGACGTAACTCCACCTCTGTGAGAGGCATAGTGCTTAAGTCAATGTAATTAGGTCAATGCAATGTCAATGTAGACACTCATTGATTAGAAACCAGCCCACCATGCCCCACACTGGCAGTTAAATTGGTGCAAGCTGCTCAAATTCCCTGCTTCCCCATGGCCCACACCACCTTCACCCTTACCTCAGGGCCTTGTCTGTGTGTGGTCTCAGCAACTGGCCCAGAGCTTCTTCTTGCTCTCCCAGGCCCACACTGGCTTGTTTGAGGACCTTCTGGTTACACCCTGAATCAGCCAGACACACCAACCACACTGCTTCAGCTCCTGCAAGGAACTGCTTGTCCCCTTGCTCTGCAGCTCCTTTTTATAGGGCCCTCCTAGCCTCTGATTGGCTTCTCCCTGCAGCCTCTCTGGTTGGCTGCTTCCCCTGCCAGGAGGACTTCTCCCCTGCTTCTCTCCTGGGACGAGTGTGGCAGGACCCTGAGGCCTCCAGCAGGGGGCCTTTGGACCTAGCCCCCCATCACAAGGTGGCTGATCCCTGATGGCTGAAAAGAGTGTTGCAAATTATTCCCTGCTGCATGTCCCAATCCTGGGACTGTATAAAGTGCAATGGCTGCTGGTGCTCCCCCTAGAGACTTGCACCAACATATCTCTCCTTAATAAGAGCATGCTAAATGTATGATCTAGCCAATGACAAAATACCAATTGCCACTCACAGCTTTGGAAGTATAAGGATTGTATTTGCCAATACATATGTGTTCAGTGTAGTATACACCACATTAATAGATATTATGGGGATGGTATTTATATAGTATACATGACGTATACTGGTTTTGGAAAGTTACGTTAATTAAATGCATTATGCTCTTCCCACACTTTCTGTTTGCTCAGGTCAAGCACCCCACAACACTCTGCAAATCTGAAGTCAGCTTTGGCATTAGAAAAGAGGAAACTTGTCACAGTAAAGATTTCTGAATACTTTATACCAAGCACAGGTAGGGAGCATTGTTAAGACTCATCAACACTTGGAAGGTAGTATGCAAATGAGAGATGGGAAAGTAGCAAGGGAGGTAGTGAGGACAAAGCTGGTACAACTAGTGAGTTAAACTGAAAGCTCAAGTGATGTGTAAAGCCTTTGGTGACTTGTAGAGGCATACTATAAATACGGCAAGCGGAAATGTGTATCTATGAAGCACACTTTCTGCAGAAGGTGAACGTGCTGTATACCTCCTTTTCTATTGCACTGTTTTGTCTTTAGACGACAAATCTGGTGCTTATTTGGACTCTTGAACACTTTTAAGAACGAACTGCAAGGGTAGTCAAATAACTGGCTACACTGTTTACTCAATAGTTACCACCGGTAATGGCTTTACCTTCAGAACCATCTCCGGACCTGTTCATTCCTCCCATGATATAGGAGACAGCTCTGCTGATGTTTTTCAGACCTGCTGGCCCTCTGTTCTCGTTTTTAGTGCTTTTCTCATCAGTGGTTTTGGTTTCAGGAGCCCAGTTGCTCTTCAGATCCTTTTTGTTAGGATTTCAGGAAAGGCAAGAATGTTATTACAGTTCTCAAAATACAAGTTGTTTTCCTTGCAAAGCCATGGATGAGATTTTTATTTATTTGTAATGATGGTGATGGCCGGCTCATTGGGTTGTGCTGATATATATAGCATTGTCTAAGTTCTTTTTCTTAGCCCATGGGCAAATTTTGGCTAGTGGGAAAACACTGTGTTGTTAGTTTCAGGTTATGCAAAGTTAGGTTTATTTAAAGGTATCTTCAGGGGAAGGGGGAGCTGTGTGGGCAGCAAGAGAGTTTTCTCACTGTGATTGCAGTCAATTCTTCAGGCAGAGTTGCTTGCTGGGGACCAGACACTGGTGCTGGGCTGAGATTCCTAGAAGAAGGGATTGTCCTGCATGCTGTTTGACCATCTCATTTCAGGACTGAGGTGTATATTACACTTTGGCTTTGTCTATACTATGTGCTGGGGGTGCGATTCCCACCTCGTGTATGTAAGTAGTAGAGCAGCCATGGTAGCACGGGAAGCATACCTGTGTGATCCTGGAAGATTTGTACTTGGCATGGCTAAGCTATGCTGCTGCGCATGATATCGTGGCCACGATACTATTTATACTTGAGCTAGCATGGGTATGTTTGTGAGCTGCCAATCACATGCCTAGCTCATAGTGTAGATGTAACCAGTGGCCCTATGTCACTGGTTTGTGCTCTGCTGGGAAGCTAATCTGCAAGCCCCTAGATATCTGCTACTGCTTGGCAGAGGGATGACACTGATGTCAGAACGGGATACAGGTGCCAGAAGAAAGGGCGACAATATGCTCTAAACTTTGAAATGACTGAGCATCGGTGTTAGCCAGGGCGTTGTGAAATTGAAAAGCGTTTTTTAAAGCAAATATCATTTAAGTTTCTTTTTAGATTATTTCATGCCCACATGATACATTTTTAACCACAAATAAATCTGCACTAATTTTACTTGGGTTTAATAAGCAGGCAAGTGTTAGCTCCAGTACTTACAACTGATTCATTCTCTTGTTGTTGGTGTGGAGGGGAAAAATGATCCTGATTTTGTCTATCTGGATGTTCAACTTTTCCAAAAACTGTAGGTACAGAAGAAAGAGGGATCATCTGTGATTTGCTCATTGCACCTCATATTCCTCCCTCTCAAGTGGATGGGTATTGACTACGCACCTTAAGAGTAACTCAGAACCGCTATGCATTATTGGTTGTTAAACTGCTGTCATATCACAATAGCATTTCCATTATAATTTTCCTTCAGGATTGTTGTAAAATATTTCTGTTTTCAGGGAGGATAGCCCTGATCTTGAACTTTTAAATCACCTTTGTGCTTAGAGAGCAGGGAGTATCTCTACAATCATATAAATCTTCACATCAGGTCAACATTTTTTCATCAAATAATTTTTTGCGTCACAATGACAGAAATAGACTTTTAGATCAGAAAAAAGGAAATTCACAGAAAGCTTTTGGTTTTGTTGAAATTTTCTAATTTTTCAGTGAAAAAACAGCCAAAAACTGAAAAAACTTTGCTCTGATTTCAGTAAAAAATGTTGCTTTATAAAAACTGAAAATATTTACCAAAACCCTTCCCCCAAGTTTTTTAATACAGAAAACATCAGAAGCATTGGTTTCAAGGTTGCATCAAAAGACTGATTTTTTTGGTGGAAAATTAAGAAATAAATTATTTTAAACAAATTTCCCTTGAAAATAATTAGCGTTTTTGGACCAGCTCTGTAAACTTTTTTTCTGTATTTTTAAGGACTCCCCTGGCTATCTCTTTTTGGATTTACAAAATGAGCTGATATCAGCCATTTTGGCTGTGCAAAGAATCTATGCTCAGCCTCTGTAGTCAAAACGGCTGGTTTATAAATAGACCACCACAGTGAAGGGTTCTGTTCACATTAAACTGAAATCTTTTCTGCCCGTGTCTGGGGGGACTATGCAGAGGAAGATATAATGGCATATTTTGAAAAAATAGGTGATAATCCTAGTATCCTGGTCAATTTTCTCATAATATTTTTGATATCCAAGCCTGGGTGTGCTAGATAGGCATCTAAGAATTACCATCTTTATATGTTAACTGGACTTGGAGCTTGAATTGGAGTTATGGGGTCTGAAAGACGTTCTCTCCTCAGTGCACCATGTTAGGCCACATGGGCAAAATATATTCATATATTTTTAGGTCTGCATTTTCCTCCTGCAACTCAACTGCGGGCATAATGTGCAGATGCAAGTGGCTGAATTGTGGTCACAAATCTGAATACTTGTGCTTTGGCCTAGGGTGCAAGTCAGGCACTCACGTTTGCAATTCATTTCTGCTGTGCACGAAGAGGGTGCTAAGTTCATAAGCACAAATTTTGCACACAAAAAAGGGAGGCCAGGCCTCATCCTTATGAAAAGCTATCCCTTTGTCTCTGAACATGAAGAAAATGGATCTTTGTGCTATCACTGGGGTAGGAGCCCCATAAAAGAAGCTGAGCTATGGACATATCCTTGGCACTGTAGCCTGTCAGCATGAGAGAGAATCAGTACGTGATTTCCTTTCCATGTTGCTGACACCTCTCTGCACTAGGATTATTTCTGTAATTTAGTAGAGATGAATCATCTGTCTGAGTTCATCCTTCCAAAACCTCAGACAAAAAAAAAAAAAAGACACAGATACTTGAGAATCTTGATGTCCCAAGGCAGCTAGTTCCCAGTGGGAACATCTTGATGGGAGAAGCCTCTAATTCCTTCCCACTGCACCTTTCCCTTTCATATCAGTCTATGAAAATTTCTAAGGGGTAAGTTTACTATGGGCCAAGGCTGCCAATAGGATGCGATTTCAGAATTCCAGCTGCAGCAACATCTGTATAGCTTGCAAGAGACCTCTTTGAACTCCAAAGTTAATTACAGCTGCAGGTCCCCTGTTTAAACTCTTTTCTTTTGTCTAAATTGAAACAATCCTCCTTGCTTCTGGTGTGACCCTTAACAGCAAACAAAGCCCACCCCCAAGATGACGATAATGTTGTTATCCTGACAATTACAGCACATCAAAAAGCTGAGGGTGGGTAAGGTAGCAGGGCACATGAACTTGCAGAGCAGTCTGGAAACACCTAACTTCGAAGACATCTGGACGAGGACTGAGGATTAAGAGTTTCAAGTGACTAATAATTTGAGGTGCCTAACCTGATCCATAAAGTGAATGATGTAATTATTATTGTTATTTATGACCTCACCCACTTTGTCTCCCTAATATCTTGGGACCAACATGGCTAGAGCATAACTTGAGATGCGCAAAAAGTGCTGTGCACCTGGCCCTTGAAAGTACCTTCAATTAAGCACTGAAAAACTCCTCCAGATTTGTTAGTTCTTCTTGGCATATAAAGTGATCCTGGTTAGTATGGACTTCCTTCATTGTTCAGACAGCTCAGGCTCCCACTTACATAGAGAAAGGTATTTTTCACTGAATTTATGGGGAAGAGGTCTAGAGAAACTCAAATTTGTTTTATGAAGCCCCCTCCCCACCCCTTCAAAATGTGAAAATATCTGGGTTATACTACAAAAAAAACCCAACCTCAAGGTCTGCCATCAGTGCAGCCCAGGATCATGTGAGGGAGGAAAAATAAAAAGAGATGAAACAGAACCTTTACTTCTCCTTCGCACAGGCCAACGTGTAGACTGCTGTTCAAATAGAAACATGTTCCTCTGCTTTGGCTGGATATCTTCTTGGCACTCATCGGCTTCCAATGCAATTGAATGTTCATCCATAGCGCCATCTGATGGGCAAGAAAAGGAAGGAACTTGAGAATGTCTGCTGGAACTAGCTTTGTTTAATGCTGAGGGAAAAGAATAGAGGGGAAACTAAATCAAACTGCAGTGGCTACAGAAAAGAGCATTTTAAAAAAGAGGAACCAGAAGACACAAATGCAGAGAAACTGTTAGAGTGCAACGGTGTGAGGAAGCGAGCAAAAGTAACATGCAACAAACAAACAAAAGCAGAAGAGATGTGTGGTCTTGTGGTTGGAGTAGAGTTTCAATCCCATCTCCTGCACTCAGTCCCTCATTGGTCCTGTGGGAAAGTCACTGACCTCCCTCATTCAGTTTTTGTCTTTTGCAGAATAGGTGTCTCAGTCCCTGTCTCCTGGAGGTGTTGTGAGGGTTGACTAGTTAATGCTTCTCAAGTGCTTTGAGGATGGAAAGAGCAAGGTACAATTTCAATTCAGTTCATTTCAGTGATGCTTTGTTGGGATGAGAAGCTGTGCAAGTGTCCAACGTACAAGGGAAAAGACAGGCTCCTCTGGTGTCGGTCTTGACCCGCTCAGGGGAGGGTTACACTCCGTAGCCACGTGCACATACTCCAGGGTCTGGTTGTTATGCATGTCCTGTGGATGACCCAAGGGGTATATTTTCAAGGGCACAATACTTTCAGTGGAAGTTAGTTGCCTAAGTGCTACGTAAGCCTTTGGAAACCTATCCTTGATTTTCCAAGCATCTCCATCAACAGCACTAAATTGAGACAATCCCTTCCCTCTGCTCTTGGCTGGAAGGACACAATTCCACTGTAACGCATCCCCTGGCATTGAGATTGAGATGTGCTTTTCCCCCAATCTGCAAGAGGGTTCACCCCTTTTTCGCCCGTAGTTCGGTCTTTAGTCCAACACACTCTGTCAGACTGTTGCCTCGCGCCCCTCTACTCCCAACAGCTTCTTCATCACTTCCCCATCATCCTCTGAAACCATAGCCAGTTGCCTCGGTAGCTTTCTTCGTAGGCAGTGCAGCGTCACTCTTCTCTGCTGTAATTCTCCCTCTGTGCTGGCATCCCCAGATGGTGTGGGCCTCTTTCACTTACCATCTGAAGGAAGCATCATCTCATCCTGTCTTAACTCCTGGTGCAAGAATCACCTTATCTTTAACTTCTGAGACCTGGAATGTCCTCCCCATCATTTTTTCCTGCATCATCTCTCCACCTCTTTTCAAACCGCAGCTGAAGGCAGGTTTCTTTCCTCCCTTGCCTGGAGGCTTAACTTCCCTCTGGGTTTGTTGTGGCTTTCTTTTAAATTCCATAGCGGCAGTTTTTAACCTTTGGCAAAGCAGCTTGGGATACAAGGCTTGGCCAGAGACAGGTGCACTGTGTTGGTGGCATGAGATTGTGGGGAGACCTCACAGCATTTGGGGAACAATGGCACCAAATGTTTATACATGAAGCTATTGATGGCTAATTGGCACATTAGCCCCGAGATGTACTCTTTATAGCACTTACCTCTTATAGTCTTTGTAACCCGTCCGTGCCCAGGGTAGCCCACTGATAATGCCAGGGTCAGGGCAGGCTGCAAAAGGAGAGCAAATTCTCCCAACACTGGTGGGTGACACTGCAGTCAGACTTCCCAACCAGCCACAAACAGTGCTTCTGATTCCCCCACACTGGTTATCAAGAAGCCACTGTGCAAATACACACAGCCCCCTTTACTGCATTTCAGTCTCTGGCTCCCAAACGGACACTAGGTCCAGTAAAGAGACCAGTTGCTTTAACTCTATGCTCTTTACTAACAGATTCCCTCTGATCCCAAAGGATCAGCCACAGTACCAGTTCACTATAAGTTTGGATCTTACCCAAAATACCACGCTGCCAGCCAATCCTTTAGTAACTAAAACTAAAGGTTTATTAGTAAAAGAAAAACAAACAATAAGAGAAGTGTTAAAGGCTCAGAGCAATCAGATATATACAGATGATTTAAAAGTCCATATACATCAGGTTTCTAGAACAATTGTGGAGTTGCAGGCTTGTACAGTTCCTCTGGTATACATCCAGTACCTGGATGGGTCTAAGTCCTTCAGTTCAGTTGCAAAGTGTGTTAATCCAGAGGTGTGTCCACAGCTGGACAGGAATACAGAACAAGACGAAGACAAAATGGTTTCTGTGGTTTGATCTTATATACCCTCTGTTACTGGCCATGTGGCTTGTGGAACTTTACTGGAACCAAAATGAAGTCCATAGTCACATGGGCCAATCCTGGTAACTCTTCAGGTATGCCTTTAGTTTCTTCCTAGGCCTTTGGCTTCTGTAAAGGTCTTGATGGGCCATTAAGCGGGCTATTGTCCTGTGGCCTCTCTGTCTGGGGTGTGTCTTCTACAGCACAGTTTGAAATACAGGGATATCAAAGATCTCCATAACTTTCCTTACACATATTACACATGAACACAAATATTATCATCTTATTCAGCATATCCTAACCTTTCTAACAGTATCTGACATGGTATGTCTTACATGAATTACTATGCTTTTGACATATTAATGTCAAACAACACAAATGCCCCCCCTCCTAATGCAGCCCGCGTGACAGTCTTAATTTTCAATCACCCAACAAGCTCTACTAAAACAGATGTTGGTTAAATCCTTCTACTCCTCTAATCAGGTAATTCCCCTCAATGATTCCGGTGCCATCAATTGTCATTCAGGCAATTATCTGGGATTTTCCTCTCAAGAGGTTTATTTACTTTCCTCAGACCTCTTTCTGGCTCAGTACGCTCTTTCATTATTCTTTCTTCTTTTCACCTTTTAATGAGTGATTTGCTGAGTTAATCACTTTGCTGAGCGGCTTTGTTTCTCTCCTCATTCTGAGTCACCTTTTAGTTCCATCTGAGTACCAAGTGCTCTGTGTGTGTGTGTGTATCTGAGGTCTAAACTGGGATCCCATTACGCACCTGGAGGCAAGGGAGTTTCTTGGAATAGGCCGAATCCAAACATCATTGACCATATCTAGCCTCGGTGAAATTCTGTTGACTTTAAGGGACTGGCAACCTCTTACCTCAGGACTGAATTCTCCAGTTCTCAGGGTGGCTTTGCAGATGGTAGCTACTGTGCTATATTCTGTGTGGATGCCACTTCCCTGGCAGGACAGTCTTCTTACTGAACCAGTTAGCCTGCCATTGGACTACAATCCAGAACATTTCAGGTCATAGGAGTACTGGAAAGTATCACAAATATTCTTCTGGGTCGGGGCCACATACAAGGAGATGTTACTGGTTTATGAAATACATTTTATACAGAATTCACTGTATGTTAGCTTTGTGGTCTTCAGCGCTGCTATCAAATAGATGCCTTCCATACTCTACAGACCTAGGCTGGGTCTACACTGATGGCATAAAATTCGACACCGTCACATCGATTGCTCTGGATCGACTGAGTGGTCTGTATAGACGCGCTCAGTTGATCCAGGAAGCGACGCAGGAAAACCACCCCGGTAAGTGGCATAGCGCTGCGTCGAAGGGAGCGCTGTTCCTTTTGATGCAGCGCAGTGTGGATGGCATGCAGAGGAGAAGCTGCAAAATCGACGGGAGATACGCAAGTGATTTACGTCACTTGCGTATCTCCCGTCGACTGCTGCCAAATCGCAAAGGTAAGTGTAGACCGGGCCCTAGTGGTGAAATTCTGGTTATTTTGGGTTTCTTCCATGCATAAGGGAATCTTGCAAGGTGCTGAGCTGAGACGCTCTAAACCTTTCGGGAGATGCCCAACATCCTGCTGTTCAGAAGCTTTTCTTTGTTACACAATTTTCCAGTGCTGTACATTTCAGTTTAAATACTGGAAACTAACAGCTTTCATAGAAATGTAAATAAATCTCTCAATTTAACTGTGGTAACAAAGTCCGAATCCTGGAAACCACCAATTTTCCTGACTATTCAAGTGGGCTGCTGTCACCTCTATGTAATCTCTGGTACTTCTCTTACTTGTTGATCTCTTTCTATTGTTGTATGAAGTGTTGTTGTAGCCGTGTCAGTCCCGGGATATTCGAGACACAAGGTGGGTGAGATAATATCTTTTATTGGACCAACTTCTGTTTGTGAGAGACAAGCTTTCGAGGTTACACAGAGCTCTTTTTCTCTCACCAACAGAAACTGGTTTAATAAAAGATATCACCTCACCCACCTCGTCTCTCTGATCTTTTTCTAAGTCTATCTATTAGGTTTAAGTTTAACCAGCTTCAGAAATGTGGCTTCCGCTGAACTTAATGACTAAAGGAAACTAACATTTCCCAACTCAGACTTTTTAAGCTACAAACTACTGCACAGAAATACAGTTATCACAAAATTGTTCAAATGACACTGCAACATTTCATATTAAAATACGTCTGACAACCAAGGAAAAATAAAAACAATTACAGAAAAACATCACGGGCCAAATCCCAGCTCACTGTAAGAGTAAATGGGGGAAAGGGACATGAGAGCCCTTTATTTACCCAGCCTTCTAGTGAGCTGAAGTTCTCCACTCAACATTTCATTTTTCCTCTGCCCTGTGAAGGTGGAGCATATGAAATTGTCTTGCAGTTAGGCCACTGTGTTGTACTGAGTGACTTCTAGAAGGACTCCTTTCCACTTGAGTACAATAAATTGACTGAGCGGATAAGCAAGGTTTGCAATTTGCACTGACTTCACTGATCCTCAATTCCATCACTTCTTTAAAACTTTTCTATCTGCAATCCCTTTGCTGAGTCCACCACTCAAAGAGAATTTTACAAAGCCTCTGTGCTACGTACAGTGTGAGATGGGGGAAAAGAAGGTGGCTATGACTCCAGAGGCCCTTCCACAGTGCCTGTGGTGCAAATTGGGTTTCTTGTGATGTGCAAGTTTTCTTTGGAAGGCTGTTTGAATTAGAGCCCAATGAAACTTGGGTGGGGATGAGGACACCTCAAGCATTGGGCAAAGGAAACAAAAATGATGTACCAGCAATGCTGACATATCCCATGCAATCTAGGAAGTAATGATGGTAACTAATTTTTTTTTATTCTTATGGTGTTTATGAACTGAATGGATGGAGAATGAAAACCCCTCTCCTCTATATTTTCCTAAATCCACTTCTACTTTTTAGATGAGACAAGGTAGGTGAGGTGATATCTTTTACTGGATCAACTTCTGTTGATGAGAGAGACAAGTTTTCAGTCTCACATCAAGATCTTTTCCAGACCCGAAGAAGCTTGTCTTTCTCACTAACAGAAGCTGGTCAATAAAATATATTCTCTCACCCACCTTGTCTCTCTAACATCCTGGGACTAACCCAACTATAAGAGCATTCTTCTCTTTGGCAGTTGAATGTCTCTGACAAGCATGTAGATAATACTGGAGTCAAAAGGCCCTTAGCCAAGAGTTTGAAAGCCCTGACTCCACAAATCACTTTATGGAGGTGATTATTCCATGGATTTCTACAAGGTGACTCATCTCTCTCTAAAGTTACTCGTGGGTTTGCAGAACTGGGGCTGAAATGATCAAATATTCTTTTTCCTTTTTTTGAGAAATGCTTCCCTGCTTGCAGCTCTATCCAGCCCAGGACATCATCAGAGCTCAGTTGCTAAGTAGGGTTGTCAGGATTCACATGGGAGACTTCTAAGAAAAATTAGGTTTTCTGCAGGATGTGGCTGTCACGTTTTGTGAAGTGGCTCACAACCAGGAGTGCCAACCTCAGGGCAGACTGTCAAGAAACACAACAGAGACCCCAAGCTGGTTGTGTGTTCTCTAATTAGATTTCACCAACCCAGTAACAAGGGTCAACTCCTAAAGCACTATAACAGTCTTACCATGGAGCCACAGACAGTCCCCTTGGGCATTCCAATCTATTTTGCCACCCATGCAAGCTGCACTTAGTAAGATTTGGTCACAAAAGATTCATGTTGTTCATGTTGTTCCAGTCACTTATCCCAGGTCAATTTGTATCTTAGATCTCACGCCAAAGACAACGCTTGTAGCCAAGCCCATAGTAAACTATCTGTGGTTTTATTAACTAAGAAAAGATATGAGAGAGTTATTACAAGGTTAAAACAAGCAAACATATACACAAATGAGTTACAGTCTACGATTTTAAAAGGTGACAAGAGTTGTAGTAATCCGTCAGCTCTGACTGTCTTTTAGGGCTAACCCAGGTTGACCCTGGAGATCTCTGCTTTTGTTTTGTAGCTCCGGCCCTGACAGAGTGCAAACAGCAAAAGAGATTAAAAATGTTCTTGTCAGCTCTTTTTACTTCCTTCTTCCAGAATTCAAGTTGATGGGATGAGCCATTTTGCATGAAGACTCTTCATGATGTGAGGGGGCAATTAACAAAACTCTTTGTAACTTGATGCCCACAATGGCTCATTTAGTTAGGGCTTCTAGATGGACAGGTGACAATCCCTCCTGACTCGGTTCTCAGTTTCAGAGGAAATGTTTCTTACAGTTATAAAGCAAAACTTAAACGTGGCCTTATGGCAGGTCATAAAAATATTAAAAGTGAGATTAATGATTGCAGCAATTTACAAACATTTCATAGTCTTAACAGTAAACACATGGTTAGAAGTTTAAGACTACCTTAGCCGTACCGACGCACAGGTGAAATAGGCTGGAACCCAGCAATGAAATGTCAGTGCTTGGCTCACCCTTAAGGCCTTGGCAAGTGTTGGACTCTGGTCTGCCAGCATCACAGTGGCACTTTGCCAGCTGAATTGGTATGAACTGAGTCAGTATGAAACCTGGCGGCTCTGCCTTGCAGGTGAGATGTAAACCAGAAGTCCGGACCTTTTGAAAAGGTTAAATAGACAATGAAACTATTGCCACATGAACCCTAGTGTCCTGGCCAAGTTTCCATTTCGGTAATTATATTGCACCTATCTGATATCTCCTCTATAATGTTAGTGGGAGGTATGGCAGGTTGTGTGGGTTCCAACATGTCTAAGTTCTTCTTTGACCAAGTGTGACCCAAGAGTTAGGATTGACATTGTCAGAAATCTTCTGGGGTTTTTCTTCTTTTTCCTTATCTTCAAGAACGTTTGGAGGCGTACGAGATCAGATCATTCTCTTCTTCATTTCACTTAAGACTTACGTTCCTTCAGTTCTTAGGTGAAGTTTGACCTTGTAGGATCTGACTTTAGTCCTTAAGCCCTTTGGGGCCCATGGTTATGCTTGGGGCAACGCCTTTTTTAGCAGCTAGATTTTTTGGAACCCACCTTAGCAAAGATGCTTTTACAGGTTCTGAGCCTTTAGGTCAACCATTATCTAAAGGATACAGGACTCTGATGCTATAGCGAAGCAGCCTTTCTTTAGGGTAACAGGGCTGACTCTCCATTGCCTTGCACTTGCAAAGAGCGAAGTGAGGGCAAAACTGATGTAAAATGCTGCCATTCTGCTCTGGTAAAGTTCTTGACTAGAGCTGGGAGGAGAATGGTTTTCCCACCCCATGAAAGTTTTCAAGATAACGATAAATGTTATTTCTTGCATCGGGACAAAATGTCGAAATCTCAAAATTTCTTGAATAAAAAAAAGTTTTTTCATAATTTCAGAACATTTTACTTTTGACCATTTATTTAAAATATTATTTTTTTACTACAATTACCATGTATTTTGAAACAAAGAACCAGAACAATGGAGTTTTTTACAATGCTGAAACAAAACATTTTGACAATGTCAGGACTTCTCAAAATGTTGGAGTTGAAAAAGGCACCGAAATAGAGCCCTTTTCTGCAACCAGTTTTGGCTAGGATGAATCGGCATTTTCCGACAAAAAGGGTTTTGTTGAAAAATTCCAGGCCAGCTCAATTATCTACTCACTTGTGTAAAGAACCACCCTAAAGGGCAGTGCCATGGAGCCAGGCCCAGAGAAAGGCCCAAGTGGGACTGACTAAGTCCAGTACTTCGTCTGGTGAAGCAGGCCAGACAGCTGTGGGGACCAATCCAACTCTCATTAAATCAACGTAGAGGGGCTGTCCTAATAAGACGGTGGAGAGAAAAGATAGAACAGTAACAGCATTTGCCACAGTCTTTCTCCAAGTCCCCATTCTTCTTCCCTTTGCTGCTCCCTGCTGGACGTCTGGTACAACACAGGTAAGATGGAAACATACTTTTGTGGTTTTGGTTGAGGATTGTTATTTTTCTGTTTGCATGACGGGAGAAAATGGTGTTAATTGCCAGCATGATTTTCAATAAGACATTTCGCCAGTCTGATTATAGAGGGAAAATATGAAAATCTTAACTACAACGTAAAATAAGGAAAAGACAGCAGACGACAGAGAGAGAGAATTAATTTTAAAAAAGAATGTTAACAATTGATACTATGGATTTAATGCTAGGATTTGAGGGATCAGTTAAGATTTATGTGACGCCAAAGGAGTAAATCAGTCACTGCATGCAGTTTGTTGCATTTTCTAACATACTTCTTGATTTTTAACCACATCACATTACAAGGTTTTTCAAAGAATTCCTGTTATATTAGGACAGCATCCAAAAATCCTAGTCAAGTTGTCCTTATGAAGGTACCACGCAAATATAAAATAAAAGTCAACTCCTACAACATTATTATGTGTAATTCAAATCATTA
This sequence comes from Mesoclemmys tuberculata, assembly GCA_007922155.1. Classification (NCBI taxonomy): domain Eukaryota; kingdom Metazoa; phylum Chordata; order Testudines; family Chelidae; genus Mesoclemmys; species Mesoclemmys tuberculata. Next base: position 9,552,642 of record ML675629.1, on the reverse strand, counting down.
TCATATACATTTGTAAGACACCCATTGTGTTACCTGAATGCACTTTATGTGGCTTAGATCAGGAACAAACATTTCCTCCAAAATATGATACATATAACCTCAGCCCCCATAGCAAAACAAATAGTTGCCAAGTCGCTGACTTGTGCGTGTGTTTGACAGATAGCACCCACTTCTAATTCATGTGCTTTTGAGATCAATACGTGTAGCTGCCTTGGGGATCACAAAGTGTCTCCCGTTTGTATTTGCTAATCACCAGGGGTTTTCTGCACTCTTCTTCTCATTCGCAGGTAGTAGACTCGGTTGGCCTCTGGATAAGTGACTTTGCAGAGTGGCAGCTTGTAGATTGCAGAGTTATTTGTAGTTAGTAGCAAAAACAGAAGTGCAGAGAAGCAGAAAGGCCAGGTGCAGGCTGGCAATCCGATCTGGGGGGGAGAAAGAATGTGCTGACAGAATTTTATATCACATTTTTATTAGTCCCTTTGCTTAACTCTCCATCTTTAAGTCAGAAGCCTGAGAAGAATGTACGACTTCAAAGAAGTTTTGATGATAATGATGCACTTTGGGGTTCCTTGCATCTCCTTCCTAATATTCCCCCCAAACACACTCATATCCCTACCCGCTGTTGGTGACACAGATAGCAGTACAAATCCCGGGGCAAGATTACAAAGAAAAAAAGGGAACAGGTTCCAGTGAAATCCAAAAACCTAAAATTAAATTGATTACAGAAATGAATCTGACCCAGACTAATCTTGGATCCTTGTGACGCTCCAACTCTTGTCTTCTAAAAAATGAGAACAGTGGGTCCAATCATCCTTTTTCTGATGCATCCTTAATTCAGGTGTAAGTGACAGACATCCTATCTGCACAGGTCTACTGTTCTAAACCGATCTAGACACAATGTGTTAATAAAGAAACCAGATGGGGACATTTTAATAGGTATATATGAAGTTGCTGTCTTTAAACATTCATAAATTTAAAGCTATCAAAACTATTTTCTTCAAAACTGGCTTTAGTTTTGATCCCTTGTGTGAGATCTAAAAAACAAGCACAGACTGAGGATTCTAGTTTCACCTATTTTTGAATAATATGGGCACACATTTTCTATTTTTAACATATGAGAAAAGTTAGTCTTTCTGCATACTAACAATCCTCAAAAATGACTGCAGCAAACTTTTTTTTTTTTTTTTTAAAGATTAGATTGAGACGAAGCAAGAAAAAATTGGGAACAAGTAATGAAAATATCAGCCCAAAGGCATTTGTCTTTATTTGCAACTGAAAAGGGGAGGGTAGAATAAATGTTATACCTGATTTCACAACCGGTCTTTGGAATTCAACTCTATTCACAAGCACACACGCAGAAGATAGTATAGTTTGAAGTTCTCTGAACTCCTACTGTCAGTGGTAGACTCTGTAGTCTCACAATAACACCAAACAGAATCAATATAAAAAATCTGCTAGCTGCAGAATGCAGACTCCAGTGCTGTCAAAACTGTCATACAAAATTCTCTGTGTTCTGATATTACGACAAAGCCAGAATACATATAAACTTACCACAGACAAGACATTAGCAAGAGCTGCTCCAGCATAGGCACAGAATAAGGCTGTGAAAAGAACAAAGAGATTATGAGAAATTAGTGAAACTAGCAGAGGTAGAGCTACTAAATAGGCTGTCCAAATCCCCTGTGCAGGTGTTTTATATTTGCTCCTGTGTGAACTTTGGGCCTACAGCATGAAGTCGCTCTGACATCAAGCGTGGCCTCATTGCTCTACTTGCATGGATGATCAGCGAGTGCTGTAGCTCAACAAGTACATTTGCAGAGGCATCATTTCAGAAAAATTCCAGCGTGGGCCAAGTTGTGTTTAGGACTTTACATGTGATTATATTTTACCCCGCAAAGCCTGATGACAGGAAAAAGTGGCTGACATAATGGATCACATAGGCTATGAAAAGACTTGGGGAAGTGGGGAATTAGGGTGGGGGGCAACAGCCCCACTTGCTCCGTAGCAAGTGACATCCCTAGATATATGTAGTTTATGGAGCTGTGATACTTTGATTGCTATGTATTGAATGCTTACATTTGCCACTGTGTTCTTGCAGTTGCTGTAGCTTGTTACAGAGGAGGCACATATACTCGGCGGTCTCACGGAGAATTTACCTTTCTTCCTCCTTGCTTTTGTTTTCCTCAGTCTAAAATGAAAGTGTGCGAATGGACTTATGTGCACAGATCAGTTGCGTGAACATCTGACTGTGGGTACAATTACACAGATGAGGCCTGCAAATTTTGTGTTGCATGGGCAAATACAAGAGCAGTGGGTGGGGTGTGTGTGTGTGTGCTTTTGCCAGACAGCCATAGCTCGGACACTAAATCTGCAGAAGTCACAATTATTCTGTGTGCTTTCGATTTCTGCTTTTCCCGTCCCATAGGATACATACCACAGGCAAGTGCCAGCAAGTGTGTCTGCCAGGTGAGAGCATAGAACATGCCCCCGATTGCAATGCAGGCAAGCACGCAGTTGTAACTCCCCAAGCCAAAGTAGACACTGTCAAATGGCATGGCAATTGTCAGCGCTGTAAGGCAAAAGGTCCAGTTTATTAGACAAGTTTCAGCTATCAGATAACATTGTTTGCAAACTCCTTGGCATCAACACGGAATTATTTTCCTGTGACAGCTACACCCAAAGATAACTGCGTTCTCTGTCACACCAATGTCACTATGGAGGAAATAGGCTGAAGTCGATGGCTGTACTTATTCCATATTTATGATGATGAAGCCAGAATTTGGCCAGTCCTCAACTTCTTACTCAGGCAAAACTCCTTCTGATCTCAGTGGGCCTTCTGGCTCCATAAAATTAACACAGTCCCAGTGCCAAGGCAACAGCAGGGAAGGACCTCCTAGCCAATCTCCCATGGCCCCAAGCTTCCAGGGGATGCTGAGACCCAGTCACTCCTCCGCCTATATGGGCCTTCTCCACTAGGACAGCAACTCAGGGTCTTTTCCAGGGTTGGCCTTACAAGAGCTCCTGGAAGATTTCTCACTGGCCCCAGCACCACCAGCAAACAGGGCAGCAAAACCTCCAGTGACCAGGCCAT
>ML675629.1:9484670-9549151 GCA_007922155.1 Mesoclemmys tuberculata | reverse complement strand
ATTGCAGCAGATAATTTTTATTTCATGCTCCTGTGATGGAATGCACCCTTGTATTCACACTCTACACAGTGCTGTACTAATCTTTGTACAATATATGCCTTGGGAGGTATCATTTGAAAACTAATAACTTGCTGGTCAATAATACCATGGTGAAATGGGTGTAGCAACGTTATATGTAAAGTTATGGACATAGGCTGAAATCATGACTTAAATGGGTTTTACCAGACAAGTCGGGGGAGTGGATACACCTGTTTTTCAAAGACAAAGGACAAGCTGATGCCTATAACCAGGTGTCATGAAAACGGATGGCAATCACCTATCAAGTGGCCATTCTTTGGCAAGGAAGGGGAGGAAGAACAAAGAGATCTGCATCTTAGCAAACAACAACATGGAACCTCTTTCACCTGCAGACTCCTTGACTCCAACCTCAAAGTGGGAATTAACTTTATCTAGGAGTAATCCTGAAGAAAATGCATCTCAAAGGGTGACTGAACCTGAACTGACTGAAGTAAAAGTGAGGGGCAAAAAATTCTCTCTCCCTATCCGTCTCTCTCTCCTTTTCACTTAAGATGACAAAAGAAACAGCTGTGGACTTTGGGAGAAGATTCTGACCTGAGAGTTTGCTTAGCAGAGTTACTGGAGACATGTGGTAAGGGATGTCATCTTGAACTAAGTCTAGTTTGTTAAGTTTAGTACTAGGAAGCGTTTTCTCTTTATTTCTGTTGTAACCGTTTCTGACTTTAGTGCCTGATGCTTGTACTCACTTAAAACCTGTCTCCTTGCAGTTAAATACACTTGTTTCATTCTTGAATTCTTTTTTGAAGAAAAAAAAAGAAAAAAGAAACAATACTCAGAGCTTCATCATGTTGCTACGGAGTCAGTATAGCTTTACTAGTTCCCCCTAAGATCACCTGGAATCCTGGATCACAAATACACCTTGCACATATGAAGCCAGAGAGCATTCTCATCTCTGAGTCTGAACCCGAAAGCAGACACGTGCAAGAAACGGACAGATGTCAAATCCTTTTCATTTAATGAGCAGAAGGCCTGTGAATTTCTGAGTCTAAACCATGAATCATGGAAAACACGGACAGTGTTGATTCACCTTATTATAAATTAACTCAGAATTCAATCTGGTGTACTCCTCTTCAATTTGAGTCCATAACCCCCTAGAATTCCTGCCTAGAACATCACGGTCCTGATTCTGATTTACACTAAGACCTCTTCTGCCATGTTGACAGTGTAAATGCGGTTTACTACCACTTTATGGTCTCTTTACACTGCCAGAGTAGTATAAAGTGCCTGAGTGTTAATGAGTTTCAGGTTCTTTGTGATCACTTTTTCTCTTTTGTTTTTTTCCATGATTCAAGTAGACTCATAGACTTGAAGACCAGATGGGACCATAATGATCATCTAGTCTGACCTCTGGCACACTGCAGGCCACAGAACCTCACCCACCCATTCCTGTAATAGACCCCTAACCTATGACTAAGTTACTGATGTCCTTAAATCATCATTTGAAGACTTTAAGTTACAGCAAATCCATTTACACTAGTTTAAAGGAGCAAGTGACCTGTGCCCCATACTGCAGAGGAAAGTGAAAACCCCCCAGGGTCTCTGTCTGTCAAAAACAGGAAGGGGAAAATGCCTTCCTGACACCAAACATGGCGGTCAGTTGCTGTGAAAGGTGTCGGACTGGCAGTGTCCATTGAACCCTGGGACAAGCACAGCTGAAGTGTAAGGTTTCCCTAAGCTGCCCCATCAACTTGCCCTAGGTCTGGTTGTGTGTGAGGCCCACCTCTAAGTAGAAGGAGTAGTTCAAAGTCCATGGCTGATCTGAGTTCTTAGCCTCTCCACTGAAACCACTGGCACTAGAGCAACTCATCATGACAGTAATGGTGGAGTTCTTTGTGAAGTGGCTACTCTTCTGTTAAGAACTGGGCCGAGGTTATCTATTCATTTCATATGATTGAGTTAGACGCTCTTGAGGTTCAAATGCGATAACCTCGACTGTAGTTGAGCTTGTTCCATAGAGGTGAGAGCCTCCCTATTTATCTTTTGTAATGGTGTGGAATATTTCTCCTTCCTCTAGTGGACCTTACCAGTGGCACCTTGATTTCAGACCAGGTGATGTTAGGCACTGATGTTACAGGCTGAATAAGCGTTGTGGGGAAGAATAGGTTGTAGTGTCCAGTGGCAGCCAGGTAAAGAGACACAGCAATGTTGAAAGGCAGGGTGAAAACAGGAAGGTCCCATTTACTGAAGACTGAGCCTAAAGCACTGGAAAGAATGGGGCTGAAAAGAGAAGAATAAAAAGAAACAGTTATAGCTCGTTCCTCTCAACTGGAATGGTGAAAGACATCTCAACCATTTCAGGCCAAAGTCCTGGTGAAATTCAGAAAACTCTAATCTCTTTAGGAAACTCCAATCAGTGAATCTCTCACATAACTTTAACCAACATGAGCTAAGCAGTCACAAAAAGCTCCTCTGCACCCTCCTAAGGCAGGATCCTTGGAGGTGATGGGTACCTGTAACCTCTGTTGATTTCAATGAGAACTGATATTGCTTAGCACCACTTCAATTTTTAGAATTCACCCTGTGAATTTTTAGAATTTTATTTGAAGTCCAAGTTTCCTTTTTAATAAAAGAGAAATAAATTAGATTTATTACAGGCATGTAAAGCAGTGGTGAGTGAGCCACAAATAGGGTGACCAGATAGCAAGTGTGAAAAATCAGGACAAAGGATGGGGGTAATAGGCGCCTATATAAGAAAAAAGCCCTAAATATCGGGACTGTCCCTATGAAATCAGGACATCTGGTCACCCTAGCCAGAAAAGATTCAGAGATCCTTTACTAAGAATCAGCCAAAAGTTTGAATGCTAAATATAACCTTGTCCAAACCTCTTGGCTCAGGAAATTGGGCTAAATGTCTCACAGGAACGGGGTTCTTGGGAGATTTCCAGACCTCCTGGTTTCCAATCTAAATGAATATATCACACAAACAGTCTTTCTTGTGGCAAATTGACAATTCATCTTCCAGGTCTGACTGGAATCAATACATCTAAAAGCATGTGGAAATGAAAAAAGTCTAGACCGGTCAGATCCTCTCTGGTGGAAATTAGTGTTTCTCTATTGGCTTCAGAGCTATGCCAGTTTTTACCAGCTGAGGACCTAGCACAGTCAACTTCTGCTCTCAGTTATGCCTGTGAAAATCCACTGAAGTTAGCAGAGAGCTCAATGCAGCCCATATTTTAAACAATAGTTAACAGAACTTTTGACTACCTTAAAGAAGGTGAGTTTGGGTGTCAGAGGGATGTTCAGTTGATGCTGATTTTAACCAAACACATTTGGCATTTCTTATACAATGTTCCATGCCCCTTTTGTTGCTATAATCAGTGGAAAAGATGCACTCTGTTATAATCCCTATTCAATCTCAGATCAAGCCGTTTCTTTTTAAAGGATTTGAGTTATGAGAGCACTGCTCAGAAGACTCCTCTGCTAGAGCTGGTAGAAAAACGGGTCAGTGCTTCTGTGAAAATGTTGTTCTTTTTTCTGTGGTGAAATGCTAAATTTCGAATTTTTCTCCAGAGCTCTGTAACCAAGTGAAAAGTGTGCCAGCGTTTTTACAAAAAGTTTTGCTCTTTTTCAAATCGAACTTCAAAATTTCAACAAAAATGTCACTGACATATCAAATATTAAAATCTTGCAAATAGCTCCATGGCAGATATCGCAACCCAGTATCTATGGGGACCATTGTATTATATTAATGAATGGTTTCCACTCTATGGGGCAGGGTTAACACAGCTCCTCCGGGAACTAAACACAGTAGGGGATGATGAAGGGAAGTCACTGAAACTGTGAAACTCCAGTGGGGTAAGTTGCGTACACTGGTTCAAACTGGGTTCTCCATAGACTAGCAGACAAAGAAAGGACTTTTGGCATAACAAGGCTGATTTTAAACTGACACAGGGCCGTATCTTTGATCTATCAAACAGACAGGACCTTCTGTCCAAGGGAGTGCCAATCCTGTTGAAGATTTGGAAGGCCTTCAGCCTACTAGGGCCCCATAAAACTGATGTGCGTTTCCTTGTACGGTTAGTGTGTGTTTAAATTGTTTGTTGTGTTTTATATGTTTTTTCTGTAACGTTTTTACCTTAAGAATAAATGTGCTCTGTGGATACTGTAACTTGCAACTGCTGTCACTTGTAACTGCTGGCAATACACGGTGCATAGCTCTCGGAGAGAAAGCAATGCATAGACACTGGCTGTTAGACAGCCTGGCTTGCTGGGGATATCACAGTGTAAGCAAGGGGACTATGCAGTCCTAAAACCCTTGATCAGAAGGGAGTAAGACAAGGATCCTTGCTTAGAGACAGGTGACAGCTGGAATCCTGAGACTTGGCTGAGCACTCCTGGAGTGGAACATGGAGAGGAATACAGGTGCGGTTAACCTGGAAACTGTGACAAGCTATATCCATGAACTTGGTGAATTTCAGCATCAGAAGCAGTTAGGATTACAAGTGCAATGTAATTTAGGAAGATAAGTGGGTCTACACATTCTGCAAGAAGTTCTGGATTTCAAGAGACTGGTACAATGAGACCTTCATTTATGAAGTCTACAGAAATAAAATATGGAATAATCCTGCATTGTAAAAGGAGCACATGGCAACAAAGATTTATGTCTTATTAAAACAAGCCATTAAAATGCAAACCTTGAATTCATTTTGGTTAAACGCATTTATATGAAAATTGATTTTGTTACTTTATTAAAAGCCACAATTAGAAGCTAAATTTAATTTTAAAGAATACATTGCTTGGAATCAAGTGCACTTACACTGTTTAATCTTGTGGAGTATTAATTAAAGACCTAAGATAGGTAGGCTCAAGTTCAGTCCTGCATAAATCCAGTGAGTCAAATTCAGCAGTGCAAGAGAGTACAGTTTATACCAGCAATGCATCTGGCCCATTGATCTCATGCACTTGCACAGGCTGTAAGTCTGGGAAGTGTTTTCCCCGTTTGCTATAATAAATTGTATATGTTCACTAATAATAATTTAAATTTCAGGCCATAATTCTCCACGAGTTATGCACATACAGGAACAACTCCTAAAACTGGAAAAAAAAAATGCATCCACCTCTGGAGTGCAATGCAAAAGCAATTCAACAGCCCACAGCCACACGGCACAACCGTTGAGGACAGAATCGGTGAACATCATAATTGCCATTGCACAGTTGGTTTTAACAGAAAGAACCTGAAACTAAGTGCTTGACCTGGCTGCAGAATTCTCACTGGCATCCATAAGTAGTTCACCGAGAGCCACGTATGAAAAGAAGAACTAGAAATGTTGAGTCCGGCCTACAGAAAATAAAATAAGTGTGACTCACCAAGCCATGGATGTAACAACAACAGGCAGTAGAAGCCACCAAAAATAGTCTGCTTGGTCAGAGAACACAGCCACGAGCAGTCCCACCAGGACCCCGTTGTAGCCATATAGTCCTGCTGCGATGGCCGATCTGCGGTTGAAAGACAATGGACTTGAAATGTTTACTAGAAGGCAACCTTCACCGAAGGCCCTGTATGCACTAGACCTACATTCCCACAAAGCCCTGTTCCTTGCACTGAAATGTAATTTCCAGAAGTCCTACATCTGACACAGTAATAATATTGAAATGATGAACAATGCAGTCATTCACATAATGCAGTCGCTGGGGTTAGCACAGTGGGTGCCATAGCAATGGGGTTGCTAGCTATCCTGTGTTTAGAGGCAGAGAAAGTTTCTGGGGGTACCCAGCACATTTCTAATACATCACAGGCTCTGCATTGTGACAACCACAGACAATCTGAACTTAAAAGAAATCTGTTCTCGATCCCAGATAAGCAGAAGGCTACCGCTCCCTGCTCTCAAAGCTAATGGAGGCCCATAAACTTAGACATGATCCTTGGTGATTAATTGGATAATTTTGCCCCCATGTAACCGCAGCCAAAACCAGGAGAGAGGAAGACTGGCCCACTTGCTCAGGTGCTAATCCGAGACCCAAGTTTAATTCCCCGTTCTACCTCAGACTTCCTATGTGAGCTGAGGCAAATCACTTAGTGCCTCTGTGCCTCAGTTCCCTATCTGTAAAATGGGGATAATGGCACTGCCCTACCTCAGGCAGGCGTTGTGAGGATAAATACATTAACGACTGTGAGGTGCTCAGATACTACAGCTGCGGGTAGCATTGGACCTACAAGATAATACCAATAACAGCTTACAGTTATATAACATGCCCATCCACTTGCTTCAAACTCTTACAGACTTAACCTCACAACCCTATGATGGTGTTTATTATTATTATCATCTCCATTTGCCAGACGAGGAAATGGAGATGCAAAGGGACTAGCCACATAGCAAGACAGTGGCAGAGCCAAGACTAGAACCTGAGGTGCTTATTGTGCGTTAGTGTCCTAGACTGTAGCTCCTCTGGATTAGAGACTATAGGGTACTCAGTGCAATGTATGGCTTATGTAATGCGAGCAAAAGCTTGAACTCACTGTTCAGCACGACCAAAGAGCGGATCTCCTCAGACGTGGGCCTTAGACACAACTAATGGCTATCGCCGCGTTTTAAAGTGCAGTAGCTAATTTATTTTAAAATTCCAAACATGAAGGCCAAGCCTACCTGTCCTGGCTTAGAAGAAGTGCTGTTAACGTCGAGGCAATTGTTCCTGAACAGCCTGTGAGTGTCCACCAACGACTCTGGATCAACAGCCCGGCTAGAATAAGCAGCCCACTGAGTGGGTTGTTGACAAACAACACCTGGGATATCCCTCGCAGGATCCAGTCAATAAACTGAACCACTAGAGGCTTATCTGAAAGAGATCAAATAAAAATTCTGGGGCTAAAACAGCATTCCAGCATGGCTTTCTTGAAACACACTTAGCTTTGCAGTGCCTGCCTCCATTCTGTTGCCAGCAATGCATGAACAAGACTGTAAAAATCATCTCTGATTTATTGGTGCCTGGACATATTTTGCATCTGGCACATGAAAAGCTAAGATGTATGGCAGTTGGTACAAGTGAACTGCTATAAAGCGCTTGGCTGGATCACTAAAGAAGGGTTTATGAAAGTCACAACTAGTCTTTCTTGCATGGCAGATTGCATAAGGATTCCACTATAAATTTAATAAGAAAACTAAACCACTTCTGTGTATAACTCCATTGCAGAAAGGGTTTTAGGCAAGACTGAAAATAGTGTGTAGATGGACGAGGAAACATTATTAGGGAACAACCCTTTTACCATGGGAAAAATGCAGACACAGAATGTTGAGGTGCAGGGTTCATAGGAGTTAGGGACAGATTTTAAAAGGTATTTAGGCACTTAAAGATAAAGACAGATGCCTAGCAGTTTTCAAGAGTGTCTAACCCTTTACTTCCCATTGAAATCAATGAAAGCTAGGCACCTAGATGATTCTGAAAACCCCACTATCTCATAACACATCATTAGGTGCCTAAATATCTTTCAAAATCTGGCCTTTCATGACCAAGCAGATTATGTCCATCGGCACAAACAATACTGAAACAAATCTTTGTCGCTGACATTTCTGTCCGGCTACAAGTTGGCCAATATAATCCTTTGGTTGTGCATTTTCAGAAAAAGAAGCCTGAGGCCCAAGTGCAATAATGTGCAACACTGCTCTCCAAAAGAGTGCAGGAAGCTGCACGGAAAACGCCTACTCATTTATTATGCCCTTCCAGTGACTGTGTGTGCAAAGTGGGTGAGATAAGAGAATGAGATATATAACTAATCTAAGAATGAACTATTGAAAAAATGCCACAAAGCATCCAAGCTGTTCATGGATCTACTCTGTGCAACTTCATAGTCCTATTAATGCTACCCTAGACGTCTGACTTCTGTCCGCCATTGTATTCTATACCTACTGGGTTGTGTTTGTCACTATATGGATGGTAAGACCCTTGAGTTAGGGACTGCTTTTTACGTTATGTTTACATAACCCCCATCACAATTATCATTGTTGATAGATAACTGATATTGCAGTAGCACCTAGCCTCTCCCCATTGTTCTAGGTACTATAGCTGCCTGTTAACATGAAAAGACAGTCCCTGTCCCAAAGAGTTTACGATCTGGACTGGTTCCCCAATCCTGATGAGCGCTTCTGGTAATAAAAATTACTGTAATAATACATGACTGTTTAGGTGTCTAAATGGTCTTTTGTATGTGCAAATGCCCAATTTGTGTGGGCAGTCATGGTAATGGCAAGATGACACATTAAACTTCCTTTTTTGAAAATTAAATGGCTTAGCCAAAAAAAAAAAAGACACCCCAAACTCTTGACATGCTATTTTTTGCATATGCAAATAGCCTCTAAGTTCACAAATCAAGGCGTTAGGTGGGTCAATGCCCAATATATGTACCTAGGAAATGCTGACATTGCTCTTGGTGTAACGAGCTAGTTGTTATCTATTACCCAGGGTGCTTTTCAGATAAGCAAAGGGTTTACCTTTCAGCCAGTCTCCACACTCTTTCATTTCTCCCGTTAGATATCCAAGGGCTTTGCAGATTCTCTTTCTGCCTCTCGCCACTGGTCTCTTGTCTCTTGTGCTCTGTTCCTTGTACATCTTCCTTCCTCCAGTATTATCAGTTCTAACCACCTCACTGGTGTCCATCTCTTAAGGAATCAAGGAAAATCAACAATGGATCACAACTTCCAAACTGTTCTCAGATGTTATTTGTTTTCAACTTCCTCACTTGTACATCAGCAAATTTCGTCTGTACTTAGGAAAAGACTGCGATACTCTTATTCATACTGAGTAGTGCTTTACCCCTTGAGAAATCCCACTAAAGTCAATGCAACCACTGGTGGAGTAAGGTGCTACCGAACATGAATATCGGTGTGGCAATCTGGTCCTTACAGTGAAGGGACAGATAGGCTGGATGAATCTATTTTCCTTGGTAGATGGGCACAAATGTTGCTTCCTGTGTTTAGTGGACCTTACAGAGTTGGAAGGTTGGGTGAGAACAAGCCCTCGAGATGTTGAAATGTGATGGAAATGTTGAGTTCTTTATGCTCCACTTGCTCCTGGCCAATGCAACCTGCATTCCAACTCTGTTCCACCTCCCGCATCCCAAGTCAGTCCCTTCACTCTCAATCCTTGCTACTTATCATCAGCAAGGAAGTTCTCAGGCATGGCAACGCTTTCCCTTGTGTAACCCATTGATGTGTGCGTGTTACAGGTCCCTCTCGGTGTGTGATCCACAGAGGTTTAGAGTCTGTTCTAGCCCCAGCTAAAGATCTTTAGCTCCAGCTGTGGCGGCTCCTGTGTTTAGCATGCGAAGTCCCCAGGTCAACCCCCAGTATATCAGCTAACATGGTGGTTCTCCCACTAGTTTAAATGCTCATGTCTAGAATTTTCCATGGTTTATTCCCTTTAGAGAGAGGAGCTCCAGAATGAGGTGACTCCTTTCCCAGGCAGCTGGCTCAGCAAAAGTGATCCTGTGACAGCAGTAAGTTTTGTGTTGGGTTTTGGACCCAGCAGTGTTTTGCCAAAGACTCAGGTCATGTTTTTTCTATATTTCATGTGGTTTGGGAGGGTTGCCAAGTTTTGCACAGGCCTGGCATTTAATCCAAATGATTCAGTAGGCTTTCCTACAGAGGAAGGTGAGGAGAGGATGGATGGGCATGGAGAGGAAGGCGTGGGGGCACGGGAATGATGAACAAGAAAGCGAATGGAGGCGTCACAGTGGAAAATGGATTAGTCCAAACAGGCAGTGATATGAGCATCCCAATCCAAGGGAGATGAGCTCCAGAAAGGCACTTCAGTAAGACAGAAAGGCTTGCTGCAGGTTGGTAAGAGAGGAAATTTATCAAGATGAATTACAAAGCTAGCTCTTATTGCTTCCAAGCTTTATCCATCCTTAAACTCATGCCCAGGATGCAAAGAGAAGAACATCAATATTAAACCGTTAAAGGCAGAACATCTTTAAAGTTAATGGAGCTAACTCATTCTGAATTTTTGAAGAGTTGGAAGTGGAAACCCCTTCTCCAGGTTCTCCAGACTCAAATGTAGACATTTGCTGAGAGCTGAAACCTGGCACCAAATGGAGATTCAGCTACTAATATCAGACTCAAAGGCATTTGGAATCCAGGAGGAACAGGTGTTGGCCTAATCCTGAAAAACTGGTATTTACATCATTGTTTTGTGTCCATTTTCCCATAATGGCATGAGTCAAGATTGCAAGGCCCAGGCTGGATTTTCATTGGACAGGTCAGAATATCAGACATTGCTTGACTGACAGGAAGAGTGGCTGGAAGAATGCAAGGTACTGTTTTTTGCTTGAAAACACAAGTGGAGCTCCAATAGTTCCCGGTTGGGAGACCAGAACTCCAGGCTGCATCTTAAATTGACCCCTCACTGCTAACCAGAGCAATAACATCATTGAAGCTGAGCAATGTTCTTCTCATTTGCTGTGAATGGTTGTCACCTTGCTATGCTATCCCTCCACAATAGGCTTCCATTTGGTGCCTTCTGTGTGTTTCATGTGTCATCGTGTGGAGAACATAATGAAAACCAGAGATAGCACAAGACAAGAGGGTGGCCAGGCCCAGCGACATCCAAAAGGCCTTCAAGAGTGATGTGACTGGTCCAGTTAGACTGCACCCTGTTGTGCAGGGCAGCAGTACTGCTTCCCTTTGTTTTAGGAGGCAGACTGGTGAAAGATGCCACCTCCATCTTAACAGTACTGGAGACTGACCTCTGCTATTGATCCATCGAATGTGTTTGAGAAGGGGAACAGCAGCTGCCATTTTGCCTCAGCACTTGCCTGGTGTGGGGGCCTCTGCCTAGAAAGGAGGGAGAACTTGAGCCTCCACAGTGCATGCAACCCCCCCGTCTCCCTGCTGACAGGGCCAGTCAGAATTGTAAACATTGGCACCTAAGAAGATTATTGTGTTTTTTAAAGGTAGATTTCTCCCCACTACGAACTAGAACTTCCACCCCCACAGTGGATTTCACATAGGCCATCGATCTGCCAGCAGGCGGGAATGACTTTAAGATGATTTTCAGCCATTTTGGGAGGCAAGAACTACACACCCCTTTAAGCAAAGTCGGAGTGGCTTTCCCCTACCCGCCCGCTGAAAGGGGAGGGGGGGCACTTTATTTGCATGGGCCCTGTATTTGCATGAGTACAGCTAGGTGCTCAGCATGATTGCCCTGTATCTGCGTAAACTCACCAAGGTGCTGAGCATGATGGGAAATGGTCAGTCCAGCTGGCATTGGGTTACAAATCACTTTAGTGAGCTGGGACAGTGCTCCTGTGTCGGCAGGGGCATGTCCCATGGCCCGAGCGCTGAACTCACTGAAAGCTGAAACTTACTAGAACTAAGGTCGCTGGGGGAACTGGGAACCTTGAGGGACTGACAGCAGAAAAGGCCCCGCAGACGGTGGGAGCCAGCGGCAGCAGTCGAGGGCTGCAGGCAGTGGGAGTAGCAGAGGGGACTAGTCAAGCCCACAGCCAGCAGAGGGGACTGGCTGAGGGCCACACCCGAGTGTGGACAATGCAACTATGGCAGTCAGTAGGTCAGGGGAAAGCAAGAAGGGAGAGGTGAAGGACACGCCCCACATACTCTGGAATCGGGTAGAATTTACTCATTGACTTCATGAATTCTGTTTGCACTGTTTTCCCAACCCAGTGCTTTGTTACATTCTTCCTTTTATTACAAGGTTTATTTTCTACACTCAGACTAAGAGGGGAAGTATTGCCTTTTGTCTGTGCACAGGGGACAGTGTGTAATTTCCCAGGTGACTGGGTGAGGGCTTGAGCCGGTTTGGTGTTGCATCATTGACAGGAACACCTAGATATAGAAGCCGGCCCTTGCTGCTGCTAACTCTGTTTGGCGGAAGGGTTACACCCCTCTCCCTCTCCCAAAACCTGTTTCCATCACCTTAGCTTGGCCTTACTTCACCCCCAGATGAAGTCTGAATACAGCTACGCATACCTGTTCTTTCAGCAGATCCCAAAGAAGCGTGCTTGGAGGGAGATCTTGGGGGTGTGCTGGCAAGGAGTGGTGATCAAACTCAGTGGTGGTGGAGCTTACTGCCAACTGGGGAAGTGCCTGTGAAGAGAAAGCTACTGGAAACATCACAGCTATCGCTCAGAGAACATCTGTTCATCCTTCCTATCGTTTCACGTAATATAAGCCACGGATTAGGAAATCAGAGCACAGCAGCATGGCATGTAACAGGTAGGCAAAGTGCACACTTAACTGCAGGCAGGATCATGGGATCCTTAATTACCTAATTATTGCTGTAGCATCACACAACAAAATGCCTACATATGCAACATATTCTGACATGTCTGTTAGTGGAAAATACATTGCACTGCATGCATACAGTCATACTGGATATTTGATAGCTAAAACCTGTGTAAGAAATGTGTGCAAAGACAGTCCCACAGCGTGGAATTCACGCATTGGCTTGCGTGAGGCTTTCCATGCTGTGTATGTGGGACTCCTGAAGGGCTATGGAGGGAGTGGCAGGTGGGGTCTAAGTTGGCAGATATTTTGGTAAAAACCTAAGAACAGCCATACTGGGTCAGACCAATGGTCCATCTAACTCAATATCCTCTCTTCCAACATTGGCCAATGCCAGCTGCTTCAGATGGAAAGAACAGAACAAGGCAATTTATCAAGCGATCCATCCCATGTCATCCAGTACCAATTTCTGGCAGTCAGAAGCTTAGGGATACTCAGAGCACCGAGTTGCATCCTTGAGTATTCTGGCAAATAGCCACTGATGGACTTATCTTCCATGAACTTATCTAATTCTTTTTGAACCCAGTTATACTTTTGGCCTTCACAACATCCTCTGGCAATGAGTTCCATAGGTTGACTGCGTTGTGTGAAGAAGTACTTACTTTTGTTTCTTCTAAACCTGTTGCCTAGTAAGTTCATCAAGTGATCATTGGTTCTTGTGTTATGTGAAGGGGTAAATAATACTTCCTTATTCACATCCTCCACACCAGTCATGATTTTATAGACCTCCCTCATGTCGCCTCTTAGTTATCCCTTTTCCAAGCTGAATGATCCCAGTCTTTTTAATCTCTCCTCACATGGCAACTGTTCCAGACCCCTAATAATTTTTGTTGCACTTCTCTGTATCATGAAGGATAGGAATATTAAGGGCAGTCCAAAGGAGAGACACTGCCCATCCATTTGCACAGACCCAGTGGCTGGCAAACATTGCACAGTGGGTGCATAGGAAGCTGCCACTCTTTCCATATGCATTTATACAGCACCTTTCACCCAAGAACCTCAAAGCTCTTCACCAGAATCTTGGTGACATTTTTCATCTGATTTTTTTTTTTAGTGAAAAATGCAGATTTGGCAATCCCAAAGTGTTTTGCTAATTTATGAAAGTTTTGACAAATTGTTCATTTAAAAAAAGCCACACACACAAAATTCTGAATAAAATCTAAATGTTTTGTTTTGACAATTCTTAAATGAAACATGTTGAATTTTTCATTTTCCAATTACTTTTCATTTAAAAATTTCCTTTAATGCTATATTTAAACCTGCACTTCCCCAAATGTTATAATATGGTCAAAACTGAAACAAAACTTTGTCAAAATGAAATGTTTTATTTGATTCCAAATGAAAATGTTGTAGACTTTGATTTGCCAACATTTTGAAAACTTTCAATTTTTGGTCTGCCTGAATTTTTTTTTATTAAACTTTTCAAAATTGCCAATGAACCAGAAAGCCCGTTATTTTCCCAGCTGTGCTCTTTGCCACCATTCACTATCAAAGCCCGTTGTGATAATGGGGCCTACGAATTTACTCTAATTGTGAGCTCAACTGTAAAGAGCACATGGAAGTTCACACAATGTCAGGAAAAATTCACACTAATCAGTGTTGATGGGAAGAGGTTAGAAAAGGAGACAGAAAAACTGAGTTTAAAAAAAAAACAAAAAAGAAAAAGGCCAACTGATGTAACCCAAGGACTGTGTTAAAATCATGCATAGTAAATACAGAAGCTGTAAAGCTGGAAATTAATTACCCAAATTGGTGTGTCAGATATTAGAATTAATTGGTGGACAAAACAATGAGGGGAAGGGCTATTCCACCCATCATTCTCTTTGTGGGTTTTTAAGGAAAATGACTTGGGGGGTGAGGGGGGGAGAACACACTGAAGAACAGAGGAAGGCTATGAGGAAGGCTGCCTACAGCACTTTGTAATGCTGGATTTTTGTGCCCCATCAATTACTGAACAAGTTTATTTTCTCTGAAAATGCTTATCATGGGCTTAGTGGGGGGTTTTGGCACCAGCCTCGGGTGCAAACATAGACTTTGATATTTAGGCACTCAGCATGCAAGAGGATGATTTATTTTTTGCACTTCCATCAGCAAACAGGTGTGGGTTTGTGTGTCTACATAAGGAGGAAGTCAGGCCACAGAAGCTGTTGGAGGAAGGAATGTTGCATGGGAAGGGGAAATAGTAAATGACAGAAATATTTGTGGGTGTGCACGTGCAAATAATAAGATTTAGGAATGTGAATAGCATCTGAATATCAGCCTATTTCTCCATCGCTAAAAGAATGCCACTGTTCAGCGTGGTACTGGAAGTTCACTGCAAAGGTGCATCTCTTATGCTCTAGCTCCCTCTCGTGACAGCTTGCAAACATAGCATCAGGATTGTGCCTAGTAATTACCTTCATTTGGCCTTGGGCTTGATATACGTGCAAGCCACGTAATTAAATGACCGTAGAACATATTAAAAAGCCAAAACTACGCTCAATGTGCAAAAAGGCTGATCTACCTGCCTCAGCAGCTTTTCAAGGTAAAGAAGATCAGGCAGATTATAAAACAAGCAGTTTGATGTGGAAGAAGAAGCTGGCAAGTGAATGGCAGGTATACCCAAATCCTATTCCTGCTTTACAGCTACTTGCTGCCTTGAAGAGTTTAAGGCTTTATTCCCAGGTCCAGCCAAACTCCACTTAGCACAAGGCCTGGGAGGGGAGAGAGGGAATGGCTCTCTGTAATCTGGGGCTGGTTTGGGATTGAGTTGACCCGCAGTATAAATTAGAGCATCCTCAACTACTGTAATCTGCGGTTGGCTGTTATGGCTCCAATAGCTCGGATAATCTGACAGACAGAAACAGCTGTCAATTAGAGACAGACCCCTTTTCTCCAGCCACATCCTCAACATGTCTCTTATGCTGAGGGAATGTGTTGGTGGCAAAATCTGCTGTGTTTACATCCCAGAAGAGAGCAAAGGGGTCAAACCCCTATGAAGAATCAGTCTTGCAGTCTAGAGGGTAGCTGCAGACAAGAGACACTGGAGAATCCAAAAGAGGGTGTATCACAGAGGTTCCCCCCCACCATAATTATTAATAGAGGCTCATGTCCTGTAGGCATTGCACATATCAAAGATAAATAACAATTACAAATGTTTTTCTTTGCTAATGTCTTTTCTCAGAAGAGTCCTCCAATGAGTCTAACTATTAGGGAGAGGTCAGCATAAGGTGACCAGCTAGCTAGTGTGAAAAATCAAGATGGGATGGGGGAGTAATAGGGTACCTATATAAGAAAAATCCCCACATTTTGGGACTGTCCTTATAAAATCGGGACATCTGGTCACCCTAGGCCAGCAGGTCTAGCTCAAACAGTGGTTGTCCAAGGCCATTGTCCACACAGACCAAATCTTTTGCAAAGTTTGAAGAGCATCAGTTCATTTTCTCTACCCCTCATTATTGCTCAGATTTGCATGTCTTTGCCCAGCATGGTTCCAACAGCAGTAGAAATGTCACAATTCATGCTGCATTTGCGATATGGCAAGTCCGTCCAGAAGCAGAAAGTGCCGGAAATCGCTGGATAAGGCTGTTCTGTCCAGACTTTCCAGCCATGTTTTGCAAGCTTAAATATTTCAGCTAAGCCTCCAGGTCCTTAATCCAGAGAGAATGGAACTTCTGAGGCTTCAGAGAATGGGACCTCTGATATATCATAGTGAAGGGTCTACTACAAGCAATTCACAAATCTCGTTACTACTAACACAGTTGCACCATATGGAATGTGACACATCTCCAGTCTATGGAGCCAGTGAATACTGACCTGTCACATCTAACCCAGCCTGGTACCATAGTATCTGAGCACCTCTCAACTACTCTAAGCTATTTAGCCTCACAACACCACCCTGGGGACAATGCTATCAGTCTCATTTTACAACTGAGAAAAAGCAGAATTCACACTTTAAGTGACTGGCCCAAGGTCACAGAAGAAGTCAGTAGCAGGGTCAGGAACAGAACCCCAGGCTAGTGGCCAAACCATCAGATCATCCTAGCCTCCTGCTCTGTAACAAGGGTTTAACCCTATGTCAGGCGAATAAGGCCAAGAAATAAAAATGACTCTCTTCCCGGCACTCCTGAGTGTCATCTCGTTATTACAACATGTCAGAGGGAAACAAAGTCCCTAAATACAGCAAATGAAACCACCCAAATCCCTCTGGAAGGGAGCCTAGGATAGAACGGGAAGAGATGGCTGCAGAGCTTCTTAACTTTTCCTGGAAGCAAAAGGTGCTGGAGCAAACTCAGAGAGTGTGAAATTCTCCATAATACAGCACAGGACAGCCCCAGAGACATTGGCGAACTACAGCATGTTGCAGCAGAATCATCCCAGGGGATAAATTATTCACATCTAGATACATTATTCACAAATTTAAATACTGTGGCCCATGCAGGAATGTCACTGTTTCCTCCCAACAAGCCAGCTGCCAGGTGAGATGCTTGAACATTATGCCACAGGCCTAAAACATAATAAAGCTAAGTCATGAGGAATTTGAACAGTTAACAAATGGACTAATTAGAGACCAAATAATTTGCGGTGTAAACAATTACCAGGTCAAAGTGGGGGCTATTGAAAGACTTTGCAGAGAACAGCAGGCTATTTGGAAAGCGAATGAAAACTGGGTTTCCCAAACAAAAGTGTTAACAAGCAGTAAAAGAAATGAAGAGTAAAAATACATACCAAGCCATTAAAAAGAATACAAGAACAAACAAATGGCTTTTCTTTGCAACAAACAGTACTGTCAATCCTGAGCTTTCAACAATCATGAGTCAGGACTCCTAAAAATCACAAGATTGGCCCATAAACCATGAGATTTTACAAATTAATAAATGCTCAGTTCTTTTTATTCACCTTAGAGATCATGTTGTTCTTTGCACCCAGGAGAGCTAGAAAACGCTATATTTTGAATGAGAGTCTTGTGAAATCACCTGACTCCAGGACCTGGGGCTTAAAAAACTATCATAAGACTCTGGGGAGGAAATTACACCATGACGCAAAAGTGCTGAGCTCAAGGGAAATAGTGAATGGAAGCATTCTGGAACAGGGTGCTGCTGACCACACAAATTGCAAAGGAATCCAGAAAGCAAACTAAATTCATGCATGCACAGCTGGAAGGCAACGTTTCGGTACAGCGACAGAGTGCTTGGCTGAGTCATAATGAATCTACCAAGCCAGGCTCTACAACAGATTGGTTTGTGACACTGGAAATAAATGAACAAAAAAGGGACTTTCAAAATAGCTACTGGAACTAAGTGCAATGCAATCACAGCAAGAGGGTGCAAACTTATTAGTGACAGCTCTTAAACTAAAACACTAAGCTTGTTTCCTACAAGAGACATTCAATAAATCCATGTAGCAAAGCCACCCTGGCATGCCTGTAAAAGGACAAATGCCACCTGCCAGAGTCTGGAATCAAGCCATTTTAACTTGGGTGGATAAATATGGCCTCGACATTTCATTTGTGTGAACGCTTTGGGAAAAAACGGAGATCTTTCAAAATGTTTTATGCAAAAAATAAGAAATAAGGAGTAGCAAATAGCCTGAGTGTTAAGGCATTCATCCGGGATGTGGGGGACCCGGGGTGGTGGCGCTGTTCTGATTCAAGTCCTGGCTCTGCCTGAAGCAGAGCAAGGCCTTGGACTTGGGTTTCCACAGACCACACGAGAGCTCTAACCACTGGGCCACAGAGGGTACAGCCACACAGCAATCAAACACCCATGGCTGGCCCGAGTCAGCTGATTTATGTGCATGGGGCTCTGGGAGCCCATGATGGGTGAGGGTCCCAGAGCCCAGGCTTCAGTCTGACCCTGAATGTCTACACAGCAATATTTAGCCCTGCATCCCAAATAGGGTAACCAGATGTCCCGATTTTATAGGGACAAGCCTGCTATTTGGGGCTTTTTCTTATATAGGTGCCTATTACCCTGCACCCCCTGTCCTGATTTTTCACACCCAGGCCAGCCATGGCCATGTCGCTTTTATTCCAGTGTAGATGTACCCAGAGTCAGTCTTTTGGGCCCAATGAATATTTCGTTATTTATACAAATTGGAACCGCTCGAACTGGAGAGACTGACTCCATAAGCAAATGATTAGGACCCTCGTAGCCTGCTTAGGAGCAGAGACATGAACTTAGGTCTCCTACAGCCAGGCCAGGGCTCTAACCACCAAACTATTGAATATTCTGAGGTCTGTCCATCTGTCCCCCCTGCTCATGCCTGGACCTGACTTTTCTCAACAAAGAAATTTAGTTGAGACTGAGGTGTTTCTGCTAAAAGTTTTGGTTTCGGTACATCAGCATTTTCTGGTTTGTTGAAAAATCCCAAGCTAGCTGTATTTAGGAGCCTACCCTGAAAAACCCAGGTTTGAAAATTTTGCCTGTGCGTCTTTCTGTGTCTTCATTTCCCAGTCTATAAAATGGAGTAAATCATATAGACCTGCTCCACTGGAGTATTCTTTCTACCTCTATCTATCTATGGTATGGCCCTGCTACTGCAGCATCTCACATGCTCACAATTTAGGCCCACATCCCTTTAATGTTTTTATCCGAACGCCACTCCTAAGAGGTAAGAAAGTTCCATTAGCCTCATTTACAGATGGGGAATGGAGGCACAGAGAAACTAAATGATTTGCCCAAGGTCAGGGCAGGAAGCAGAGAAAAGAAAAAGGCTTATTTAGTTACCATTTGAACAGAGTTTTGAAAGTATAAAGTTTTTTCTAACTGCTAGATATTCTTTATTAATAAAATAGCAGGGCCAAATGGATATCTTAAGGTACAAAGATCCTGTTTTCTGCATATGGTCTTAGTTATAAAACCAAAGGGAAAACAAATAGAGAAAATATGAAATATAAACCATATCACTGCTGAATAGAATGTTTTTCAGCATTTTCCATGAGGTGTCGACTACTCCGCAAGGCAGATTGTAAAACAACTTCACAAGCCGCGTTTATACTAAGAGCTACACTTATTGAAGTCCATTTCAAACATTTGTTCTGCTGGCCAAATTCCATAAATTAAACTCTTGTCCAGTAATGCATACCTCTCCACTTGGATTCTGTATTTTGTTTTTGGCTTCATATGTCTCTCTCTCTCTCTTATTTTTTTTTAATCCATTGAGAATACTAATGAAAAAGGCCTGCTTATTTGAGACATGAACCTTAACAAATAAAGCAGCAAAAATAAAATCGAAATAAAAAGAGACAGAGAGAAAACAGTACAACCTTTCAGCCGTTTATTGCTGCTTACTAAAGTAAGACTTTTGTTCCATTATTTTACATGCCGATGCCACTGATAAAGGCCAAATGACTGAAGCGGAGAATCTTCTCACAGGAGCCATTTCTACAGGACAACATGCAGACACACCCGTCAGTGCTAAACACAATCAAAGCCTTTCTTAATCAAAGGCGATGCACTAAAATGACATGGGAGGAATAAGGTCTGTTAGAGCAATAGGCTAGGAGTCACAAATGGGTTCTCTCTTCAACTCACAAGGAAAGCGAAGGTAAGTCACTTAGCAGTGCAGGGATGCAGGAGTAAGTGAGGCTATGAGGTTTCCCCCTCCGTAGGGCAGGTGAGAAGGGAATGGGTGGAGGCTTGGCTCCACTCCCTCACTTGCCAGTCAATGCGGCTGAGCTGATGTGAGGGATGTTGTAATTTTCTTCTGGTAAAAGCTAGTAGTAACTTACTACTCCCTGGAGCAAGGAGAAAGCCAGGGCGGGCGTTTGCCTGAAGGCGGTATCGAGGTCTTGTCTGAACTAGAAAGCTCTTGTTGATATAGCTATCCTGGCAAACCCTCTTAGTGCAGACATGGCGTATGCTGGCCAAACGTAAGCTAGACCAGGAAAAGGGCTTTATTTTGCCAGGATAAGTGTGTCTGCGCTTGGGCTTTTGCTAGCCTAGCCATGTTAGTCAGCATGGTAGGAAAAAATTACACTGCTGACCGGCATGGCTGTGCCAACCAAAGTTTTAAGCTTAGGCCAGACCACAGTCACAGAGTGGCTGCTTCCAGGCCAACGCCTGGATTGGTTCGGTTCAAGGCACCACCGTTTGCTCATGGCTGTGCCCAACAGTGCGGTCTAAATTGTGAAAGGTTAGATCCTGCCAGCCCTGTCACCCTGAGGAGTGTTCTACTTCGCAAGTAGTAAGATGCTATTTACTGAATCTGGCTAGAAAGTGCTCTGTGCTCCTTGGAGTTGGATGAAAGTAACTATATAAGGACAATGTTTTAGCAGGGTAACTGTCCAGACACCTCTTCTTTTAGTTCACATCACCTGTTTTTTAATAGAAAGTCAATAGGAATTTAAATTGCAACAATTTAACATGTTGCCCTGGTAACTCCAACACCAAGAGCCTTCCTTGAAAACCCCACTGGGTTATAGAAATGTAACAGAAAACTGCAAAGGGCAAATATAAAGCAAACTCATTGAACCTCTTTATTTTAAATTCTGGCAGAGACATAATTTTCTACGAGTTCATAAACATTTACAAAAAGGAGTTTACATGTAGGAAAATGGTTGTTTTTATCGCTCAGATCAAAGGATGCATTTATCTTGATGTATTGGGTGCAGCCTCAGCAAGCGTTCGAGACACCCAGGTGACAATACTTAAGAAGCTACAGAAGCTAATATTTGAACCTTTGAAGTCTGCAGCAAAGCTCCCCTTAAAACACAGACATTGCTTTTCCTCTATATTTCCTATGCAACTCATAGTATGAGGCTCATACTTCAAAGATTGTAGACAATGGGTGAAATTCCCCAGCTGCGCCATCAGCTACGGACTTGTGTAAATGGAAAAAAGTACTGTAACTTGCACAAGCTCTTTCGTCACTGACCCAACCATCTGTCCATCAGGTGTTGATCTGCCAAGGCACCGTGGTCATCTCTGAACCGTTTTCGAACAGGAGAGGGCAACTGTACAGCCAATCTCTTTAAATGGGGTTTTTCTAATGTCCCACGATGCAGCTGAGATCAACCCCAGATTACGCCGCATGTTATTGTGGAGTGCCCACTGACTTATTTCGACAGCTCTCCACCTGGCTGATGATGACACCATTAAATGGCAGGGCACACTGCATATATGCAGATAACTAATGCAAGGATTAGTTTATCTGTAATTTTAATGTGAATGAGAATGTGGAGTCTTCCTAACATGGAGGGCTAGCTTGATGCTATTAAGCCTTAGCCCTGCATAAAGGCCAATGCAGATTGCCATTGGTCCAGTAGAAGCACTGAGGAGGCAGTAACTTGGATTGTAAATTGTAGCAGAGGTTTTAGCAGGCCTATGATCATAAAGCACCTTGGCATACTTGGCTACAAAGAACTCCACTAACATGAAGCAGTCAAAATAAAACGCCAGTATGTAAATTAC
This sequence comes from Mesoclemmys tuberculata, assembly GCA_007922155.1. Classification (NCBI taxonomy): domain Eukaryota; kingdom Metazoa; phylum Chordata; order Testudines; family Chelidae; genus Mesoclemmys; species Mesoclemmys tuberculata. The sequence goes on along the minus strand of ML675629.1, from coordinate 9,527,448 downwards.
CCGTTAGGTTTTTATAGGTGCAATTTAGGAGGTTCCTTCAAAAAGTCCTAAAGGCTGGATCTGCAGTTGGTGTAAATCAGAACTCCTTTGACTTCAGCGAGCTATCCCAATTTACACCAGCTGAGCAGTGAGCCCTGAAAGTTTAGCTCCTTATCAAAACCTGTGCACCTTCCCCATGGGTAACCAAGTCTACTGTCAGTTCTGTGATCGATTTTCTTGGGAGCAAAGAGGACCTGGGAAATTATAGGTCAATCAGCCTGACTGTGACACCTGGAAAGATACTGGACCAAATAATTAAACAATCAATTTGTCATCATGTAGATAATTGGATTATAAGGAATAGCCAGCATGGATTTGTCAAGAACAAAGCACAGCAAACTAGACCCATTTCCTTCTTTGACAGGGCTCCTGGTGGATGGGTGGAAAGATGATGTAAAGTCACCTGTGTCCCTCTGGGCCTGAGTGCACTGAGCACTGGCGTGGTACAGCTGGCCTTTACACAGGTGTTAGTATTGTGATACGATGTGGTACGTATTTCCCAACAACAAGGATACTAAAGAGAAAAACTGATTCTTACCAGAGTGGAGTAAGTATCTTGGAATTCATCATTTTTTGCTCTTTGGATAGTTTCACTGGGTGGGTGTAACTTGCCTTCAGATAGTTCACATCCAAAATCAAATCAAATATTGAAAGAGATTTCAGGGAAAGAATTGGTTTACACTTGAGACAAATTAGGAGGTTTAGGATTTCATTCAGCTGCAATAAGATTCCACCCTGTAGTTCCTCTGGAGACTGAAGACATGAGGCCTGGGCCCTAAAATTCAGCTGGTTCTGTTGAGATGATTAGGTGAAAACTGACATATTTGCTGTCTTTTTAAAGGCCATTTCGAAAACCTAGAAATCATTTCACAAAACAGGCGGCAGTTTTCCTGAAGTGTAACAATTATTTCTTTTCAGAAGGAAAAAACAGTTTTCAGTTACTGAATATCTGCATCAGAGCTCACAGCCGCAAGGTGTATCTAGGAATCATTTAACCCTTGCTTTTGATTGGGTCACGAGAAATGTAGTTACTGGCCTACAGCCTGATTTAGCTCCCTTTAAAGTCAAGAGAGAGACTTTTACATTCTTTGGGAGCTGGATTGATCCCATAATGCTTTGGGAAAAGGAAGGTGGAAGGGAAATATTTTTAATGAGTACACGTTATGTGTCCGACAAGGACTGGAATTCCTTACGACGGGCCTGGTCCAAAGCCCTTTGGAGTCAGTAGGAATTTTTCCATTGACTTCAATGAGCTTGGGGTCAGGCCAAGACAATCTCATTTCGCAGCCTGACTAACACAAGGTCTGCTCTGTGGGGTCAAGGGTAAATAATTCCCCTACCCTAAGCCACTGAGTGGGCGTGGAACTGCTCCATCTTAATGACTCTATGGTTATGTGTGCACTGCAATTAAAACCCCCGAGCTGGCCATGCCAGCTGACTTGGACTCGGGCTCAGAGGCTGTTTAATTGCAATGTAGACATTTGGGCTGAGGCTCTAGGACCCTGCAAGTAGGAGGCTGCAGGAGATCAGGTCCAGAGGATTTGTAGAGGGTCAGATCTTCTGCTTCACCCTGCCACGGCCTGCCCCCATCTGCACAGCAGTGTGCTCTGTGACATGCATGGAACTGCACCAGGCCTGCTGCCAGAGGAGGGGGGATTTGTTACTAATTAAATAAAAGACATGAAAAAAATCAGTGGGTCTAATTCATCCCTGGTGGAACTGCACTTAGGTCAAAGGTTGGACACCAGGGGTGGGGCTGGACCCGCCTCAAATCAGTCGAGCAATGAACCAGATTCATTCCTGATGAAATGCCAGGTACATCACGGCCAGAAGAATCTGGCCCAGAGATCTAAGTCAGCATCATGTGCCTAGATCCAAAGTCAGTGTTTGGCTCTGCCTACCCAGCAGTGCACCCTCTGAGGGTGGAGTTCGGCTTGGCTGTGAAAGAATCTGAAAGCCTTTCCCATAGGATGGTCTTATGAGAGGGGAAGGCCTGACTGTTGCAGGGGAGAAGAAGGGATTAGTAACATTAAAGAACCGAAGAGCTGTCTCTACAAAGGGCTATAATAGGGGAGCTACATGTATAAACATTTTTGCCCAGGCTTTTCCCAAAATATTCACTTCCGGAAAGTCTTCTCCAAACCCCATTAAAAGACAGTGGAAATCTTTCTGCTGAGAATCACACCGGCGCAATATTTTTATATTTGAAGAAACAAAAAAAAATCCATCTAAATCTTGCCAGGAGGGAATACAGAGTGATATTGATGATATCCAATTTTTATGAAGCCCTTTTCAGCAGGAGATCTCCAAGTGCTGTACAAAAGTATGATTCCCATATTACAGGGTGGGGGAACTGCACAAGGTCTCCTAGCAGAGCTAGAACTAGAAATCCAGGTTAGCCGCAGCTCACCCCAGTGCTTTAGCCACTAGACAACGCTGCTTTTTAAGCTTGAGAAGTGCTCAGACACTATAGAGAAGTTTTACTGTTTGAGAAGTGCTCAGACTTTACAGAGATGGGGTCGGCATAAAACCTGGCTACACAGAAAAGTATCTGGAGGCACCAAAGATCACAGATTTGAGTGATTGCTCTTATTTTTCCACCCAGATCTTTTATTTTTTACCATATAAATGAAATGCAGTAAATGAGCCCTGTGGTTAACAGATAAGGAGTGCTGTTTAGTGCACGGTAGCCTCATTCTTTAATGGTCAATAATTATATTGGTTACCAATTAAAACTAATGCCACAAGCTGGGGATAATCAGGCTCTAGTTCCAGAATCAGACACAACAGAATTAAAACGGACAAGTTTAATATCTTGTGGGGAAGCCCAATGTGTATAACCACTCACCGAGGGTAAAGAAAAACCTTAGCCACTTTTATTAACACAATCAGAAAAGACAAGAAAGCTCTGACCCACATAAATAGCAGTGGTCTAGTATTAGCGATATTTTGTGTATTATTCCTTGCATATGCTCATATACTCAGACCCTTCCTTGGGGATCTGGTGGTAGGAGGGAAAGGACCAGCCCTGGCATGCCAAATGAGTCCGGCGGTTCAGACCCCAGTGCCTGTAGGTCAATGATAGATGATGACAATGAAGAGCTGAAGGGTCAGTGGCGAAATGCTCACTATCACTTACATGGTGGCCTGGCCTATTATAGAGCCTGGGGGGACTGCCTATCTAACTTCCTTGCCCTAATAATATTGGGCTGCCTTTATCCTATAGGTTAACATATTAATGCTGTTTAGCTCAGTACCATATGTGTCAACTATGGCTAAAGTTTGTGGTTAAACACTTGCCAATGCTTTTACCCTAAAAGACCCAAGACTAATATCAGTTCAATACTCCTGCGGTTGCTTGGTATCGCTATGTGCCAACTTCCCTCTTAAGCAAGCTGTACCCAGCTCCCCAAAATGTAGGGTAACTGTTGGGCCATTTTATCTATGCTAAGGGTGTGCGCAGGTAAAGCTGCGAGTCTGTCACAGAGGTCGCGGAAGCAATGGATTCCATGACTTCCAGAGACCGTGAAATTATCCTCTTCCTCTTCTGCCTCGTGCCTTGGGGCAGCCAAACGGAAGCTGTCAGCTTCTGGGGGCCGCAGGGAGTCTCAGGAGCTCTCAGCTGCTATGGTGGAGGAGGAGGGCAGCTTTCAGCCACTGCAGAGGGCACCCAGCTTCGAGCCACTTCTGGCAGGGGCCCCCCAGCTCTGAGCTGCCATGCGTGGCAGGGACCCGGTGGCCGTAGGCATCTGGCGGCTCTGAGCCTCCGCGGGCGGCAGGGATCTCCCCAACCCCTAGCTGTGGCAGACAGCGGGGACCCCTGCAAACCCCAGCCACCATGGGGGACCCCAGAGCCCCCAGCCACAGCGCATCCCAGACCCACCAAAGGTGTGGGGGGGATCCCACAGGCAGGGATGGACCTCGGAGCCCCAAGCCAGCGAGGGGGAGCTCAGAGTCCAGCACTATGGGGACCAGGCTGGTGGTTATTGCTGGAACCTCCCGCTGCTGCAATGGGGCTAGAGCTCCCATTCCCCCCTCAGGCTTCCATAATGCCCTGCCACTGTCCCCCGTTCATTTCTAGTAAAAGTCACAGACAGGTCACGGGCTTCCGTGAATTTTTGTGCATCGCCTGTGACTCGTCCATGACTTTTACTAAAAATATCCGTGACCAAACCTTAGCCTTAGTCATAGGCCTACGCTTCACTTATTTCACCCTGCGTAAGCCAATGTTTTACTGCAAACAGGCCAGTGGGTTCCTTGCATTACTGCTAAGTAAAATAAAATGCTAAGCTAGCGCTACGGGCTACTGCTGGGAGCAGGCTCTTGGAACGTGGCGGTTCTACTCCTTCCTCTCTCGCTGTCTCACTCTGAGACTCCGGACAAGTCACTTAGTGCTCTGAGCCCGGGTTGGCCCACAGGGAAGATAAGGCATCACCTACTCCCAAAGGGTTGTTGTGAGACTGGATTTATGATTGTGAAGCACTTTGAGGTCTTTGGATGAAGCATGCCAGGAGAGCGCAAATCATCTTCCCGGTCCTACGCAATCGGCATTAGGATAAAAAAATTAGAGGACGGTCAGGCAGCCTCTTAGGGCCTGATCCAATGGACAGACATCCATTGACTTCAGTGGTGTTGGATCAGGCCATCAGTGTTCGTCAATCAGTGTCATCAGAGAAAGCCAGATATTTGAGAATTACGAGGCAAAAAAAAAACCGAAAACGGGGGAACATTTGAGTAATAAATGCCCTAAAGAGCACATGTGAGAGCAATGTGACCTGTGTGGCTTGTTCTCATTTAGTCCCATTTGGTGAATGCTCACTGTGGGCCAACACATTCAATGCTCGGGGGAAAGATGTTTGGGCGGCAGAAGCTGACTTGGAAGCTGTTAAGTGATTTGTTTCCATGTCCCTAAATCAATTTGCAAAGTCAGGTCAGCTTTACAGTCCTGCAATAAACCCAGTCAGAGTTTATGTAAGTTCAGCATGTTGTAATCTGTAGGTTTTGGATGCACTAGGAGAAGAAGAAACATTTGCAGCCAAGTTGCCAGCATGTTTCTCATTTGACATATCAACAAGTTGGTTGAGGTAATGGGAGAGAGAAGTGTTTAGGTTGAAAATATTAAGAAGAGGAGTTAGCTTTGGAGTTCTGGAAATGGATAGTACACTAGAAGCTGATCCAAACCCCACTGAAGGCAATGGAAAGATTCATTGACTTCAACATCCAGCCACCAGAGTATCATTTATCTAAAACAACTGGCTTTGTGTCAGTTTTCAAAATCAACTGGAACCATAATTAATAATAATTATAATGACAATTATATTACTGATTGATTGATTTGTATATATATTAACTTCAGCAAGCTTCAAAGCACTTTATTGAACTACAGTCTATTGATACCTACTATATGTAGATAAAGTGATCTAGCACAGAAATCACTACGCTTTGCAGTTACGTCTGTGTTAGCCTTTATGGGCCTGATCCAAAGCCTAGTGAACTCCGTGGGAGTGTATATTAGGCTAATTTTATCTGGTTCTCACTAAATATTTTAATGATACTTTGCTTTCTTTCATCTGAGGATATTAAATAATACTTGGTGCTTCCGCTGTCCATTTAAGATCTCAAAGTGCTCTCTAAATAATAATAAATGAACCCTGGAACAACTTCGGAGACTGGTACTATCAGTGCCATTTTATAGATGGGGAAACTGAGGCATGGAGCATTTAAGGCTGAAATGTTCAAATGTGAGCACCTAAACAAGTGGTCTCATATTTGGAGGTGCTGGAAGACAGCGCCTTGCACTGAAGTCAGTGGGACATACTGGCACCCAGCACTAAAGCTAGTTGGGAACTTTTCAACAATACGTTTTTTCATCGGAAAATGCTGATTTGCCAAAATGGAAAGTTTTCCTGGAAACAAATGGGTTCCGACAAAACTTTTGTTAGGAAGATTGGACCAGTATGGAATTTTTGGTTAAAACTACAGACAGTTTGCGCCACCCCAGAATAACCAATAGCTCTATGGGTAGGCAATCAGCTAGCCTATCGGAGACCCACTTTCGAGTCCTTTCTCTGCCTGATTCAGGCTAGAGATTTGAACCTAGGTCAGCCACGTCCCAAGTGAGTGCCCCAGCCACCAGGCTGTTGGCTTTCCAGGCACGTCCGCTTGCTCTCTCAAGTTTTTAAAAGATCTCATATTTGTTCTGCATCAGAATGGAAAAGAAATTCAAACCACCGGATTTTTTCATGACACAGAATTCTTGTTTTCTGGCCAGCTGTTCTCAGCAGCTAGAGACCACTTATTTCGGTACCCGTGAGAGGATTTAGACCACCCTCCTCCCATATTTGAAAAGGTTGATCATAAGCTTTCTGAGCTTCAATTTTTCCATGCAAAATGGCATAATAATACATACCTGCCTCAAAGACATCTTGTAAGGATTTATAAATTAAGGCCCAGTTCTGACACTATATATATTGAGCAATAACATTGAATAGCACACCCCACAGCCCATGTGCTGCTTAAACCCTTCAAATACAGTTTGCATGGGATTTAAGCGGTGCATAGAACACTGCATGGGATGAATGTCACTTTTTCTATGCAATTAACCAAACTGATGTTACACTCGAACAGCAAGGACTTAAAACACCAAAGTACTTAAGCACGTGCTTAATTTTAGGCACGTGAATAGTCCCATTGACTTCAGTAGCACGGATACCATATTTAATGTATCTTGCTGAATCAGGGCCTAAGGGTAACTGGTGAAATTTGCCTCTGTGCAGTGGGAATAGCGCAAGGTCTATACAGCATGACATCCTACTGAGGCTCTATTTAGATGACTCAAGTGAGACTTAAGTGAGGTATCATTTCAAACAGAGTTGCAGGGATTCCCACTGTTACGATCGGGGGCCTGGGTTTCAGGGCTTTTTTGTGGAATCGGAATACTGGAATCACCACTTGAACTAAATGAACACTTCTTGCACAGGTATATAATTGTTTTTCTGCCTGTCTATTACTTGATTGGGGGTAGGTAAGGTGAATTAGATTAATTTTCTTTGAAAGCTAGGCACTGCAAAGTAAGAGGTATAAAAGTTACATTATGCATTGCAAATGTCTCCAGGGCTGGGTTTATAACCTGTTTATATTTCCATTTTAATGTTTATTTTCTTCCTCTGTGTCATTTCCACTTTTGCATCTTGAGACTCATTACAGGTTTATCATCTTATTTTTATATATATATATAAAATCAATGGCTGCAAAGCAGAGAATTATGTTTTTGGCATAAACAAGTCTAAAACCCCCCCATAAATAGAAATTAAACATTGTGGCTGTGAAAAGGACTTTTCTGAAGGCACTAAAACCTAAACAGTGGCCAATTAATAGCTGACCTTTCATTTTTATGGATCATGGCATACGCCAAATCCATCTGACTTGGCAGGTCTGAAAGAATCTGGGTGATAGCTGAACTGCATAAAAAATGAGTAAAATTAGTGCTCACGAAAGGGGACATCCTGACAACCCAGGAAATGGAGTCCTCATGAGCCTGATCCAAAACATACTGAAGTTAAGGAAAGCTTTTTCCTTGATGTCTCTAGATGTGCTTTGACCTCTGTGCATGGAAGGTGCGATAGAAGTGCAGAGGAATATTCAGATTTGGATGTTGTTCAAATGCTTTTCATGGAGCAAGAGAAATTCTAATACAAAGAAGTCAGGCAAATGACAGTGAGCAATCGTGATGCATAAAACAAGTTGAACTGCAGAGGCAGTGGGCAATTTGAAGTCAGCAATTGGTAAGAAAGAGAATGTTGTATCACTTAAGGTACCACTAAGAACAGTCAATAAATCCAGCAATGGAGAAATTTTGCAAATAGTCATGAATCTACCAGCATTTTTTTTACTGTTCATATTAGAACTAGATTCACTGGTTACTGAGGGGTGGAGGGAAGCAGGGAGAGGAGGTGCTTATAAAAGACATTCTTGCTTTCTACAGTGGCACATAAAAAAATTCTTTAGAGGACGGTGGCTGCCTACCGCAACTGAAGACCCATGGCAAAATTTTCAAAGCGCCTGAGTGACTTAGGAGCTTAAATCCTATTTTCAAAAGTGAATTTTAATGAGAGGCTCCTTTAGGTGCTTTTGAAAATGATCATCTCTACTTAATTAAGTAATTTTGTAGCTGGAGAGACAGGGATTTCTTTTTCATCCCTGTAGGTATCACCAGCTATAAAGGTATTCCCATAAAGGTAGTCTGGCAGTTCTCATCACCTTTTACCCAGAGTATGAGCTTTGCTTACACTTATCACCAGTTGGTCCCAATCCTGCAGGCCCTTAAACTTGTCCTTCACTTTAAACATGTGAGTCATCTCCTTGACTTCATTGGGATGAACCGTATGTGGAAAGTTTAATGTGCCTCATGTATTTGCAGGGCTTTAACTTGCTTTGCTAAAGCATAAATGCTATTAATATTCGTAAAAGCATCCAGTGTTTTTCAGCCACAGGATGTTCTCTGTTCTCTTTAAAGAAGTATTTTCTTATGTGGGTTCTATTTCTTCTGCCCTTTAATTTCTTTTGTTCCAGGAAATGGGCACAAAGGAAGAACGGATGACAGGCTTGCAGCCATTTGTAACTACTGTTGTATTATTGTGATTTTTTGCATTATACTAGTACCTGGCTGAGCCAGTCAAGGATCAGGGCCCCATGGTGTGAGGCTCTCTTCAAATAAGATAGCCCCAGTTCCAGAGGGCATATATTAAATATATTTATGAGAGGGCACAACAGGTCAATGAAACAGACAAAAGGAGGCTGAGAAAATATTGAAAAGGCTGCAGTAAACAAGCATGTTTTTGGCACAGCCAGTAGTAACCTCAGCTTGCCATTCGACTAGCCATTCTCCCACGGCAATCTGCTATGGGCATCAAAGCAGAGGAGTGATTGAATACCTCGTCAAATCCTACGTGACTCTTCTAGCTCCTCCTCTTCCTTCTGGATCCATTTGCTTTCTAGGCTCAATGGGTAAATTCACCCTTGGTGATGCAATGCTGTTGCCCCAGGTGGACACAAGCCAGGGATAAATTTAGCCCAACATTCTAATAGCCACAGAAATGTAAAAGTAAGCAATGGTTAGGCCGCTGGTGAGAGTGACCTCTCCCAACACGCTGATCAGTAGGGTACTCGTTGTTTCCTGTTTGTATCCATCTGCTGTCTTTTGTCTTGTATTTGGACTGTAAGCTCTTTGGGGGCTTTTTTGTTCCGTGTATGTTCAGCGCTTAGCACAATGAGGTGCTGGTGCATAGCAAAGACACCAAGGCACAACGGTAATACAAAACCCTCCTCCTCCCGGCCATTGAGCATGTAAAGCAATTCTTACTCCTGCCAATAGAGCTTTCAGAACCATACAGAAATTCCAATTAATTCCAGATGAACCATTCTGATTATTATTTTTTTTTGTCCCTGGGCTTTGCCATGGGCCTGGGAAACTCTACTCAACCTGACGACTGGTTTTATTAAAAAAAAATTCCAAATGGGATTTTTCTGAAACCGCTAGCTATGTGCACATGCATTCCTGACACCCTTTTGAAGTGCCCTAATACAGACTAAGCAGAGGGCGATTCAGAATAGATTGTTGTGGAATTTTCTGTGTGGAAATACACCCAAACACCCAAATAGCTAGGGGAGCTTTGACTGGGTAAAGCTTTGGCCCCTTGTGCCGAGAACAAAGCACTCTCCTGAGTTTAACTGGTGGGCACGAGGTTCTATTTTGATATTTCATTCTCCGAGGGGAGGAAGAGAGAAGGCAAGAAAATGTGGGTCTACAAGAGATGTGATTACAAAAAAAAATCAGTGACAACATCAGCATGTGCCTGGGTATTGGGTTGGGGGCAATAAATAACTCAGGATCCTGGCAGCAGAGAATTCTGAGCCGTTCACTACAGTTAAGGGGAGATCAATAATGACCAGCAAGCATCATTATTATTACGGTTTATTATTATAGTTTGTACTACCAGGAGCAAAGAGGTAAGGAGGAATAGGTTGTGTGCAGTTTTGAAAGCAAAGAAAATTAGCTTTCACTGGGTATTGAGGATAACTGGGAGTCTGAACAGATTTGAAGAGAGGCTGGTTACAGTCACAATGGCAAACTAGGTGGTTGATTGCAGCTACATTTTGGACGCTCGGAGTGGATGGTTGAGAGGAAGGAGAATCGTGAACCTTCGAGGCCAAAACCATAGAATAAAAAGTGGGGAGAGGCACCGGGGGAGGGGGAAGGAAGACGAAAAAAAGCTATTTGCACAAGACACATGAAACATCCCCAGAGTGTCTCTTGAAAGTTTTCCTTTGAACACAAAAGCTCTGCCACACAGCGGAAAGCAATAAATTGGAATAACCATGTGCACACTGTAGCTGTCACTTGGTATATCAAATTAGTAAAGCCTAATAATTATTTAGTTGCACTATGGAGAATACAGGTGCCTTTATGCATAACATTTTCACACAACCCAGCAGGAGTTGCACTTTAAGCCTAAATGGCATGCACTTCGTTATCTAATTTTTGCACGTTAATCCTCTCAAGATGTCTGTTAACGTAAACCTCATTAATTAATGCTCCTCTGGCATCTGGCAGCATATGATGCACTGTTTTAAGAAAATTAAGACTTCTGCATAGGCTTACTATCATGAATCATACCATCAGTGCCACTTTGTTGGCCATAAAATTATTTCACTTAACCCACGACAACCACGTCCAGCAAAGCAGAGATACACTGCTCTATCATTCTTCTTGTTGCATTTTCTTTAAGGCCAGATGATCCTAATATGGATATTCAGGAGGGTGAAAAGAGTCTTCTTTCAACCTTACACATCCCATGGATAGAGTGAGGGATATTTGCATCCTTGGGCTCAACGGAGAAAAAAACTCAGCTATTTGGGTCATCATGGAAATAGGTCCTTGGTCTCAATTGAAAAGGGCCCTGACCCTAGTTTATGGCTATGTGCAATATGCACCTTGTAACAGGGTGCTGGGTGGTGGCCAGTCCCCTGTCACGCTAGCCTAAATAGCTGTGGGGCAGTAGAGCTGGTTAGAGGGGCTGTTGCCTGATTGACTGAGGGGAGGCAGCTGTCAGCATATGAAGCTTCATTAGGCAAGGGGCGGCAGCTGCCCAGTTGACTCAGGAAGATTTATATGCTGGCCAAGAAGGCAGGAGGAGGCCAGACGGGAAGGGAGGGCAGAGGCTCTGCCTGTCTCCCTAGGTTTTGAACACCCCCAGAGACTGCTGGCCCAAGCAAGGCACTGTAGAGTGGTGGGGAATTCACGTGGACCTTGTAAATAAAGCCGGAGGGTCTTTGAGCCCTTTGTTCACCAGAGGGGTCCGAAGCAGAGGGGCTGTGGTGGAGAAACCCCTTACACACCTCTAACCCCAACTGAAACACACGTGTCAGAATGTGTCCTGGTTCAACATATCAGTAAACACAGTAAGCATTAAAAAAAAAAAAAAAAAAGAAGAAAGGAAGTGACTCCACGTTCCTCTACATGTCTTATTTTTGGACCAAAAGTGAAAATACCACAGCAGAGGCTGTTCTCACATTGTCTCCATTCTGACACATCTGGAATCAACTAGTACCTGAGATCTGGAGACAGATCCTGACATTTCAAGCCTGGTTTCCATACCAAAGCGTATTGGGGCTAGACCTACACAGGCATTTAGGCACTTAATTGCCACTTTGTGCACACACCTAAATCCAAAATTCAGATCTTCAACCCCCTCCCCCCCAGCTGCTACCTAACCTTGTAGGTTCCTAAAGTTTCTGATGGTCAAGTCCCCTAGATGTGTTAATTTCTACTAGTGGAAATGCACAAAGCTGCTTCAGTCTTGAAACCTGGCACCTAGCTCACACATAAACCCATAACTAGGCAAGGGAACGCTTATCTTACCTGCGGGGTCTGATCTGGTAGGTGTGCTCTGAGAATGTCTACTGGATCAGTCCTTGGAGAAGGGGCTGGAAGCTGGGTTTCCTAGAAAGTGCTTTAACCACTGAACTATAGTCACTCACACACTCTCCGGCCTATTGAATATTTAAATGTTTCATGCAAAGAGGAACAGCTTCAAGATTGACAGTCACCCCCTTGACTAGCCCCGTGGTTAGTGCACCTAACAGGGAGGTGGAAACGCTGAGTTCAAACCACCCCCTCTGCTTGCAGAGGGAAAAGACAGACGCGGCTTAGGTGCAAGATAAGTGGAATGCTTTCATGATAAACAGATGCCCAGACAATGTAAGGGGGCAGCTATAAAAAACCCTGGCAATATCAGCTCTTCTGCCCCAATCAGTCAGGGGCAACCAAAGAGAGGCACTTGAGAACACCTGACGCCATTGAAATGGGACGTCTGAAGGCAGTGAGTGGCGTGATGACATTGCTGGACTACGTGTGCAGTGATGTCATCAGGAGTAAGCCCAAAGACCTGCGATGTCAGAGAGAAACTGCAAGAGAGGAGGCTGGGAATGGAGGAAGGGAATCGTGCTAGGGAAGCATTTGAGACTAGAGCTCGGTGGAGAAGAACAAAAGAGATAGCCAAGCAAACAGTGGATAGACTGTGTAGGGGAGGACAGAGTGGATATCGAGCAAGCATTGGATTGGCAAGCCTGGAAAAGACTGAGACATCAACCTGACTCCAGTTAATGGGAAAAGGGGAAGAAGATTAGAAGTACAACATATTTTTTATAGGTGGGCTCTGTCTGGATTACTCAAAGGTAAAGGAAACCTCACACAAAGACAGCAGTGGTATACTGAGCACGTGCACATTTCATTAACCTGGTTACCGCTTTCATTCAATTGTGTGCCCAGACGCATGGATAAACAAGGCCAGTCTAGTCTTCCTGAAAGACCTACTTATCTTACCCTGCTGTGCATTATACACTGTGGCCTATGCACGTGAGAGGCTGCGATTGCCTGTGTCTCGGGGACAATTTTAACCATAAAATGATTCACCTCAGGGGACTTCTTTCACTTTTCCATTAAAAAAAAAACCCAGCCCAAACGCAAACATGTGATGTTTTTATGATGTGAATTATAGCCCAATAGGAAATGAACTAAGAATATCAAACTGCTTTCAGATGGGTAGTTTCCAAAGAAAGGGATTCTCCTCCCCGGCCTTGGAAGGTGCAATTGCCTATTCTACAGTCAAAGGGCAGGCGACTAGAATGCCACATTCCCACAGGTCAAAGGCTGATTTTCATTCACCAAAACATTTGGGGGCCCCTTTGGATTTTAATTGCAGAGAGGTCATCTGCACATCCAAGTAACACAGAGGGCACGAGGGAATCAGACAGAACTATGCCCAGACAACTTAGGTCTGGTTCTGCTGTGGTTCAGAAAGGACGCTGCAAGCCTAAAAGTGGAGAAAAAGAGTGCTTTCAGCAACCCCTGACATGTCTGTTGGTTTGTTGTTTATAGATATACGCATTAGCTATACAAGGAAGCCCGCTAAATTCCATCCTCATGGACAGTTCAATGGAAAGTTAGCTTGAACATACAGTATATCATATTTCATGAATTTAATAGGGTTTTCATGATTTTACAAAGTGCTTCAACCAGACACTCACAGCTGGAGGCTGCACAGCAGGGGACCGAAAACACTGCATCTGTGTTTTTCAACTCTTGCCAGAACTCGTTGAATTTGATCCGGAATGACTATGCATCTTTGGAATGTACATTCACTTTTCTCTTGCCATATCCAAATAAAAAAAGGGGTGGGGGCAAAGCGTCCTATGAGAATTCCATATGGAAACACTAAACTAGCATTATAAGGGATTTCCTATAAACAAAATTATGGTCACAAATTTTGGACTCCAACCACATTTCAAACAAAGGACCCTTTTGTGTCTCGTTTTAAATATATAAATACATACACACACACACACGTTTATATATAATCATTGAAGGTTCATTTTCAGTCTCTCTCTATTTTTAAAATATCGCAGAATTCCTAACAAGAGCAAACTTTAATCGCTCTGCACACTAAATCCCCTGAAAATAAATAACCAGGACAACTTCAAAAGCCCATAATTAGAAGCACATGTGCGGTGTTACAAATTTCTGGCTGAGGCGGCTGGGTTGTAATTTAATGTTATGATCTACCATAAATATTATCCATAATGAGCAGACTTCATGTTACACTTCTGTACGTCAGATAACGGCAATAGTTTTTGTCTGGTTTTGTTCAATCATCAAACTTTAAGTGAAGTTAAAAAAAAATAATAACCAGGTCTCCAATCAAGCAGATGACGGTTCTTTGCTTTCCTGGCTCTAAAAAGAATTACTGATTTTATTTTAGTTCTGCTGTTTAAAATACGGTAGATAATAGGAGGTGATGGGAGTGGGGAAATGAGCAACCGAGCTTGGGAAAATGGTTGAATGAATTTCCTGTAACAGTTTCCTGGGAGGTGTTCTATGCTTTCCAGAGCATCCTCACAGCTCACTCCCATGAAGGCATCTAGATCATTTCTTTCCCTATGTTATAGCTGGTTAATTATGCCAGAGAAATTGAACCTGAGGAGGGGGTAAATTTACAAATTTATAGCTGTAAAGATGATGCTTTAGTTTTCTAGATGCATGTGATATGATGCAGAAATAACCTGGGACCATGGAATGAGTCCACAGTCTCATGACCCGTGCAAAAGAAATTGCGTTGTTTTGGATTTTAACCAAGTGGAAAGGGTACATGGATTTCCCACTTTGTGCCATGGCACCCCCAAAATCTCCTTTTGGCGACAGTACTGAGTATCACCTGGTCAGGGGGTCCCTTAAATCACAGTATCACTCACAAGTCTTTCTGTGATATGGTTTCTTGGTGGACACAGCCACACTGCTTAGCTTTAGAGGAAGAGGTATGTGCCATGCAGTCTTGTGTGGGATCTGTGTCCCAGACAGAAGCTAGATAATGTTGTCACTCAATATTTGCCTAGGTATACCAGTCACACCTCCTATTTTTTTATACTCAAGGAACAGCCATTTTGTCCCAAGACTTTTATGTTAGATCCAGGAAAACAACGTCGGTGTGAGTGTTTCCTCTGTACAGGTTGCAGCAACTCAACAACCCCAACAAAAAATGGCTATTGTAGTTCCACATTGGTAGAGCTGTTTGAAATGCGAAGGCATTACACAAAGGCATAACAATTTCGAGCTAAATACAGAACAAGATCCAACTCACATCAGAGCAAACTAATTGTGGGCCAAATTCATCCCTTGTGCTAACTGTGCACAGCCCAGCAGGGTTATATGCCTAGGGACAAATTCGATCCTTTTTTCCTTGTAAGTAACAGCAGAGCAAACAGAAAATATGAGACTGTAAACATTTCAAGTCTGCCAGATTATCTTTGGAAAGGCTCTGCAAGATGCTCTCTAAAGCTCAGAAACACAGGAAAGAAGATAAGGCTATAAAGGTGCCCATCAGTTCCCATGATGGATAACCTGATCCCTCCCTTCTTTGACTATACTGAATTTCTTTTATTAAGGCTCTGGAATGATGTTTTTTCACTTCCAGTTTCTGGAACCAAAACATGGGGAGAAGGGCTATTGTCAAGGCATTTCTAGCTAGAAGTGAGGGAAAGACTCTTTCGACTTAGACTTCCAGCATAAATTTGCAGATCCAAGGCATTCAGACAATGTCTAGAGAACACCTGGACTTTTGGGTGCTTCTCTGAACCTAGCCAGGGCTCATACTCTTGAAGCATATTCATCATGGATAAACAGTTAAATGGGCACAGTCAAGTGTATCCAGGCCACATATTAAACTGACCATGAACACTGCACATCTTTTGAGAAATGCTTTTTAAATTTGAAATACCTGGTTTTATAGTGACCTCAGGTGCCTAGGGTAGCTCCCACTGAAAATGCCAATGTCAGGTCAGGCTGCAAAAAGGAGAGCAGATTGCCCCAAAACTGTGGGTTAACACTGCAGATAGATTCACCAACGAGTCACAAATTGTGCTCTTCATCCCCCACATCAGTTATCCAGAAACTGAGGCCGGTGGGAAGGGAAGAAATCACAAAGCCCCTTTTACTGCACTTCAGTCTCTGGCTTCCAATCAATAAATAGGTCTAGTAAAGTGAGAAATAACTTAAAATTCTATTCACTATATAAAATGTTTTTCTGATCCCCAAAGGGTCAGCCACATTACCAGATCAATATTAGTTTGGATCTTACCCAAAACACCATGCTACCAGCCAATCGCTTAGTATCTAAAACCAAAAGTGTAAAGAAAAGAAAAGAAAAAAGAAAAGGATGAGAAGAGAGTTGTTAAATGGTCAAAGCAATCAGATACATACATATGACTTCAAAGTCCATAAATCAGATTCTTAGAAGCATTGGTGAGTTTGATGACTTACAAAGTTCCTCTGGAGCACATCCAAACTTGGATCAGTTTATCAGACCTTTGTTCAAAGCTGCAGTTTGTCAAGAAGTTACTCCAGAGGTGAGAAGCAGGCTTGAGGACAAAATGGAGGTGGTGGAGCTGCCTTTTAAAATTCTTTGCCATATGGCTTGTACATCCTTTGTCCCAAACACAAGCTCTCAGCACTTGGGCATGGAAAAGCAGTTGGAGTCCCCTGTCCACTGGCATGTCCCTACATTTCCTGCTGAGACATAGGTGTAGTCCTGGCTTCTCTCATTGTACAGCTGATTGCCCCTGATGGGCCATCAATGAGCCTGGATAATGCTGATGCTAAGTTGTCTGGTTGGATCACCCAGATGCACAGTCCAAGTTTGAGATATCAGTATATCACACGCAGTTATAACTCCTGATATAAAGATATTACATATAAACAAATTTATCATATTTAGCAAAGCATAATTTTTCTACTGGTACCTTACATGGCATATCTTATATACGATTGATTGCAATTTTGTAATATTGCTATCGATAATATTATAAATGGTCACGCATATTTCATATAGCGTCACACTTAGCACCTCACTAGAGTCTTCCAGCCAAAGTGCTTTAAAAACAATGACTTATGTCACCAAATAAAACTAGAGCACCTGCCATGCCTGGCTGAAAATTTGGCCCTCAGTGACTTTCCCAACGTTGTATAAGAATCTGTAGCCAAGCCAGAATTAATGCTGTTCTTCTGACTCCCAGATCCATGCATTTAAGACTGTTCTTAGAGCTCTGGACTGGATCCATTGGGCTAGGTACTGTACGAACACAGTCCAATGGACAGTCTGAAGAGAAAAGGCAGCTTGCAGCAGGGAGGGGAAAGTGAGCAATAGAGAGGTGAACTGACTTGCCCAGGGTCACAGAACAGGTCAGTGGCAGAGTCAAGAATTGAAATTAGTGCCCTGACGCACAGTCCAGGGCACTAGTCATTGGACCATATTGATTCCCTGCCCACTTGTATACCTTCTGCTGGTTCTTCAGCAGAAAAGCTGGCTTCCCAAAAGAAGCAGATACATTGGGTTGAATGTCTCTAGCACTTCTTTTAACCAACAGTTACTCTGTACTGCAAATGCACTTGTGAATCCCAGCTTTGGTGCACCAGGTGCGCCTTTACAGCATAGACTCCTCATAAAAGGAATGTGGCTCAGTGAACCTGGGAGGCTAAGTGGACTATGAGGAATGCTGTTATACATATTGTAACAATTCTGCAGCCACTTATGCTGCGCAGGTGTCAATGTGCCACATGGCACCGCAACGACAGGGAAGATGTTATTAACAGAGATCCCAGAAATGCGGTAGGCATTTGACAGAGATGTAATTAGATAAGTCTTTGCCACAAAGACCTTACAAACTTAGCACACAAAAGCAAAGGTCAGGGAAGGAAAACTACAGAAATAAAGTGACCTAGTAATGGTTGATGCTCCTCTTGTAGGGTCCTCACTCTTTATAGCCTTTTTCTTGCCATCTTTCCCTGGTGATGCTGTCACATTTTCCTTCAAAGCCTCACTCACATCTGTTCAATGCAGCTCTGAGGTGTTTTAAATTCTCACCCATTACCTACCCACAGAGCTTGTCTTATCCCTCACTTCAGTCTATATGGCCACTTTCCCAATGGCTTCCACTGATTTCCGTGGACTTTGGCGCGGGCCCCAACCCTGGAATTGTTGATTTCTATGGGAGTAATGGGGTGCCCTCCCTGTAGCTCCCGGGTAGCTACTGGGCTAAATATAATTCACAACCTCCTGCTCCAAAAGCACAGACTTCTACCACTTCATCTAAAGGAGTATCTCCATTAGATTTAGCAGTATAGAGCCTATGACACACAGACCACAAGTTCTGATCCCATCTGGTAGAAGGCAGTGGTTAGACATACACACCAGCCAGTTACAATTATAGTATTGTGAGGGAAATGAGTTATTGACTTACTGATAATTGCTTAAACATTTAAGTATCTGACAGAGGATGAAGACAGTCCTGGCCCAGAAAAGTTTATAATCTAAAACAGAATAGACAGGGTGCTCTGGAAATACCACAGGAGGCATTTAATTTGTCAGTGAGAATCAATCTATCTATCTATCTATCTATCTGTTCAAGTGACACAGGCAAGAATGAGGAGAGGGTGGTGGCATACTGATGTGGGCTTGCCATGGGACAAGGGGTGGTGCAGAAAAAGGTCAGAAGAGGGGGTGAGAGCAGAAATGTACGCTTTCTTCTGTGGCAAAAATAAAATTCTACACTCATGTGCTGTCTGACTTTGCCGAGAACATTCGTCATTAGCTCCACTTGTGGGATTCTTACTTCTGTTGATGGAAGTTCCACACGCAGACCATTTTAAAAAACCCATATCCTTGTTTATCTTGGTAAATCACCGGCGGAACAGAGGTGAGCAGAGAATTTTGACTTTCTTGTTAAGACCAGACAACCAGTCAAAGGTATGGTGGACCAGCGACCTCCACCTTGAGGTGATCTAGATCCCTACTATGGCAGGTTGGATACGCTGCAAGTGTCCCCCTTGTGAAATAAATCACTTTGTGAAAAGAAGCCTTGGTATTCTATGTAAATAAGGATTCTCATGTCATGGTTTGCTTAGTCTGCTAATCAAAACATGTAGCTCCGTGCGTTTCCTATTTACCACAGCTTATGAAAATCAAGCTTCATTATTGCTGTCTGATACATTATCACTAGCAGTCATATAATGGGCAAAATGTTCCCGGTTTGGAGCGAGTGCAATTTACGATTCTAAATTGTTGTGCATAAAGAAGGAAAAGTGCAGCTGGATATTCATTAGATGCATTCAATTTAATGTATTGAACACAGTAAAGAATATGTTTTAATTAATAAGCCGAGTGCACGTGGCATGGAATGCATAAAAAGAATGCACAGAGCACGGTAGAGTGTTTATTGGTATATGAGGTAACAAGGGAGCTCCTATAACCTCAAGGAGTTGGGTTGTGTTCAGGCACCATACAAAGTTTGCTCAGTTCAAATGGTTGTGCTTTATAGCGAGTGTTCAACTGATTCCATGTTCTGTGTTTTAGACACCTTGGATGAAAGATGGCTCTGGGTTTTGGGTACCTCTGTGTTTGGACACTCAACTTGCGACCCATTAAAGGGGCTTAATTTGCAGTGGGTCAGTGTTCAGCACTTTCTGGAAACCAGGCCCTTTAATATGGTCTCCAGTTGGACAACCAAAATTACTAGTCATTTGTGGCAGCCACGCTAAGGAGGTGTTTGTCTGCTCACATGCTGTAAGGTTGGAAGGAGTGACAAGGAAAAAGCAGACCATGCATAGCCTCAGAGAGGTTTGAGGCTACCTTAGAGGTTAAAAGGAAAGCACTGGAAATTCTCCAATGAGTCTTAAAAGACACATAGAGGATTGCCTCCGATCCAAGGGCTCTCTATTCTACAGAGCCTAGCTGTGCTGGCAGAGCCCCCTACTGATGGCATAGCTACATCACCTCCCAAAACACATTAGCTAAGCCACCGGAAGCACTCTTTTGGCTGCACAGTTGCATCTACAATGGGGATTTAGCTTTGCTAGCCACGTCGGGGAGGAGGTGTGACTTTTGCACACTCCTAGCTGACACAGCTCTGATGGCAAAAGTTAGCAGTGTAGACTAAGCCTAAGGCTATGTCTACACTGCACGGTAGTGTGGACTACAGGGGTATAGAGCGCAGAGCACACTAAAGAGTTGCACTCTAGCTCTCCCATGTGGATGCTCCTGGCGCAAACTAAAAAGTATCTCATTTGCCTTAATGTAGTCCAGTTTGAAGAGGACTATTTTAACATGAACTGGGTAGTGTTTAGCTTGCACCACCAGTGTCCACATGGAGCAGCTGGAGTGCAACACTTTGGTGTGGTCTTCAGTTCACACCCTCATAGTCCCCACTGCAGGCAAGTCTATATAAACCCTAAGTCTATATAAGAGTCTGTTGGCAAGAGTTATAACAGAAATGGGGCAGCACACACTATTGTTAAGGTTGCCACTGGGAATGTGACTTTCATTATTACCCCCCCGTCCTCATGTGCTCTTAACATTTTTTGAGGGACTCTTTTTGGGGCCTGAAATTTGCCACAATTGGTTTCAGCCAGGAGAAAAGACATTCAGGAAAAATCTCTTTGGCTGTTTTTGCATTAAAGAAGGGTGAACGAAAATTTCTTTCCCAGTGCGAGACAGTTTTAAAGGGGGTGTGTGTGTGTTTAAAGCTCACAAAAGCTAATGCAGAAGCTGCAGATATTTACAATTTGAAATAATCAGGATGGTTACTTTTCTCCTGTGTCGTTTACAAGAGGAGAGAGTTAAAAGGAGGGTTACAGGATAAAACTATTTACACTGTAGTGGCGCATAAGAGACTCTTTTCAGAAGCCCATTATGCTTGGCACTGCACAAATGAGGAAAACCAAAAGTGTTCCTGCCCCAAAGAGCTCACAATCTAGGTGTGAAATGCAGGGGTTCTCTTTCATGAATACTGAATCTGGCTGCCACCATTGTGGGGTATGCAGGATAATGGGGTCGATATTTCACATAAGTGACCAGAAAAGAGAGGAGGGCCCTTTCTAATAGCCACCCGACACCTTACACTTAAGTGTCATTAAAAGACAATATCAGAGTGAGTAGCCTTAATGGTGCTAGCCCACTTTCCTTGGGGCGCACAGAACCAGTCTAAACAAGGTGGATCAGAATGAGAAAACTGGACAACCTCTCAGGGTTTGTCTTCATTGCAGAGTTAAGATGGCCCCAGGTTGGGGCACCCGAGTTGGCCTATCCCAGGTGTGAGTGGCCATACTACAAAGCCACACTCCAATTACTGTGCTTCACTGCTGCTGCACTCACCCATCGGTGTCACACGGACATCTGGGGGAACAGTCCATGGTTCTTTGTGCAGCAGTAAAGTGAGCCGCTCTATCATTCTTTCCCAGTGAATTTTGGGAGAATTGTCTTTCCTGACGGGCACCCAGGGGCAGTTACGGGAAGGCACTGGAGGACAATCAGCACTCCAGTTGTGTAGCCTGCGTCCTCACTCTAAAGGGGCTGGATGCACGCAGGGTGATCATAAAAGGGCCACGGGCACATCTAGCCCTGTTATTGTGACACTAGGAGAATGACCCGGTGTAACAGGTTCTGTCACAGAGAAATGGGAATGCTTGCGTAAGTAACAGTGAAGATAGATGTATGCAGTGTTTTGTAGCCAGGTCGATCCCAGCGTATTAGAGAGACAAGATGGGAGAGAGAATATTTTATTGAACCAACTTCTGTTGGTGAAAGAGAGACAAGCTTTCGAGCTTACACAGAGCTCTCCTTCAGGTCTGAGAAACATGACCAGTCCTAACAAAGAGCTCTGTGTGCATTCGAAAGCTTGTCTCTCTGACCAAGAGAAGTTGGTCCAATACAAGACATTACCTCACCCACCTTGTCTCAGTGAAGATGGATACATTTGCATAAAGTAGTTCCTAATAGCCACCAGCCAATAAGCATTTAAATACTTGATTTCTTACATGTAGAGCAATCATTTGTACTAATTTTGGGAACTACAGTACTAATTGTAGCATTAAATTGGCATCATAGATCTACACAGAAAGTGGTTAACATACAAAATGCTCTCTTCAGAAAGATTTTAGTGCATGCAAAACAGGCTGTTTATGGAAATATTTGTGATCTTGCCCAATTTATACCCTCTACAGCAGGGAGTCTCTGTGCATCTTATTACTGTCACAGCAGGGACTCTTTTAAAGGTGACCCACAAAGAATTTAAATAAAAATATGCTCTCTTCCCCCCTTTTGTAATGTAAGAGGGTGGCCCAAAAGGAATTTTGTTTATTTATTTTAAGGGCTTTGCTCCTTGTTCAGTTTTGCTTTTGCTGGAGGACCGGTGGGAGGCCTCAGGCATGTTTTGTGTGTCAACGGAAGGGGGGTGAGGGTTTGAAACTTTAACAAAGGCTTTCCTTATCCAAAAGGTTAAATAGGCAGTGCAATTAAATAAACAGTGAGCAAAAGCAGAGTTCTAAACTCGGAAGCCCTTCCCCTTTCACTTGCTCCGCTTTTACTCACTTTGACTCTTGTGATGTTGCTATTTTAGTAGTATTTGAATTGTCCCAGAGTGTTCCAGTTGACACACAATCTAAATTTCTAATGTGAAATATAAGCAGAATTTTGAAAAAGAAAGAAAAAGAGGCCTCCTTTATATAGCAAAAAGAAGCCACCCTCACCTTTCCCCCAGCAGATTATCTTTAACGTCTTTCTTTCTTGAAGGGTCGGTAAACACTCTTGATGAGATGAAGGGATAGGGCATCAAAGACATTTGGGTGGCTCTGAACATCTTAACCACAAAGCTCAGTGGTTCTGGTTCAATGTTACTAATAGGCCTGTATTTTCCCTGTTTTTGTCTTGGGGAGAAAAGCTTAGGGAAATTAAAAAAAACAAAAGTTCACCAGTAGCTTAACGTTATCAATTGAAACACTCAGGAAAGAGAGTTTCTTAGGAAGATGATACCAAGGGTCTAAGTGTACCTTGCACATGACAAAACCCATTTCCACTTCTCAATTCCATTCAGAGCCAAATATACAGACTGACCCATTCTGGTTCTGCCTGGTGCATGCAGTACGGGATGTAAATACTGCAGTGAAGTTTAAAGAGTCAGCACAAGGTGATGATAAAAACACTTCATCGCTTTTGCCTTATTTTTCAAAGGGGGAAATAACTACAGCCCCGAAGAGCATTTGCCATGATAGGAACATTTACCCCTTGGCAGGCCTGTATGTGTTTTGACTGTAGTTTAGGGAAACAAATGTTGTCTCTTGCATAATTCATAGTGTTTCTCCGTAATCCAGTTTTCATGCCTGTTCAAATTTCTCCATGGTTTTTAGATGAAGACAACTGCATATTACACCACATCTTGTGCCACCCAACTCATTTTTCACAGAATCCGTATAGCTGAAGAATTCTCATTTGTTTATAGATTAGGAGATAAAAAGGCAGACTACACTCTGACAGGAAGAGCCTTATTGTTTATCAGTTCAACCTGCTGCTCCTCAATCTTTTTTTTTTAACATTCTATTTTTATTTCTAGCCCTTGGCACATTTTTTACCTACTTGCATTGCTGCTTGGAAACCCCCTCCCCCCAAAAAAGCACAAGCAAAACCCCATCACGTCAGGCAAGCCCCTTCGTTCATGGATTATTTTAAAGTCCATATGTGCCTTCTGCATAACATTTGAGCGATAGTCAGATTAGCAGGGACAAGCTGGTGAAGACAATGAGAGTTGTAGGTTCTCAGCTACTCCGCGATCCTTAATGAGCTACTTTAAAAGCAATAATAGCAAAAAATAAAAGCAAAAACTTCACGACCAGATGGTATCTTGTCCCAGATGGGCATGATCAAGTGCTGCGCTCTTGGACCCTACTCTATACCCACTCTCCTTCCTCTACTGCGGCTCTAGGAACAGCTCCTGTGAGGTGGTGGGAGCCCAACAGAGGTATGTCAGTAGGCAAACCACCTAACTAGTTTTAAGGTGGAACTTGAGAAATTTAGGAACAGGATTTTAAGACAGAGTTGCCTGCAATAGTAGGGAACTGGACTTGATGACCAAGGAAGTCCCTTCCAGTCCTTTGCCTATTATTGATTGCCAGTATAATACCCCCAACAGAGTGATTTATGAAAATTATTATTTGCTATGTGCACTGCATTCATGCCTAGAGATTCCACTGCCATATACCAAAGACACAGTCTCAACCTTATGGAGCTTACAATCTAAGTACAAGATGGAAGACAACAGGTGGATACAACAAAGAGATGGAGACGGGCGGATTGGCAGAGGCCCCGGAGGTTTTTCGCCTTCCTCTGCAGCGTGGGGCATGGGTCGCTTGCTGATGGATTCCCTGCAGCTTGAGGTCTTCAAATCTCACTTTTGAGGATTTCAATAACTCAGTCATGGGTTCGGGGTTGTTATAAATGTGTATGGGTAGGGTTTTGTGGCCTGCCTTGTGCAGGAGGTCAGACTAGATGATCATATTGGTCCCTTCTGACCTGTGAGTCTATGAGTCTATGAGACAGGGTAGGAAGTAGAAGGTAACAGTGAGAGGATCATGATCAGACAGATAAGCAGTGGTCATGGCACACCAGCTCCAAACCACTGTTGAGTGAACCATAATTTCTCTCTAGAAGCACTCTGGTTCTATTTGCTTTTAGGTGTAGATCATCAGAATGGGTTTCTGGCTCCAACCTCAAAATGCAACATATAAGTCTGCAGAAATATATATTAGTCTGCAATACGTATAAGTCTGCAGAAGAGAAGAATGAAGGGGGATTTGATAGCAGCCTTCAACTACCTGAAAGGGGGTTCCAGGAAGGATGGAGCTAGGCTGTTCTCAGTGGTGGCAGATGACAGAACTAGGAACAATGGTCTCAAGTTGCAGAGGGGGAGGTCTAGGTTGGGTATTAGGAAACTCTTTTTCACTAGGAGGGTGGTGAAGCACTGGGATGGGATACCTAGGGAGGTGGTGGAATCTCCATCCTTGGAGGTTTTTAACGTGCAGCTTGACAAAACCCTGGCTGGGATGATTTAGTTGGGGTTGGTCTTGCTTTGAGCAGGGGTTGGACTAGATACCTCCTGAGGTCCCTTCCAATGCTAATCTTCTATGATTTGATATAATGGTTACTATGTGACAAAAACATAGCCTTTGTAATTTTGATTCCAGCTCCTCCAGCTGCAGATGCTCATCTTGGTGATCTACCAGCATGTAAGAAGACTAGGTTTTTAAATTTTCCCCAGCGGCTGTCACAGTGAATTTGGTAAAAGGGATTTTTAAGCCATATTTTTTGTGTTTAGAATGATTACACATGCAAAACTTTTTGCCTGAACTTTTCCATTTCATTAACAAAGGAATGTTTATAAAGTAAAACCTTCCTTGATACCCTGGCACTTCATAGCTTAGTACCATGGTTCCCAACCTTTCTGAGTGAAAGCCCCACTAGTTAGCAGTAGGTAAAATACACGCCCTCCCCTTCCTCGCTAGCCATAAACAAATATAACCCCTGTAAACGCATATAATGATAATAACAATAACACTAAATTACATAAATAATAATAAATGACTCTTACTGGAGTAAGAAGCTAAGCCTTCCCTGGCAGGGTTGCCAACGCACACTCTGTGTGGCCCTGTCTCTTCCTGTCCCTAATGGAGGCGGGCCCTGGTGGGTTGGCTAGGGCTGCTTCTCTTTGGCTGGGGTTCCTGGCCTATGCGGGGCTAGAGGGGATGCTTGTCTGCTCCAGCCAGAGTGGAGCTCAGGGCTGCTGCTCCTTCAGGCCTCCTTTCATTAAGGCTAAATGAGGGAGCAATGAAATGACCCTTTGTTTACTGATAGCTGAAACAATGGAATCCACTGCCCAAAGACTAGACTGAATGCAGACCCAGGGGCTGCTTGTGGCTGCATGTCCACATAAAAGAAGCAGCCAGAAATCAACCAGAAAACTAGGAGCTAACAAGTACTAGTAGCGTGGCCCTGAGAAAAAACCAGGAGAGACAGAGAGGGTATTTGGCAGAATGCTGGCTGTCAAGACAGGCATGGAATTGCGAACAAGGAAACTACTGCCTGTTGTTTGATCCTACTGTGTTCAGACAAACAGGGCTTTGTGTACGTGCTATGCAGATAAAACAGGAGTGCATCAAAAAAATTCCTGACTCAATAATCAATTTCTCTTCCTAATGGAAACAGCCCGCAAGACCCCAATCAGTGGCTAACTGCTCAGTCTAAAAGGGGTACCCTACGGAGAGGGCAAGCTGGTGCTGTGTCACCGAAGATGCCTGGAATTTACAGGGTAAGCTTTTTGAGGTGGTGTGGGGGATTAGCCATCAAGGTTCCATTAACGAGATGTTTCTGCACTTGCTTTCTCCAGGCAGACTGTGCTGAACATTTCTCCCTTTGCGTTAAAGACAATAATTACATGAAAATCCATTTGGGCTTCTTCAGATGTTTCATTGGCAAGTTGGCAGTTCAAATGCCTTAATATTCATTTAAACACACTGTAATGACACTTGATGTTAAGTAGTGGTGTTTTAAAAATCATGTCATTTATAAACACAAGGATTGTTTTTCTTTTTAACAATAGTCCTTAGTAATGCACAGTCTATCTGGTTGGTGTCAGCCTTGATAAATGATCCCATTGCAATAGCAGGCTATCCAGGATAACATTTTCCATTAAAAGTTAATATATTCCAAATACCATAGGTCTTGGCGTAAGGGCTTATGAATACAATGCCCTGTATTGTCTACCCTGCCAGAAGGTCTATGCACAGTTTGCAGTTTACCTAGGTTCCACACAGTAATAAAAAGATTATAGTTTCGATATCTGCCATTGATTAGTGAGTATTTAGTTAGTCATTTGTTCACACTTCGGTAAATGACATGCTGCAGTATAGTTGGCTGTCTCACAGGCTAATGCTATGAAAGGGACAAAAGTGCCCTTTTTATGGGCCTGATTTTTGATGCATTTCAGCACTAACTTTTCCAAAGCAGACTCTAACTTCGCTCCTGCAGCTTTTGTCCGGGAAGAGCAGTGTACACTAGTGGAGTGGCAGATGATCCTTTTCAAACCAGCAGCAAAATGTTCCATCCTCACTTAACGGACTCCTATGTTGACGGAAAGCAGTCAAGGATCACAGACAGCAACTGCCACCTAAAAGTGCTGTCTGTGGCAGGATCTGGACCCAAGAGACCTTATTAAAGAACACGGAAAGAAGCTCGGAATTTGTAATTTACCTCATCCACAGCATTCCACAAATCATGGGTTTTCTTCATCTAGGCCTTCTGTGAAAGATCTCTGGGGAAAAGCCAAGCCAGTAACCTAAGAGTTCACTTCTTCTGAAATAGATGTAATAATGCCAGTGTATCACATGGCTACATAGAGCCTTGTTGTCATCACTGTTGTTAATTACCACAACCATCTGTCAAAAAGTGGCTCCAGCCACTCAGTGACTTCTCAAGACAGCAATCAAAGAGTCTCATTCTTCTCCCACAGACATCTTACATCAGAGAAGTGCCACCGACTTCAAAGGAATTACTTCTTATTTACAACAGGGTGAAAGCAAAGTTACATGGTTTGTCAAATGACTTCCTTCACCTCCCCATAAGCTATTTTTTTAGTAGCTTGAGTGCAGTAAGGAAAGGGTTATATTAAGACTGCCGTATGCTCTTGATGCATAGGCCAAAACGGAAATCAAACTCCCTATTGCACATCTATGGGAAATTGCCTCTCTGCGTATAGGTGACACTTGAGATGTTGACCATGCTGACAGCCGTGTGGTGCACTCTGTGAGAGTCCTCCTCTCCCAAGGCCCATCAGTAGCTGCCCTCCAGAGGAGAATCAAAACATCTGTTTCCCCTCAGTTTTCTGGGGTTTGATTCTTGAGGTTGATTCTTGGGGGGATTTTTGAGGTTGCTAGGATTTCAACGCCCATTCTGATATTTTATTTCTTGCTCCAATTTAGAAGTGTCCTGCATTTCAAGGTCTCTCTCTCTCTGTATGCACTTCTCAGCAGTCTTTGGATTTGAGCACTTTACAAATAACAGGGAATTATGTTATTATTTCGTATGCTTACTATAGCTGGTTGGAAAAACTCTCACAGAACCCTTTGCCTTCAGAGCCCATAGCCTCAACAGAGTCAAAATGCTTTGTGAAAGCAAGTCAATTTCAACAAAGTTGTTTACGAGTGTCAGAGATCTGGTAAAGCGCCCCCTGCTGGACCCTTCCCAGTATCCTGAGAGTGGTCTAGTTAGGCTCCAGCATTCTCTCTGGCCTCTTTAGCACAGTCCTTGGGACTCTGTCTGTTACCCCTTCATGGAAACAGGACCTAGGTCTACCCTAGGCCTCCAGAACCAGTGCTGACCCCTCCCCCCACCAAGATCCCCCAGTAGTGTAAGCACAACTTGTCTCAGAGCTTCAACTGGTTTACTATTTGGTTTACTATTTACCTCCCTAGGGACAGTGACAGTTGAAGCATATAACACACAAACTTTGCAAAGGTTTCTAACACCAATACTCTTTCCTTCAGTGAACACAAGAAATATACAGACCTAGACAAAATAATAAGACACCTATAGGCCAGGCCATACCTCAGTTTCCTCACCTCCTGAGAGTGTTCTTTGGGATTTGGTCCCAGTCCTCAAAGGTATCCAAGATCTCCCTCCTGGACCTGAATCATGAAGTCTCTCTGCATGCCAGCTTCCTTCTGCCCTCTTCTCTCCAGCCAACTTTCTTCGATCTTGGCTAGCTCCACATTAGAAAAGGTCCCCTTTGCTACAAAATCATGTACCTTTATTCCTGTCCTTCCCTAAGCTTCCTTTCTGGCTGCACAAGCCCCTCTGAGTCCTACCACTAGCATCTGATTTCTTTGTTTCCCTTGTCTGGGGAAATTCCAATGCTCCAAAGCCTATCCATGAAGATAAACTTGATTGAAATAGTTTCCCTGGACTTCAGACATACCTGTTCTACGATGTTCCCATATGAATAGGAACCATTAAGGTTAATGACTCTTCATTGTCCCTGGCATGGATGAGATGTGACGCCAACCCTCATTGCAGATGGCAGATTCCATATATGCAGAAGCATTCAGTGATATGGCACAATTGCATAAAATCAACCAGAATTCATAAGTACACAGACAGGTTCTTCAAACTGTCACAAGGGGAGCAACAGACATTCCAGTTATGCTGAGATATCCCACCTCAACATTTCTGGAAAGCCACATTTTCAATTTCTCCTTTTGAAATAACTTTTCAGTAAATGTGTCAGTGAAAGGCTCTAGTGGAGAGAAGCAGCTTCACACTGCCTGAGTCCTCCTCTCTGATGAGAGAAGGCTCTGGTAGAAGGGAGGCACTGGGGGCTTAGTCTTTCCCCACTGCCTCCCCACTACCAGGACTTTTTCCTGCTGCTGTACTCTTTTCCTGAGGCAGGGAAGGACTCTAACACAGGGGATCTGCCAGAGCCTTTCACAGAGTCATAGAAGATTATAGTTAGAAGGGACCACAGGAGGTCATCTAGCCCAACCCCCTGCTCAAAGCGGGACCAACCCCAACTAAATCATCCCAGCCAGGGCATTGTTAAGCTGGGCCTTAAAAACTCCAAGGATGGAGATTCTACCACCTCCCTAGGTAACCCATCCCAGTGCTTCACCATCCTCCTAGTGAAAAAGATTTTCCCAATAGCCAACCTAGACCTCCTACACTGCAACTTGAGACCGTTGCTCCTTGTACTGTCATCTACTACCATTGAGAAAAGCCTAACTCCATCCTTTCTGGAAACCTCTTCAGGTAGTTGAAGGCTGTTATCAAATCCCCCCTCACTTTTCTCTTCTGCAGACTAAACAAGCCTAGTTCCCTCAGCCTCTCCTCACAAGTCTTGTGCTCCAGCTCCCTAATCATTTTTGTTGCCCTCCGCTGGCCTCTCTTCAACTTCTCCACATCCTTTTTGTAGTGGGGGGGCCCAAAACTGAACACAATACTCCAAATGCACCCTCACCAATGTCGAATAGAGGGGAATAATCACTTCCCTTGATCTGCTGGCAATGCTCTCACTAATGCAGCTCAATATCCTATTAGCCTTCTTGGCAACAAGGGCACACTGCTGACTCATATCCAGCTTCTTGTCCATTATAACCCCCAGGTCCTAGCCCATCAGTCCCCAGTCTGTAGCTGTGCATGGGATTCTTCCATCCTAAGTGCAGGACTCTGCACTTGTCCTTGTTGAATCTCATCAGATTTTTTTTGGCCCAATCCTCCAATTTGTCTAGGTCATTTTGTATCCTATCCCTACCTTCCATGGTATCTACCACTCCCCTCAGCTTAGTGTGATCTGCAAACTTGCTGAGGGTGCAATCTACCCCCTCTTCCAGATCATAAATGAAGATGTTGAACAAAACTGGCCCCAGCACCGACCCCTGGGGCACTCTGCTTGTTATAGGATGCCAACTAGACATTGAGCTGTTGATCACTACCCATTGAGCCTGATGATTTAGCCAGCTTTCTATCCATCTTATAGTCCAGCGGTTCCCCAACTGTGTACCACCAGTGGTACGCAGGCCACCTCCCAATGATAGGCATCCACTTGCTGCTGGGGGGCTGGGCGTGAAGCCTCCAGTGGCGCTCGGCTGTGCAGGGGCAGAGAGAAACAGCCCCCAGCACGCAAGGCAGCCCAGCTGTTCTTCTCCCCTTCCCTCCTCCACAGACACCCTCACAATGACTGGCCAGAAGCCACTCCAGCACTCGGCCTGTCCCCAAGCAGTGCAGCTGCCTGGCCATTCTGCCCCCCCCCATCTCCCTCGGATACACTCCAGAGTGGCTGGCCAGGAGCAGTTCCGGCAATGTCCCTGTCCCCCACAAAATTGGTGGTGGTACTAAAGGTAGTGGCATTTTATATTGGTGGTAGGCAACATGGTAGAGTTTGGGAACTGCTGTTACAGTCCATTCATCCAACCCATACTTCTTTAACTTGCTGATAAAAACACTGTGGGAGACTGTACCAAAAGCTTTGCTAATGTCAAGGTATATCACGTCCACTGTTTTCCCCACATCCACAGAGCCAGTCATCTCATTATAGAAGGCCATTCGGTTGGTTAGGTTGGTTCCCTGCTGCTGGAATCTTTTCCTGAGGCAGGGAAAGGCTCTACCACAGGGGAGCTGCGAGAGCCTTTCCTGCCCACTGAAGTCTTACTTCTTGTGGCGGGGAAATACTCCAGAAGACAGCGGGACACTACATGGTTAAAAATAGCAGGGTAGACAGGAAGACACGGCTTGGGTACATACCCATACCCCTGAGACACGTCTGCACTCCACTTCCCTTAGCCCCACTGTCTAAACTGCCACGTAAACCCATGCTAGGGGGGCTACCTGAGTACATACTCTACACGCTGCTGAAACAAGTGTGGTGTGTAGATGTAATCCTGGATTTCTGAGCTGCTCAGTTTTGTTTTAATGTGATGTCCTACTTGCTTAAGAGGAAGACTTTACTTTAAAAAGGGGGCAATTCAGAGTAAGAAGATTACATCAACAACTTGCCCCTAGAAATGTTTAACTTTTATGGGGGGGGCGGGGAAGGGGGAGAGACAGTCAAAAGTGGGCCTTTTGAACAATACAAAGATTGCTGAAGAAAACATTCCCCTGGTGCTAATTTTTGTTTTCGTCAAAATGAAATAAGTTGATACATTTCTACTTGATCCAAAATTAAATGGAATATTTTAATTCTAAACCAAATTAAATGAAACAATTTTTTTCACAGAAAATATTTACCAGTATTTGACAGGCCCTACATCTTCTAAATATTTTGTGTACTGGTCCCCAGGTCTGTCTCTTATGGCTTTCATGACTAAAGAATTTGCACGTTCTCTGCACTACAGAACTATCTTCCATAAGATGTACAAATATAACGGCCATAAAAATGCATTGTCGGGAGGATTTGTCTGGATTTGTCACACACAAATCTTCATTGATTCCATGGCCAGATGAGACCACTGTGATCATCTAGTCTAGCCTGTCCACCCGTATAACATAGGCCATAGCACTTCCCCAAAGTAATTCCTGGAGAAGACCTTTTAGAAAAACATCCAATCTTGACTTAAAAACTGCCAGCGATGGAGGAACTCCCACAACTCTTGGTTAATTGTTCCAATGGTTAATTACCCTCACTGTTAAAAATGTACACCTTATTGTAGCCTTCCAGACAGATATCGGGATGGATATTTTATGGATACAGCCCATTCTCACTGAATTTCTTTTCAAATGGAGTAGTCTAAAATCCCGTCACGCTCACTTTATATCTGAAGGCCAGCACGTGTATAAACAAATTCAGAAGGGACCAGTCACTGCTCTCAGATATTCTGGAGCAAAACCCACTGACTTCAGTGAAGTTGATCTCAGCCACTGAGGTGTAACTGACATCAGAATCTGGCCTGGTGTGTTCTAATTCTTCAGTTTACACATCTATCTTGGATGTGTAAATTTTCAAAATCACACTTGAAGTGAACACATCTTTTAGGACTAGATTCTGCCACCATTACAGAAGATGAATAGTATTTCATGAGACTACTCAGAGAGTGAAGTATTACTAAGAAGGAGTAAGCTGGATTAGCCTAGTGTTAATATCCAGTTTCCACATAATAAGCTCAATTAACCTCTAATACAACTCCACTGGCTTCAACAGAGTTGCACCATGGATGAATCAGGCCCATTAACCTTTACTAGTAAAATAGCTGATGATTTAGTTTATATACAGTATGGTATTATTTTAATATCCTGATTTACAGAACTATGTGGCATGAACTACTAAATTGAATACAAATGAAATGTATATCACCTATTCATGTATACACATTGTGTGTGCGCGAATGTAAGCACATGCACACATACATAATAAATTTCATTTTTCAAGCAGTGAAGATTTATGGCAAGCTTGGCTTTCTTAGAGAACTTATTTCCCAGTGTTATGCACAAACCGAACATATATTGGAAAGAGTAGGAGCCCAAACTTTTCAATTAAAACTCCTCATTGGGGTTACTGTGTAGTTACTGTAATGATTAAATCCCAGATGAAAATATCGTTCATGATGTGCCATTTCCCCCCCTGTTTTTCAGTAACTAAATAGGGGAAGGAAAAAAAAGACAGGAAGAGTTAGAAATAAGCTTATGTTCTTAACTTTCCTAACCCATATTGCATTCCAGAACTATAAGACGTGGTAAAAACAGGTAAGCAGATTTAATTTAGCAGACTTCCAGACTTCTGAAGCAAAAGATGGAGGAAAGAGTGTTATCATTCCTGACATATGGAGCACGTAGCAGTGACTGCAGAACGGACTGGATGATCAAAGTCATGTTTTCAATGGATTCTAGTAACATTTTTAGCCTTAAAGTCATTAGTAGACTTAAATTTAGGACCTAAAACCTTAATTTGGAGAAAAAGTTCCTGTTGGGAAGCAATAGCAATGCACATACTGGTCAAAAATTTAATATCATTCTTGAACTGATCAGCTGTGTGTCTTGGAGAAAATGGCTAAAACATACTTAGAAAAATACCTTCAAGGGATAAGGATGAAACTGAGACCTAAACATGGAAAATAAGAAGATCTAGGGCTTTCAAAGAAAATTGAAGCTTTGGAGACCCTTCAACTATTTTGATTTATATTTAAACATTTTAGAGATTTGAGCTTTGATTAGCTCTGAGCCTCCCAAGTTCCCCCTTCAGTTCTGATTTGTGGGTAAGCTGAATCTAAGTAAAATGAGGTGTTCTTTAAACTACCTTTGAACATTTAAAGAAGATAAGGAAGAGGGCAACTTGGCTAACACCAACATGAAAGGGAATGGAGTATGATGGCGTGTGTTTTTAAAAGCCCGAGCCTTTTGAAAATTGAGGCGTGAAGAGGAGAATAATATGTTTGGAGGGTTATAATTGCTATGTACAAAATCATTAACATATATAACTTGGATGCATTATTTTTTGCTCAATACCCACAAATAGGAAATACTAGGCCAAAAATCTTCCCATATTTAAGGAATCATTCATTACTTAATGGGTCATAAGTGACTGGCTTGGCCAACCCAAGATACTGATGGAAATCTGACACCACTTGCCAGATGAAAGTGTATAGTACTGATTCTAATGAGGAATGGGCCAAACCGGTTCATCTCAGAGTGGTGTCTGCTGATAAGAAAAGATAGGAAACACACTGAAAGCAGCTTTCTGTGGTAAAAATGTGCAACATGATTACACCCCATCATAACTCAGAGTTAAATTCAGACGCACCCTTACCTTCCATGACCCCCTTGAGAAGATAGCTGCAAAGAGAAAAATGAGAGCCAACGCAATTCAGAAACTAGCAGGTACAACCTGGGGTGCATCAGCATCAATATTGCAAACTTCTGTAATGGCATTTGTGTATTCAGTAGCTGAATGTTGCGCACCGATATGGAGCAGATGCAACCACACGCAACTTGTTGACACCCAGCTGAATATAGTGATGCAATGCATCACTGGAATCCTTAAGTCAACCTCAACACCCTGGCTATTTGTTCCATCTAACATGACTTCCTCACCACTATGCCGAACTGCTGCAATACTCTGTGAAGCTAAGTGAATCCAGGAAAACAGATGTCTTCCTATCAACCAAGACCTCAACATTGCCTATCCCTCAATGCCTTAAATCCTGCGAGCCTTCCTGGGAATATTTGTTTAGCCTCATGCAATCAGGCTATGATCAGAAGGAGGCTTGGACAGCAGATGGGGCTAAACAAGACTTAAAACAAAAGCACCTTGTGCCGGATCCCACGCAGAAGGCTCCTGGGTTCGACCTCCCATGGACATCTTGGTTAACTCTGAACCAAATCCAAACCAACCATGGTAGATGTGGAAATTTAATGCAGAAATGGAAAATCAGGGACTCTCCAGCATATGAGTGTGGCTCTCCATGACAGATCATCAAACATATTACCACCTCCTGCCCAATTTTTAAATATGAAGGTGGTATCACTGTAATAAAATTTGCCATTCCTGATGTAGCCCTCTGGCTTGATCAACTTCAGGTGAAATTGTAGTTGCTGTTCTACACAAACTGTACTAAAGTAGAAGAAGATAGGAAAGGTTGTAGGTAAGATAAATGATTTACCAGCTCAAACACTTGACCATATCTTCCCCAGACCCCACTCCTCAAATTAGCATGCTATTCAGAAAGGTTACCTCAGCAGTGAACAAATCTTAGTGGTTGATGATCTCTCACTAGAAATGACAAAATACGATGACCAATATCAGATGGAAATGCCTGTGTACAAACTGAGATTTAAGGCAGTACCCATGGATGGCTGCTATCCTCAGTTTGAACCTTCTCTGTTACTTTCCTTGTACTCAAATGCCTACCGCTACATAGTTGAAGAGGTGGAGGTAAAGACTTCCCCTACACACTTACATAGCCCCCCTAGGTTACCCAGATTTTAGCTCGGGGTATTGTGGGTAGTACAGGTGCTATGTGTCTGATGTTCCCTGCAGGGAACAAATGGGAGGGGCAGAAGCAGGGAATGCCATGGCTCCATCTTTTCCATGCTTTGGCCAGCATAGGTGGCTGATGATACAGCAGTTGAGTATTCTGCACCCACCAAAAATTTGCCTCAGATTATAACCCCCCATCTACTTGGGAGAGTCCTGGGCGGTATTGTGCCTATTAGCGGGTGTCTCTGGGGCACAGTGTTGCTCCTACTGTGGATGCTGGGGGTGGGTTGATGAAGGCTGTGTCAAAGGCTGGTGGGATAAAGTTCATGTCTGGAATACTGATATACAGGAGTCGAGCTTGTTCAGGAAGGACAAGCAGGGAAAAAAGAGAGAGGAGGTTTTGCATCGTACATCAAGAATATACACTCTTCTTGTGAGGTCCAGAAGGCGGTGAGAGCCAGACCAGTTGAAACCCTCCAGGTAAAGATAAAAGAGGGCAAAAATAGGGGTCATGTCATGGTAGGGGGTCTCTACAGACCACCAAATCAGGTAAAAGAGGAGGATGAGGCATTTCTAGAACAAATATCAGAAATATCCAAACCAGAAGACCTGGAAGCAATGGGGGACTTTAACTACCCAGACATCTGTTGGAAAAGTAATAGGGCAAACACAAAATGTCCAATAAGTTCCTGGAATATACTGAGGACAACTTTTTGTTTCAGAAGATGCGGGAAGCGACACAAGTTACAGCAACCTAATTACTGCCCACACCGTTTCTGACATAGGTTCCACCTCTCACAGAAGTGGAATAATTCTGCCAGTGGGACAGCAAAATTGTCTTCACCAAACGTGCTACAGCAGTGCAGCTGAGCCGATGTAGCACTTCTAATGTAGACCTGCCCTTAGAGAACAGGTGGGTAAGATTTTATTTCCATGGAACCGAAGAGATAAAGGAGTTCAGGAAAGCTTACAGTTTCTCAAGGAGACAATATTAAACACACTACTGCCAACTATCCTGATATGAAGGAAGATCAGAAAGACTAGTAAGAGGCCAATATGGCTGCATCAGGAGCTTGTTAATTACCTGAAAATCAAAAAGGAATTGTATAAAAAGTGAAAACATGGACAAATTGCTAAGGAGGAGTACAAAAGAGTAGCACAAAGATGTAAGGGCAAAATCAGAAAGAGTAGGGAAAAAATGAGTTAGACCTGGCAAGGGACATAAAGACAGTAACAGGAGGGTCTATAAATACATTAGGAGCAAGAGAAAGATGAAGGATAGTGTAGGTCCTCTACTTAGCATGGAAGGAGAACTAATAACTGATGACATTAAGAAGACTGAGGTGTTTAATGTCTATTTTGCTTCAATCTTCACTAAAAAGGCAAATTGTGACCACATACTCAACATAAGTTATATTAATTACAAGGGAGAAGGAACACAAACCAATACAGGAAAAGAATATATTAAATAATATTTAGATAAATTAGATGTATTCCAGTCTGATGAAATTCATGCTAAGGAACTTCAAGAACTAGCTGAAGGAATCTCAGAACCATTAACAATTATCTTCAAGAACTCATGGAGGATAGGTGAGGTCTCAGAGGAGGGAGGAAGGGCAAACATAGTGCCTATCTTTAAAAAGGGGAACAAAGAGGACCTGGGGAACCACAGACCCATCACCCTAATTTTGATACTTGGAAAGAGACTGAAACAAATTATTAAACAATGAATTTATAAGCACCTAGAGGATAATACAGTTATAAGGAATAGCCAGAATGAATTTGTCAAGAACAAATCATGCCAAACCAGCCTAATCTCCTTCTTTTACAGCGTTACTTCCTAGTGGATAAGTGGAAGCAGTAGATGTGGTATATCTTGATTTTAGTAAGGTTTTTGACACAGTCCTACATGATATTCTCATTATCAAACTAGGAAAATGTGGTATAGATGAAATTATTATGGGAGGGGTGTGTGTGTGCACAATTGATTGGAAAACTGTACTCAAAGAGTAATTATCAATGAGTTTGCTGTCAAAGTAGGGAAGTGTAGCTAGTGGAGTCCAGTATTATTCAATATTTTCATTAATGACTTAGATAATGGAGGGGAGAATGTGCTTATAAAATTTGAGAGTGATACAAAGCTGAGAGGGGTTGCAAGCACTTTGGAAGACAGGATTAGAATTAAAAATTACCTTGACAAATTAGAGAACTGGTCTGAAATCAACAAGATAAAATTCAGTACCGACAAGTGTAAAGTACTTCACTTAAGAAGGAAAAATCAAATGAACAACTACAAAATGGGGAATAACTTACTAGGTGGTAGTATAGCTGAAAAGGATCTGAGGGTTATAGTGGATCACAAATTGGCTATGAGTTAACAATGTGATGCAGTTGCAAAATGTCTAGTATCATTCTGGGATGTGTTAATAGGAGTCATATAGAAGACACTGGAGGTAATTGTCCCATTCTACTCAGAACTGGGGAGGCCTCAGCTGGAGTACTGTGTCCAGTTCTGGGTGCCAGACTTTAGGAAGGATGTGGTCAAACTGGATAGGGTCCAGAGGAGTGTAACAAACTGGTAGAAATCTGACCTATAAGGAAAGGTTAAAAATTGCTGAGCATGTTTAATCTTGAGAAGCAGGGACCTGATAACAGTCTTCAAATACATTAAGTGCTGTTATAAACAGGAAAGTGAACAATTGTTCTCCAAGTCCACTGAAAGTAAGAGAAGAAGTAGTGGGGTTAAACTGAAGCAAGGGATACTAGGTTAGATATTTATTAGGAAAAACTTTCTACCTATAAGGATAGTTAAGTATTGGAATAGGTTAACAAGGGAGGCTGTGGAATTCCCATCGCTGGAGGTTTTTAAGAACAAGTTGGACAAACACCTGTCAGGCATGATCTAGGTTTACTTGGTCCAGAATCACTACAGGGGACTTGACCTGATGACCTCTTGAGTTTCCTTCAAGCCCTACATTTCTATGATTCTATGATAAAGACACAGTCTAGCTTATAGTATTAAAACCTGTAGCACTCAATCGGTTCCTTGATTGCAGAAATCCACATTCCACTAACACTAATTCCCTACATTTGTGGAAATGTATCGGTAGGTCTGAGCATAATTGAGGCCCAGTACTGTAATCTTAAAAAGCCCATTCCCATCGTTAGAGCTCATCTAGATGATGATTGTTGTACTGAAAGATACTCATTCCCACTGTAGCTAACTTGTAATCACAGTGCTTAGTCCCTGGGCAGCCCTCACAGCGTCCTTCCTTTCCCCTGCCACGCGGCCTTGGGGAAAGGAGCCACAATGAGGAGCTAGTCAGAGACTGAAGCCAGAAAAGCAGCTGTAGAAGCAGTTCAAGAATGGACCCAGTGACACAAAAAATGTCAAAGTATTTTCTAGAATCCGGACTGGACATTCTCTCTCGTGTGTCTCAGGAAATTGGGGTTTAGTTCCCAGCTCTGATTAGCTGTTTTCTCCAACTCTCTCCTCCCACCTCCCTCACAGTCCCTTCACTTCAGACTCACTCCACACCTGCCACTCTTGCTCTTTCTTCCTCCAATGCCCTGTTCAGTGTCTCCTCCCCCTTCTCGTCTTTCCATTTAGCTCAGTCCTTCCCCCCAGACAGCAATGTGGAACCAGTGTTGCCATCACTTCAATCACACTTCTTCAGAGCTATTCCCTTGGGCCCTACCCTTCACTCGCCCTGTGTATTTAGATTGTAAGGTTTTCAAGGCTGGGACTGTCTGCTGCTCAGGGTTTGTACAGCACATAGCACAATGTGGGCCTATTCATGGCTGGTCCCTAGGCATTACCACAGTAAACACGATTAATAATAGCTATTATCATTCACAGTTTATAGACAGGGAACAGGAGCTGTGTGTCAGATCTGGGACCTGAACTCCAACTGGCTGAGTTTCAAGCCAGTGCCTCAGCCACAAAATCAACCTTCTGCTTGTGTAAATTTAAAAAATAAATACGTTTGGTTGGTGCCAGGACACATACCTGCCTGTGTTGAAGTGGAAGGAGAAGGATGGAGCATTACCCTTGGAGACGGCTCCTGGAAAGCCAGCTTGCTGAACATGCTGTGGAACTGGAGGCAACAGGTTTGACACAATTCCTTCCTATTCATTCATGACAGCAGCACAAAGGTTACGGAGGCGCTGGCTCCAGGACATGTTGTATAATATCGCTAGCATGACGATTCAAGTGGGGACTACTGTCTGAGTTAATAGAGATGTCAGGTTCAAGCAGCAGGAAGCAAGTGTGGATTGCTGGAAAAGCTGCTTGTTGCTCTCTGGTGCAAAGGATTTCCTGAATGTTTACGAGCAGCTTTAGAACCTTTGCTCTGTGAGCAGAGCTCATGGTGTTCACTTCTGGATCTTCTCTAGAAGTTCCTCCATGGAGAGTCCGAGAGCTGGTCTGTACTACAGAGTTTTGTTGGCAGAAGCTGACTTTTGTCGACAAAACAGTGTACACGCCGAAATGCTCCTCCCACTGACGTAACTCCCCTGCTGTGCTGATATAATAAAACCACCTCGACGAAAGGGGTAGGGCTTATGTCAGTGTAGTGAGGGCAATGCAATCGCAGTGTAGACACTGCATTCCTTACATCAGCTGTTGGCTGTCCTTGGCAATTTCACAGCTCAGCTGAAAGAGGAGAGGCTGGATCCTGTTCCCAGCTGGAGGATGGACCCTGCTACTGGCGGGGAACAGGGAAGCTCTTAGCAGCTTCCCCCAGGTCTCAGCGGGGAATGGGGAGGAGGGGAGCAGCCCACTGGGAGCCTGTGAGCCTGTGGGGCAGATGGGTTCCTGGCAGGGAGCTACCAGTGGAGGTGAGAGACAGGCCCTCAGCTCCCCACACTGCCCTCTTAGGTTGGTGGAAGTGCTCCTGGGGAGGATGTGCACTGCCACCCCACGGAGGGGAGTGTAGACATGAACCACCGCAGTTACTGTGGTGGCTGTAAGTCAATCTAACGTAGGTCGACTTATCTTTGTAGTGTAGACACGTTCCCCGTGCTAGAGGGAACTAGGGCTAGAGCTCTCTCTTTTCCCTTTACTTACCCACCTCCAATTAGCTGACTGCGTGCACACACTGCCAGGAGAGGAGGTGAGTTTCTAAGTCCCTTCAAGGAGTCACATCCTACTTGGCTAAAGAATCATTACAAGAAAAAAACCAAAAGCCTGGCCGCACTGATAACCTGACTGGATTGAAGTTGCCTGTGGTACTTCACAATGAATGCTATATAATACAAGACAACTGTGGAAAACAAATAAATGATTCCTTAGAATGATTCTGAACCAACGCAGATGATTTTTAAAGAATCAAAGTCCTGTCCAGTTCTTTTTCTCTTCCTTCTGCCCTCAGCCTACTATCTAACTACAACCCTCTTCTCTAAGTTCCAGATCAGCAAAGCATTTAAACATGTGCTTAGGTCATTCCCTATTCAGCAAAGCACAGAAGCACATACTTTTAAGTTTTTCATGTGCTTAAATACTTCGCTTAACAGAGACTGACTCCTTGCAGAATTGAAGCCCTACTGCTAACTTCTAACTAAAGATGAACCTTTCACAATGGGGTCCTAATCTTGCTCCCAAGCACTAAATAAAACAACAGCAAGAAGAAATGAAAACCTGGGGTCTGGTTTAAAATGCCCATCCAGCCTGGAGTTTTGTCCTTTTCCAAAATCTGTCCTTCACATCTGTCATTTTTAACATATAACTATACTTGGGCCTTCAGATTATTTTCAATGTTCCAATCTCCTGGACCCTGCTTTGGCTATCGCACTGCACACTCTTTATTTACGCTGATGTCAGTGACATCTGCATCTGACTCTGACTAACGGAGTAATGTTTGCTGTTAAAAAAGAGATGCCCACAATTTTGTTATTGTTTCAGATCCTTTCACATATTTTA
Organism: Mesoclemmys tuberculata; assembly: GCA_007922155.1. NCBI lineage: Eukaryota > Metazoa > Chordata > Testudines > Chelidae > Mesoclemmys > Mesoclemmys tuberculata. Next base: position 9,486,104 of record ML675629.1, on the reverse strand, counting down.
TTTACAAGGACAGTCTTAGAACACATGAGGCCATACTCTTAGCTGATGTAAATCAGCATGGCACGGGAGCTGATCCAGCAGCTGAGAATCTGGCCCATTTACTCTGCTGAATATGGAGCAATAGATAATATAGGCCAGATCCTCAGCTGCTATGAATTGGTGTAGCTTCCTTGGAGCTATGAAGATTTACCCCATCAACACGTTTTCAGAAGGGTGGTTTCCCATACCTGAGTGAGATTCTTGAACTGCAGGCACAAATCTGAGTATTTACACCTCTAACTGACTAACTGAAAGCATAAATACTGGGAAAGTGCATGATTTTGGGGTGGTTACAAAAAGGTGATCAATCCTTAGCATGGCTGAAAATAAACCTCTAACAGGCTGGAGATAAACCAGAAAAGCAGCTGATTTTCTTAAGAACTAACTCTGTTGCCATGGAAGCCAATGGGCATTTTTCTATTGACTTCAGTGGGAGCAGCCAGGCCAAGGCTGAGCTAAATTGAAAATCCTCCTCTAGATTCAAGTTATCTAAAGTGAAACTACAAAAATCAACATGGAGTCTTCTGTAAGCTCCAGAGAGAACCAAACGCCAATGACGGATTGAACAATGCCACAGTCGGGCAATGAAACATTGCAGTCCCCAGAATCTCTCTCATTAACTGATCATACCACGAATGCAGGATGTTTACCTAGCAAGATAAGAGAAGTGACTTTTATTAGCTGACTGTCCCTTGGCACAACACCTCAGTGGGAACTGGAGGTGCCGAGGATTTCTCTGGATTTGGCCTACAGGTACTGAGTATATGTATTCGGTTTTATCGAGAACACTGGCTCACTATAGACCTGGAGGAATGCGTGTCAGTCATGCACATCGCTTCTTACAGCACCTAGACAGTCCTTAAATTTACCAATCAAATCTAGCCCTTCTTAGCTTAAAAGAGTTGACAAGATCATAACCTGATGTAATACTGTACAAATGCAGGCCAAAGCATCATTATTACTTGCTAATTATGATAAGAAGAAGAATAATGAAATACCATTTAATTACTGTGCTGAGAATAAGCTGACTGAAATGTAGCAGCTATGTATCTTCATTAGAGAGCCGTTGAGTCTCAATGAACATGTTTTAATAAACAGTTGGAATCTAACTGGCAAACGACGACTCGTGCAACTAAATGAATCTCAGAGATTTAATGAGATTGCTACCAGTCAAGTATTAAGATCTTATTTATTGAGCTACAACAATTTAAAATAGATTTTTATTCCTTGTTGCGGAGGGACACACACGCCAGAATAAAAATGTTGTGAATAATCAGTTGATAATTTACCATAATCTTATTTAATCTAATTTAAATGGATAGTATAGTCTATTTAGAGCAGTTCCTTTTGTGTGTGTGTGTGTGTGTGTGTGTGTGTGTGTGTGTGTGTGTGTGT
>ML675629.1:9348315-9484660 GCA_007922155.1 Mesoclemmys tuberculata | reverse complement strand
GTGTGTGTGTGTGTGTGTGTGTGTGTGTGTGTGTGTGTGTGTGTGTGGTGAGATTTTCTTTGTATAAGCACAGACCTGTGCAGGATTTATGTCTCTCTTGACAAACTAAAGTTCAAGTCACCAATTACAACCAATGTCATTCAACCAGACGGGTCTCAAGGCAGCAAAGCCCTCAGGCCCAGACTTTTAAAGGTGTTTTTAGGTGTTGCTGGGATCAGTACTGCAACACCCAACTGATTTAGGAGCCTCATGGAATTTTGGCTTCTACTTACCTAAATCCCTTTGGACAATGAATCAGGTTCAAATTTTGTCGCTGTATTTTTAGTAAACATCACAGACAGGTTGCGGGAAATACATAAAAATTCATGGAAGCTGGTGACCTGTCTGGGAATTTTATTGACATAATGGGGGTGCTGTTATGGGGCGATGACTGAAGTTCAAGCCCTGCCAGGAGGCTGAGATCCAGAACCCCACTGCAGTGGGGTGGGGGGAAGACTCCAGCATCTGCTGCTGCAGCAGGGGACAATGCCAGGGCCCCTGTCCCCCACATCAGCTGATAGCTGCAGAGCTGGTGGCTCAGCGCTGTGGGACCATGCCACCCATGGTGTCTGAGAGCTGCGGGGCCCTCACCACCCTCGCTGCCCACGATGGCTCAGAGCTCCAAGTTCCCCCGTTGGCTGATAGCTGTGGCCCCGCCACATCAACACGGGGCTGAAGCTAAAGGGAAAATGTCATGGAGGGCCCTGAAAGTCACAGAATCTGTGTCCCCCTGTTACCAACATTCTTCTTTCAAATGAGATATAGGCTCCTAATTCATTATTATTCTGGGGGCAGAAATGCTTAAATACCTTTAAAAATTTTGGTCCATAAGCAAGTGCTAAAGTATTGTGCTAAATAGGGCTGCACATGAGAATGTGCATAAACCACAGCCTTAATGATCAGTTCCTCAGAATCTTGATTTGAAAAGAAGACTAATTTTGGATGTCCATCAGGACACTATTACTCTCTGTTGGTGAGGGAATGTATGCACTCAATGTCTCTAGAAATGATTGTGGAAATCACTATAGGAAAGATGACTGACTAGGTGCAAGCCAAAGGGCAAGGATTCAGCTGAAATCAATTAGTAAAGCTCCCCTGGCGTACCAGACTTTTCGTAGTAAATTTTCTTGACTCTACAAGTGTATTTAATATCCTGTATCGAAAAAGAAATCCATCTGGAGCATACCTCCCAAAATATAGGCTTGCTTCAGTAAAACGAAAAGGTAAAATTAATTAAATATTTCTTTTAGCTGGCTTGAGTTTGACATGCACTAGAGTTACAGTCTATTTTCTAAATATTTCTGACAACTCTCAATAGTGGCAGTATAAAAATGTCTTAATAAACAATAGTCCCGCTCCTTGTGTGCACGTGCATTTTCAGTCATATCTTATCTTCCAAACTAAAAGAAAGTTTACGCCAGTTTGTACTTTTTAAAAATTTTTTAGTTGTGCAGATTGGAGAACCAGCACTGCTCTGGGTGAGTAAACCGGATTCTGTTGGGGCTAATGAATCAATCAGTAAGCAACATTCTGATTGCAAAATCTGTATTAATGAAGATGAGTGAGCCAGGAAGAACAGCGTTTGACTTTTAGACTGAATTTGCAAGGCTGGCAGCTAGGGTAAAAAAAAAACCATTCAGCTTGTAAACTGAGAAGATTTGAGGTCATGAAGACCTAATAAACATGAGGTCCAATGAAGTAATTTTTATTTTTGCAAACTCACTTTTCAGATTAGAATCTTACTTTAAGGGAATACATAGTAAAGAATGAAGTGAGCATGGTTAATCCAGAGGATTTGCACATTTAAGATTAGATGCAGTCCTGCCCTTTATTTAAATATGGGCAACTACCAGTGACCACAATGAAAGTTAAATGTGTCAGAAAATTAGTGACTGTTCTTTTGATCTCACACATATGGGGTGTGGGTGAGTTTTTTTATTCATTGGCAAAAGGGGTCTGACTGAAAGCCCTGGAGAGTGAAATCTTTTGTAAGCCAGCAAACTTGTACAGCTGTAGGAGTCAGACATAGGGCTCTGGCTGCCCTGTCATGGTGTCTAAAACTTTTACCTGGAGGAACCATCACCCTGGAGTCCTTTCACTCTCTGTGCTAGTTCATTCCTTGACCTATCCACTCAGCGCTCAGCAGGATTACAAGTAGGGCAAACAGTGGTGATTTGTGTGTTGAGGATACTATCTGCCAGGAACTTGACTGTGCCCACCAAACTCCTTTCAATATAGCCCACCGAATGGCCTTCCATTGAGAATAACTTAGAGAAGTTGTAAACCTGCTCTCAAATATTTCTGTTAAAGGAGCAGCTGTTATCCACAGGAAGGGTGGTCCAGTGGTTAGGGCATGATCTTAGGACTTGAAAGACATGGCTTCAATTCCTTTCTCTGCCACAGACTTCCCATGTGACATTGGGCAAGTCATTTAGCTTCTCTGTGCCTCAGCTCCCCAGCTGTAAAATGAGGGTAATAGCACTGCCCTATCTCACAAGGCTGTTGTGATGATAAATACCTTAGAGACGGTGAAGTGCTTTGAGATCGACTGGTGAAAAGTGTTATAACTTTTTAACCAGCTCCAGCCACGGTCTGCAGATATGGACATGCACTACAACTCAGGCAGGGGAGCCGCTACGTTGCCTTTAAGGTACCTCTGTTTCCTTCAGCCTGGGTCAGGTGCACATCAGGCCAGTCCCCAAGGTAAGATAAAACAATTTGAAGCCTGCTCTAACTTTCCCTGGCTGCCAATGGCCACTGGGAATTGCTGCTGCACAGGGAAGCCTCATCCATGACTATAGTGTGGAGAGGTGCAGAAGCTGTCACTGAAGGATCGCCCTGTGATGGTGTTATCCTTCTGGGGCTACTGAAGCTGGGTTTAGGAGTATTTTGCACCAGTGGTGTGCAAAGTTTCTGCAGTGCAGCCCAAGATCTGGGTCATTTCCCCTCTACTGCTCTGAGAGCATCTGATCTGAAGAATAATCCAAGGGTGAAAAATGGATGATTTGACTTAGAAGGAGGTTAAAAAAAAAGCCTGAAATTATGGCAAAGTTTAAAATGTGAAGGGCAGAACTAAACTATGAGAGCTAATAACAGTGTTCCAAAAATATGTGTGTAAGAAACAAGAAGGCTTTTTACCATGCCCGAATGGCTGGGGACAAACATATTTGTCATTTAGACCTGACTGAGTGAGAACAGGGAATGCAAGAGATGATATGGGCAAAAAAGAACCCAATGATGTTGTCTGAATGGACAGTGCTGAGGGAGAGAGGTGTAGCTTTTGTTGGAAGCTGGTTTCTCAGCCCCTGCATGTTGATTATGGGCAGCCCATTGACATCACTGAATGATTATTTCACTGACTAAAATGACTAAGCCCAAAGCTCCAGAAAAATAAATTTCCTTATTCCAAGAAGGAAACCATTTTCTATCTTTCTTTTCAATAAAAGGTCTGACTAAAATGATAGACAGAGGATCCACACCACCAAAAATATGAAAGAAGCAAGCCAAGCTAAGCCTCTCTTTGTGTTCTGTGATTTGAGACTCTTCCTTTAAGACTGTGGGACGCCGAGGCTCCAGGTCAGCCAGGGGGCAGTGAAATTTTCCGTGTGTGCGTGTGTGAGAGAGAGAGCGCGCACAGCCAGTATAATTGTAGCTGACATCTTCTAAGCTTCTGTTACTAAGAGAGCATCTTCACTGCAAAAACACGCCACAGGTAGCGAGTCTCAGGGCCTGGGTCTACAGACTTGGGCTCACCAGTGCTACAAGTAGAAGAGTAGATGTTCCTGCTGTGGCTGGATCTCACGGTCTAAGACCCACCCTCCTTGCCAAGTCTTAGCGCCCGCGTTCCAGTGGGAATGGCTACACAGCTGTTTCTAGTGCTGTCGCAGAGCCCCGCAAGCCCAAGTCTGTAGACCCAGGCTCTTGGACTTGCTGCTGCAGGTGTTTTTTTTGCAGTATAGACATTCCTTAAGAGGCCTGCTGAAGCTCATGGTCGGGAGTTACGAAAGATTTGGAGTTAGCGTCACCAGTCCAACATGGATTTGACAAAGCACCAAGTGATCCTTGGCTGAAAGATTGAGATAGTGAACTGATGTTCACAACCTGCCTGCCTGACAACTCGGTTACCCAGGTTAATTGCTCATTACAGTTGCTCATTTTAGAAACAAAGGGCTCCACTGATGTCTACAGAGTTCCACTGTGGGTAGATTTGGTCCCTGGAGATGATAGCCAGACAGCCCAGACTAAAAGGTCACTAGATACACAAGGACAATACTTGAGGCTTGGCTTCTAGTCCTCTCTCTGCCACTGACTGATTGCGTGAGCTTGAGCATTTCACCTATCTGTTGCCTCACTTTCCTCATGTGTAAAATATGGGTAGCAATACTTAGGGCTTGTTGCTATGGCAGTTTAGTGCACAGTAATAGAGGCTACACTGCCAGTTAGTGTACATTTACACTCCAGCGTGCCACTCACTTAATCACCCTGTGGACTAGCCTTGTGGGGGATCCTTGTAAAGCGCTAAGCACTTTTAATTATTAAGGCAGGGCTATTCTCTATACCGCATTTTGTAGCATTCTATCCAGTCTGCTTGTAAAAACCATGTTATGGGATTTGGCCACTACCCTCAAGTGACTAATACACAATGTCATAGATTGTCAGCCTCAGGATTTAGAAGGGGGACAATCACCAGGTTCATGTTTCCTTCCTTTTTTGAACGTGGGTGGTAATTCTTTTCCCCACCCCACATTTCTGTGATCTTACCGTTTCCTTATGACTTATCATAAGAATTGTTAGTTAATCAATAACTTCATTAGACATAATTAATGAACGTTAGAAATTATCTTATTAAGTCAACAATACATATCATTTGGACCAACTGATTTTTCATATTTTCCAAGCATTTCCTTACATGCTTTGTTTCAATAGCTATTTTTACAGGGTTTTCATTATTTCCTAATTATCCAAATGGCTTTTCCTTGTATTTATTGTTCAAGACAGATTTTAAAAAGAATTAAGTATCTCAGTAATTTTACGATAATTAATTTCATCCCCTCATCATTTATTAAATATTTGTACTTCTTCACAAAAAACATACAGAGAGATGTGGCTTCATAGACTTAATTTCTTGAGATAATTTGATACAATAAACAATTTTCTCTTCTGTGCCATTGTAAGGCTGTATTTTCAGTGTAATACTTTTTCACACAACAAATTGGATTTTGGAACTCATTTCCACAGGATGTCCTTTAGATAAATAACAACATGATTCCACAGAGATTGGTTATTTATATGGATAACAAGAACATCCAGTTATAATAGTTAACACTAGCAAGTTTTGGAAGGGACATAAAACCTTCTTCAAGATTTGTGATCAACTCTATTAGGATTAGGATGAGACTAGCGGTAGCGAGGTATTTTTCACTGAAATAATTTGTGATGGAAAATGGCATTTACCCCCAAAACTATTTTTTTTTTTAGAAAAATGTCAATTTTGCCAAAATTTTTAGATTTTCTATTTGAAAAATCAAAATGATATATTTCGTTTTGGGTTGGTCTGAACCAAGTCAAAACATTGCAGTTCGTTGAACTGAACCAAAACATTTTATTTAAAGTAAGTTCAACACTTCCTTAGGGTGTCACAGTGCCTTCAGAGAGTTAGAGTTCTGCTGCTTCATGCCCCATTATCTCCTTTGGGCCAGACTTTTCAGCTGTGATACATCTCCCTCAGGGTTTAGGATACAGCTATTTTCATTTTTTGACCACTGACTCAAATCCATCTCGTGTTCAAAGTGATGAAAAATTGCTACCTTAGATCAGCTGTTTGTTGATCTTTGTGCAATGAGTTAATAGCCACATTTCTGTCCCAGTAGACAGAAATCCATGTGAAAGATGAAGAATGATCTTGTGGTTACGGCATCAGGCAGGGACTGAGAAAACATGGGTTCAGTTTAGAGCTGTGTGAATAATGGAAGTTTTGAAGGAAAAAAAAAAGATTGTTTCTGGTTGATCTCAAAATGAAATATTTCAAGATTTTCAACAAATTGAAAAAAAGATTGGTTTGGGTCAACCAAAACAGCCCATTTTGATACCAAGAAATTGTTTTACCGCATTTGTAAATTTTAAAAAAAGGAAATTTTGAAACAAAATTTTAAAACCAAATGTCAATACATTTTGTTTAGAAAATGTTGAAATGAAACTTTTAGACTTCTAAAGATTTTTTTGGTAGTTTTTTAACCCAAAACAATTTGGCAAAATTGACACACATTCGCGATATGTTTCAGTCAACCTGTATCCGTCTTTTTTTTTTTGCTGAGAAAAAGCTCTGGTTGAAAAATTTCACTCAGGTCTAGCTCAGTAGCTAGCTCTGCCACAGATTCCTTGTGTGATGTTGGGCAAGCTACTTAATTTCTTTATGATTCAGTTTTAGCTTTTGTAAAGTGAGAAAATAATTAGAATGTTTTTTCTGTACGATTTTTTAATGGAAAAAAAACCCCTTTTCTTTCATCAAAATTTTCCATGGAAAAAAAATCTCAATTTTTCACTGAAAATTCTAAACACAAACTATTTTGGCCTCATGAGAACTGTACTTTGTACCACATGTTCCTATTCTCTCCTGTAGGACAGGAGATCCTATAGGCCAGGATCTTAAGTTGGGCTTTATCTCTTATAGCACAACATGGTTTCCCTTCTTGGGGAGGGGAAGATATGCATTCATGGAATCTGTGGGAATGATGCATTATGGGAGATGTAGTCAAGCTGGGAAGCCTAGCCCAGAGGAGAATGTGGACATAAGGAACAAATTCCCATAAGACACTTGTGGCAGAAAATGCCTTTAGGTTCACAACTGATGCACTGTTGTAATGTTTGTACAAGGAATACCTTGTGAGCTATCATTTACAAACTCATAATTTGTTGATCAATAATAACATGGCAAAATGCATGTGACACTGTTATATGTGAAGTTATAAATATCAGCTGAAATCATGACTAAAAGTATTATTTTCCAGAGAAGGCTGGGGATTGGCCAAACCAGAGTCTCAGCAACACTAGGTAAGCTGATGACTCAGCCAGGTGTAAAGAAAGCTGATGGACCATAACCTGCTAAGTGACCATTCTTTGGCAGGAAAAGGGGCACGGCAAAAAAAAAAAAAAGCTATATTTTATTAAAGCAGCAGCATGAACTTTCCTTCCATACAGACTGCCTCTTGCCTTGTGCATAGTTGGAAATTCTTCTCAAAGTGAGGATGGGACTATAAAAAGAAGGGGCAGACACCCCAAGATACCCCTCTCTCTTTCCTTGGTCATTGCATTCACTGCATCTGAAGAGACAAAAGAAGCAGCTATTGGACTCTGGGGAAGGAGTCCTGACCTAAAGAGTTTGCTCAGTAAGACTGCTTAAAGCATGTGGTGAAAGAATTTTGCTTTGAATCTAATATGGTTTGTTAAAGTGCTTACTGATGCCTAACTTATCTTTATTTTTCTTGTAACCATTTCTGACTTTTATGCCTCGTTACATGTACTCCCTTAAAATCTCTCTCTTTGTAGTTAAAAAACTGTTTTTATTGTTTTATCAAAACCAGTGTATTCAAATTGAATTGTTGGGTGGCTCCATTTGGGGTAACAAGTGGTGTGCATATTGTTCTCTTCAAGGAATAATGGACCTAACCAAATTGTATTGTCCAGAAGAGGGCTGGGCGGTACAGGACATTCTGGGGGGAAATCTGAGACTGGGAGCGTTGAGGTCACCCTGTGTGTTCGGGTCACTCTATGGTAATCTTTAAAGATGCTTAGGTGTGGCTGGCTGGCTGCACTACACACACACAAACAACACTGAAAGTGACTTACATACTGGAGTTTGTTTGTGAACGGTCCAGGCTGGAGGTTACAACACAAAGGCCTTGTAAAGGGCACCGAAGATTACAGAGCAGGGGTGACACGGCTATTTCTTGGTCTGATTGTACCCTGGTTTGTTACAGCATCAAAGCTCATATTTTTGGCCAAACTATTCAGACCAAAAAAAAAATCAAAGTTTTCCACCAAAAGCAGTCCCTTTTTGCAAAAATTTCAGTTTAGTCAAAAACGTGATTTTCCATTTAAAAGCACTTTTTGGTGGAAAATTTTCAACCAGCATTAATAACAATACGTCCTTTCTCCAATTCTTTATCTATCTTTTCCGTTTATAGTGTGAATGCTACAAGGCAGATACTTTTATTATGTATATGTGCCCTGACAGACTCTAGGCCCTGTTGTAATAAGAATAATAAAAGGAAAATATCCCATTAAATTAAGTGTATTGAAAGCTGAAATTGTCTCCATGAAACTGATTTTAGTTCTTCTTCCTCTCTGTGTGAATTTTGTTGTTGTTGTTCATATCACAGGTGCTGAAGAGGGAATGACTGAGAAGGGCAAAGAAACAAAGGAATTGAAAAGGCTACTGCTGTTACCTTTTATGTGTCTACTCTATCAGCCTCTTGTAGTAATAAGCTCATTGAGTTGCTGGCAGTAATAGTGGCGTGGATTCAGATAAAATGCCCCAACTGGAGAGAAAGTAGGTGAATGTCATTTCAAGTCAGAGAGATTCCCAAAACAATAAATTACCTTATTTTGACATCCGATTCAGAATTAAAACCTCTAAGCGTTCTTAATATGCTATAGCTCACCTAGAAGTTATCGGCTAGATGCAGGAATTACTGGGTAAAATCTTATGGTCTGTGTTATTCAGGAAGTCAGAGTAGCTGATTTCTGGCCTTAAAAATCTATTAAACTTAATGTGACTGTGTAATCTAAAGTTCTCTCATAATAAGAATGCAGCTGGAGGAGCCCTATCTTGCTTTAAGTAGTTATGGTGCTTTGAAAGAAGAAGAGCTATATTAAGAACGGATGGGTAAGCAATTCAGGCAAATTTCCCCTGGCACCCTACTCTGACAAGCCGAACTCAAGCTCTAGGAACGTCCATTTTTTAAGCAAGGTCATGACATTGTGTCATGACCATGTCTTCGGATCTCCTCCCCAGTACAGAGGTGAACTGATCCAGGATGCTTGCGCTAATAAAAAATTCATGGTCTATCTCATAAATGGCCTAGATTTTTGCCTCACCTTGCAAGAACCTGGACTGAGGTCATGGATGTTTAGAAAATCTGAGGTCAGGACCTGGCCTGGGAAGAACGCATAACTACTGTGGCCTGTGCTTGTAACATACCATCCTGTCTTCTGACCCAGCCAGTCCATACCTGCTTAAGTATATAGATAACAGAAGTAGTTCAAGATGTCACTCCTCTAACACACCAAACTGAACCACAATGGATTCACTGCCCTCTTCTATCAGAATCTTCATTGCCTTAATTATCATTCATTTTCTCCCTACCACTCAAAGAAAAGACCTCTTAGGATGGTTGCAAAATCATTGTCGTTATTCTCTTATGTATTTGTGCAGCATTATTTGCTTGTATTTATCTTTTGTATAGGCACTATTTTGTTTAAAGACAATTAACATAATTAAAATTCATTCAAAACATAGAAGTGCTCACACAGGACTTGATTCAACTCTTTTTGAAATCAGTGAAAGACTCAATGTTGTATATGGGCCCTCTGAGAAACAATGAGGGAAATAATAGCAATGAACTAATTGATACAAAATGTTTCATCCAGACTCATTTTAAAGCATTTTACAAACCTCAGAGAAAGATCATTTACCTAATCGAAGAAATGCAGCCACCTTTTTGGTGGGATGTGGCTGTTGTTTAATAGAGTTTCTGATACTACGTAGGATAGGGAGTGAAACATAAATTCATAGGAAACTACACATTAAATTTAGGTCGGCAGAACGTATTTCCTCAAGTGGGAATATGGGCCAGGACATGCTCTTCCAAAAAGTGCTATGGAATCTTTAATGATCTTGTGTGGTCAAAACTGTGGTTTTATGCCTCATCCCAGAGAGAAAAAAAGGCCACTGTATTACATTCATAAATCAAATGCCATATATCAAGGCCAGAAATACTGGGAGGAAAAGCTACAGTTCATTATGGGAATTGTATGAGAAAAGATACATCAAGGTAGTTAATTCCATACATTCAGATTAAAAATTAAAACCAATTTTAGAGATGTTTAGGAAAATTTACAGTATAATTTTCAAATTGGGCCGCTGATTTGTGTGTCCCATTGCAGACCTTAGCACCTGAATTTCAGGGTACTGGTGACCAACGACTCCCGTTGACTTCAACTGTAGTTGCAGATCACCAGCATCCCTGAAATTCAAGCCCAAAGTGTCTGAAGTTGAGTATCCAGAAACTGCCAGATGCAAATTGATTCACAGATGTATTCATCAATACTTTTGAGCTTATGATAGACTTGTTTTATAAATTGACCGCTCTCCATCTTCATCAACCCACAACCCTGAAGAGGCTAGAAATGTGGACAATAAGCAAGTTGGCATTACAAATGGGTTTATGTGAAGGACACTGAGATGACCAAATACTATACGTATCATGTATCACTTCTCTTCTGAGTCACAGGAAATCCATTGTAAGCATTTTAGTTATATTTCTGCTTAATAGTTTCCCAATATAGCGTCTCCAGTTTTTCAGTACATCTCCAAACTAGTTTCATTCCAATCTGTGAGTCTTTCTAGCCACTATTCCATGTGTGTGTATGTTGAAGATAACACCACCCAATGGACTTCATCGATATGTGTGCCCTGATGGTGTGATTGTGTATCATTCATGTTCACTCTTATAGTGTTTAGTGCAAAGTATGTCATGTAAGATGTTTTTGGAATGCTCATGATGCATGGAACATTATGGTTATAGTAGTCTGTTTAATGTGTATGGTTATGAGGCTATGCTATATAATCATTTCAAATATGCGTCTCATGGCTTGAAGCAGATCTAAGCAAAACTCTACATAGCTGGAGGGCCATTCACACCTCATTAAGACTTGTATAGAACAGTACAGCTCAGCATTCCAAGAACAAAGGACCAAGCAGTCCTTTGTTCAAGCAGTGAATCCACAAAAAAACACAGTGTCTGAGGATGTGGAGAAAACCATGCACAGATACTATTTGTCACCTGACCCTGAAAAAGGGGGGGAGGGTGAAGGAACATATTAAAAAAGGGGACGTTTAGCTGCTAGCTCCTTATTCCACTCCCCTCTATGAACAACATCAAGCAACTGAAGCACTGACCACAGGGAGAGACCCTGGCGGGAGGCAGACCAGCCAGCCTGTGGTGAGAATCATCTAAGATGATAAAGTCACTGAAAGTGTTTAAAATGCTATTTGCCTTTTATTTACTTTTGATCAAATCTGACCTGCTTTTCTCTGTCTTATAATCACTGAAGATCTTTCTGTAGTTAATAAATTTGTTTGTTCATTTTATCTAAAACTGTGCATGTGGTTCAAGGTGTGTTAGAGACTCCATTTAAAGTGACAAAGCTGGTGTATATCGATTTCTCTGTTAAATTGATAAAATAATTGTTACGACAGTTCCTAGGGTTGCATCTGGGACTGGGGTAATTGACTGGGGTCATAGCATTGCATAATCCCATGAGTGGCTGGCTAGAGGCACTCACTCACTGAGTTAGGGGCAACTTGCTTGCTGGGGTCTGTGCATGGGCTGGCCAGGAGCGGGGGTTCTCACAGAAAAGCAGGGTAGGCTGGGCTACAGGTGTGGGCAATTGGAGGTGACACAGCGAATCACCAGTCCAGATTGCAGAGAGAAAAGTCATAGCATCATTAATCATATAATGCTGAATGTTAAATATATCATTTAATAAGGAACTTCACATCACCCCTGCCCATAAATGATATTTCAACATCCGCTAAGAAGGATTGCAAACAATTCTGACAATAATTAATTTTCCATTAATTATTTTTTATTTCTGTACAGTGTGTTCTTTTTATTCTAGCTCTCTAACAAATTTGGCGTTGAGACCCCTTCACCCTTGCCATCTCTTCAAGTACAAGGTTCCATTCTTCATTAGGCTATTTTAAAATCTGCAAAGAACTGATTTCCAGATGTGGATATGTACAGACAGTAATTGCACTTTGTGATCACTTCCAGCTGCCCCAAATCCCTGCCAAGAAATTCCCATAAGGAGTGCATGTTTTGTGCTGCAAATCAGGGGGAACATTGTAAAATGATAATGTGTTGCATGCTGCAGAACCTACAAGAATTATGGACTTTATAACTGAAGTAATTGGAATTAGGCCTTACCTTAAAGGTCAAGAAAGTGACAAAGAAATGGAATCTTTGCAAATTAATCAATTGGATGGATTTTTAGAACTGTTGTGTACCTATTTTTTGGATGCTAGTCACTTTTGTGGGTTATATATTTTAATACATTGTGTACATATTGCTTTCTCTCCTGTGTATGGAAATCTTACATATTGAATTTGGCTGTCTGACTAGACTGCATATTCTTCTGTCATTATCAATGTCTAACGCTCTTGACTTTCAGATCAGGTAGGACAGATCAGCATTTAAAGTGATAGGTCAAATGTGCTGCTGATGTTAATGGGCACATCTTAACTGAATTCAGTGGAGATATGTCTACAGAGCAAGTAGTGAATTTGGTTCTATATTTTTATGTTAAATGTAATTTTTAAATGCAAATTTTACGGACACATGCATGAGTGCGCACACATATACACAAGAGTTTCTGTGTCGTTTTCTTCCATATTGCTTCCAAATCCTTACAGTTCTGGGGTGTAATTCATCTCTGTGCAGAAGGCCAAGCAAGAGTCGCCATTTAAATCCTCAAAATGGCCATAAAGCTCTAGCCAGTGCCGTGGGTATTTTAACATAGATTTAAAGATCGACAGTATCAAAACATAATTTAAAAATCTATCATTTAACAGCCTGCCCTACCTGCTCTCATATTCATCTGCCCATTGACCCTTTAAAACCCTTTTTAACGATCCACATGTCCCTCAGCCCCACTTTTGCTCCAAATGCCTGGAGTTTAAGAAGTCAAGGCCACATTTTCAGAATGCTCCAGTTCTGGTTTCTCAGTGAAGTGGCCACATTTACAAACCCAGCAGTTCCCACTGAGAATAGCCCTGAGAACAAGGGGAGAAACTGATCCCTGAGTTCTTTGGAAAATCTGACCACAAGAGTCAGATTGTGGCTTTTAATCCATTCCCCATGCTGGAGGAAGTTTTGAATAGCAGTACAGCAAGGGGATCCCCTGGGAATTCTGGCTGATTCAGCTAGAATTCCTACTGAAGAGCGTACGGTGGTGCAGCAGGGTTTAAACATACACAGTGGATAAGAACCTTGGATTTCATTAACTAGACAGCTGTAGGGAATAAAATTTAGTACTGATGCAATTTCAGATGCTACAAAACTTACTCAGCTCCCTTTGTTTCAGTGTGGATTGCAGGAGAGATCATGCTTGCTGAAGGTTCATACTTTAGATTAACAGATTATAAAGCCTGAAGGGACTATTTTACTTTAACCTCCCGCATAACAGAAAACTTTTCTCTGCCTGATTCAGAACAGGGATTCATACCTGGCTCTCCCACAGGCCAGGCCAGTGCTCTAGCCCTTAGGCAACACTAATACCTAATGTGGCAGGCCTGTTGAAACATTACTCATGATAACACGTAAAGGCTGAGACCATGATTTTCAGAAATGAGGGCCTCCAGTTAGGCACCTAAGTCCACATTCAGGTACCTCAATAAGTGTGGTCTGATTTTCAAAACTGCTCAGCATCTAGTGGCTCCCTTACACGTCTGCAGGAACTGCTGGATCCTTTGGAAAGCCAGCTGCCAGAAGTCGATCTTTGGGCAGCCATGTTTGAAAATCTTGCTTTGTTTCGCCATTGCTCTCTCTTGTGCCAGGAGACTGTTCTTGCATAGACGGAGAAGGCACCCTGCTCCTATAATCAAGGGCTAATATTCAGAAAAGGATGAAGCAGCCTCTTAAAACCATGTAGCTCAATGAGGCTTTTTAAGAAATGGAGGTGCAGTCAGGTAGGGAAGAAGTCACGGTGCGTCCTAGAGACTGTAGGCAGATGGAGGGGGCTGGGGTCAGGACCGAGGAGAATGACTGGGTGGCGAGAGGAAATTACTATGATCCTATTTTCTGCTATGTTGGGATGGGACGCTGCTTTTCTTTCCCCCTCCCACAGATGTAGCAAGGGGAACTTACTGTTTAGGAACCTAATTCTCCAATCCTCATTCACAGGACCTTTCCTTACTCAAATGAGTAAACTACAGTGGGATTACACACATGACAAGGGACGCAAGATAGGACACTAATCAAGAATTTTCCTTAATATATCTTGCCTAAATTTCTCTATCTTGGGTACTTATATGGCCTTCATTACCATATTAGCTGACCATATTCTCTCTCTCTCTTTTCCCTCCCAACCCAGTTGGGACCAAAAATTCCATCCTGGATCTGAGAAACCTTCCCAATGCAAGTTGGGTCAAAAAGGACCCTTTCCTGTGAAATGTTTCATTTTTTGACAAATTGACATTTTCCAAAGAAAAATCGTTTTGTTGGAACTTTCCTGACCAGCTCCATAATTAACATTCTCAGGAACAAAATCTACAATCCTTACTCATGCTGAATCACACTGACTCACAAATATTGTCCCACTGAGTGCAATGGAACACATAAGGGTTGCAGAATCTGATCCTGGTAAATGTGAATATCATACTATAAAGAGATTAACCCCTTTTGGCTGGCTCTGTGACTTGAAAGGAAGAAAGTCTGCTGCTCTGAAAATGTGCATTATCTGCCATGCCATGTATCTTGATGGCCACTGAAGAATTTGCGGTTAAAATGGTGGTGGGAAAGGAGAGGAAGAATCAAGGACAATCTATTGTTCTAAAGTGTTGTTATAGTTGGGACAGTCTGTGTATTCAATGGTACAAGTTCTGCAGCAATGTAGTGTGTCTTCATGAACAATCTTTCATTCCCATCCCTCCCACACCCAAACACTCACAAAAAGCTATGGCGGAAGATACTCAGTGGGGTACAAATCATCAGAGATTATCTCCAGCCATGATCATATTTGATGACTGATTTTGTATTGTTAGCTTCAGCAGTTCCTTGTCTCAGCTTCCCAAGCTTCAGCTGCTGCACCAGCCTAGCTCCCTACTTGCAATTCTGCTTCCTCCCTTCAAACTGGACTCTAGCTCTGGTTCCTTGTCCTCTTTCCCGGCTGGTTCTATAGAACAGCACAGAACATGCCCTCTAATCCAATTAGCCTTCACCTCTCCCCTCTCCTCACCCGCTCTGTGAGGAAAGGGACACATAGCAAGAGGCAGCTGCAGGCAGTTCCTAGCAGGGTAGGGAGACAGAAGACAAAAATGCCAGGCACCCAGCTTTGGCTAAATGCTGAATTCTGAAACAAGAATGCCAAACTCTCGGGTACCTTGTGAAAATGCCAAATAACACAGCCACCCAATCATGGAGTTCATTGAGCCCCGGGAAGATGACTTGGAAATTCAAGAGGAACTCAAATACCAAATCGCATTCTGCCTAAGAGATTGAAAAGGGAGAACCAATAGGGCAGAGCGAAATATTCTAATGAAAAACAGGAGAAACATATGAATAACGTATTCTAAACACCACCTATAACACAGATAATAAATAATGACTAATGGAAGTTATATGGCCTGGGATCTGAGCTGCCCCGTTCCCTGAAAACTCTAAGGAAGTTTTATTTGTTTAACCTTTCCTTCCCTTTTTCTTTCTGATTTGAGAAGATTTTTTATCCCACCATTTGCTCTATTTGTTCATTGTTTTTCTACTCCTTTCTTTCAAATGCTTTTATTTCTTGCAGCTAGAGCTGGTTGAATTTTTTTCTGAGCAAAGCTTTTCCCCACAAACAAACAAACAAAACAACAAAACAAATACAGTTTCATCAAAACCTGGTGAGGCCGCATTTGGAGTATTGTGTCCAGTTTTGGGCCCCCCACTACAAAAAGGATGTTGAGAAGTTGGAAAGAGTCCAGTGGAGGGCAACAAAAATGATTATGGGGCTGGAGCACAAGACTTATGAGGAGAGGCTGAGGGAACTAGGCCTGTTTAGTCTGCAGAAGAGAAGAATGAGGGGGGATTTGATAGCAGCCTTTAACTACCTGAAAGGGGGTTCCAGGGAGGATGGAGCTACACTGTTCTCAGTAGTGGCAATTGACAGAACAAGGAGCAATGGTCTCAAGTTGCAGTGGAGGAGGTCTAGGTTGGACATTAGGAAAAAGTTTTTCCCTAGGAGGGTGGTGAAGCACTGGAATGGGTTACCCAGGGAGGTGGTGGCATCTCCATCTTTAGAGGTTTTTCAGCTGCGGCTTGACAAAACCCTCACTGGGATTATTTAGCTGAGGTTAGTCCTGCTTTGAGCAGGGGGTTGGACTAGATACCTCCTGAGGTCCCTTCCAACTCTAATATTCTATGATTCTAAAACCTCATTTTTGACAGGAAAACGTTAATTTTAACACAAAAACAGAAAAAAACCACAACTGTTTTCCTAAAAGAAATTTGAAATGAAACTTTGTTTCAACTCAGCATTTCAAAATAAAATGAAATATTTTGTTTCATTTCAACTTAAAATGTCATTTCATTTTTTTTAAACATCAAAAATATCACTTGGTTTTGGTGTTTAAAGAAATAAAATGACATTTTAAGTTGAGATGAAACAAAATTTGTTCTTTCATTTTTAAATATTGATGCTAAGTTAATTTTTTAAAATTGGTTGGAAAGTTCCCACAGGAAAACTGAAATACTTTTTCCAAAAAATTTCAAATGAAAAATGTTAAAATTTCTTTGCAGGAAAAATGTCAGTTTTCTAATTCGCTCCAATGTAACTTCAAAATATTGCTTTTTAAAGGGCATTTTATTTTACAGCTACAAGAATGGAATGGTTAAGTAGGAGAGGTTAAGTGATTTGCCCAAGATCACCCAGGAAACCTGTGGCAGAGTTAGGAATAGCTAATCCAGAGCTGTGGATTCAGACATCCCTCCTCTCTCTGCCTCATATATTTCCCAGAGGCTGATCCTACAGACACTTACTCACTCAAGTAAATTTCCTTAGGAAATTGATGTTTCATGTGCAATACACCATGCAGTGTCTCCTATGTTGCTTTCCTATCTCTGCTGTTTAAATTTCGACCTGAGTGCCTGCTACTGCTAACTGCAACTGTTATACTAGGCAAGCCAATCAGCAGTTCTTTGGCACTTGCAGTCTCTGTACCTTTCAATGTACATGCTGCTTTAAAAAACAACTGTTACTCTTTGCAATCAGTCTTAAAGCCCTGTGTGGCTGTTGGTTTTAACGAGGAATTTAGATTATAGCTGTGTGGTCTTTTGCGATAAACCAAACCTTCGGTCTTAAGTAGAAAAACAGCAAGGCTCTTGTCTTCTCTTGACCTTTCTCCCAAAACAATCAATATCTAGAGGCTGTCAGGCCTATTAAACTGTATGCCAGTGGAGATACAATTTCATATACTCAGCCTACTTTTCCTGGCTCTGGAACCAAAAAAAATTAGAGATCTTGGAAACTTCTCAGTACATTTCTGTGAGACAACATACTGTAGCGCTGAATCTCCCACAACTATATATGAGGCCAATGTCCAAAATAATAGCTCTCTAAACTTGATCAGAACCATAAAGAAACCACTTATCACTCTTAAGTCAAAATCAATAGTAAATTTTTCTTAGCTCAAAGGACAAAACTATTTGTTTTGCCAGAGCAACAGCAGGCCTTCCCCTGAAATGGGCTGCCTCCATCAAATAGAGGAGCGCCTGCAGAAGCTGAATTAGCGTAACTTCGCTAGCCTCTAATCATAGAAGGATTAACTAGCTCTATCTGTTCAAAGTGGATAAATAGCTTCTGCTGCCTACCATGTGGTAAGTGGGGTCTGTTTTAAATTTAGAGAGTCCTAGCAGTCTGAGTTGGAGTCTTTCATGTGACCTTGACAGCAGCAAAGTCAGGCTCCTCGATCTTGCAAGTTTTGCTTCTTTCCCATGGGATGAGATACTGCTATTCAGTGAAGTTGTGCACTCCCCCCATGTGTGTTGTCCTCTTCAATTAAAAAGGGATTTTTAAATCACCTAAGTCACATGTCTATAAATCAGCCTAGCTCCACCTATCCATCATTGCCCAGACACACCAGAGCTTGGACTCCACTGCCAATCAAATCCTTCCCACTGCTTCATCCCTCTCAACTGCGACTTCTGCCAGTTCCTTCTTTACAGCTTCCTCAAGACCACGAGTCCAGGCTCTAGCATGTACAGCATGTTGCTTCCCCTTTTTACAAGGACAGAGGAGCACAACCATATTGGCATCTTCTCAAGCAGTTCCCCAGGTTTCTCATCCATGTCAGGATCCAGTTTGAAATGCCACTTCTTGCTGTGAAAACACTTGTGGATTCGCAACACTCAGCCACACAGAACCTGCCTCATTCTTCTTCCTTCTGCTCCCTCATCTCATCTAGCACTGGCTCCACCTCTGTCCCTTCACACAAATCTTGTTACCGTTTATAAACTTTGTTTACATCTCATCACTCCCTCACTAGTTTCAAATCTCCTCT
Organism: Mesoclemmys tuberculata; assembly: GCA_007922155.1. Lineage (NCBI taxonomy): Eukaryota > Metazoa > Chordata > Testudines > Chelidae > Mesoclemmys > Mesoclemmys tuberculata. The sequence continues at coordinate 9,466,083 of ML675629.1, read as the reverse complement.
GAAGTAATATTTAATCATTTTGCATTATTATATGCAGTACAGTGGCAACCAAGATCAGGACTCCATTGTCCTGCGTTCTGTGCAAACATATAATAAGACAGTTTTCGCTGAAGACTTTATGATCTAAACAGACCAGATAAAGGATGGGAGAAAGGAAATATTATCCCTATCAAATGGATGGGGAACTGTGGCCCTTCCTAGAAAACGAATGCTTTCCTGAATGAGAAAGCACTTACGCTTGTACTGACACCCCATTGAAGAGCTTAAGTTAATGCTTAAAAGTTAAACACATATTCCCTGATGCAAAGCCGAGTGACTTGCCTAATTTCATACAGAAAGTCTATGGCAGAGGCCGGAATTGAAGCCAGATCTCAAGTTCCAATCAAATGCCGGAACCATAAGACCATCCTTTGCTCTTTTAATTTCTCTTCTCTCTGCTTTTATTTTGCTACTTAACTCTGTAAAGCATTCACTTTTTATAAAGATGCCTACACAAGTCACAGGGGCATTATTTCTGTTTTAGTTGTGCCCGGGAAAAAGGGAAGAAGAAAGGTAAGGTAAAAATTCACAGGTAAAAAGGAAAGCTAAGTCAACAATAAGGGCTATCATCATAGAACCTGCACAGAGTTACACAGTCTAAAAATTTACAACCCAGACAATGGGTTTCAGTTAAAAAATATAAATTATAACCCCACCAGGAATCATTTTTACAGTGCAAAAGCTACTCTTTGACTCTGCCATGGGTTTTTATTAAGGGATTTATAAAGGGAAATCTTAAATAAATACAGCTGGTGCAAGCCACAAGCAGGACTGGATTATAGATGACAAAATTAGCCAGATAGATAGTCCCTACAGTCCTTTCCAGACAGCAGTCGTAATCCTTGTAATAAGGGTATGGCACACAGGAGTACTGGAAAGAAAGGAACTGGCCTTTTTTCTTCTTGGCCCTAGCCACAGGACATAACTGAAAATTTGAAAAGATTGATACCCCTGTCACTTGGCAGGAGGTCCGTATCAGCTGACTTCAGTGGATACTGTTTTCTGAACATCAAACACAGATAAAATATGTCAATTAGTGCTGGTCAAAATTCTAACCAGACTGTTTTTCACACAAAATTGGGTTTTGATGTTAGCTTTCTGCAGACAGTTTTGATTTTTCATCCAAAAATCCTGTGCCCAAAAACCAAAATATTTTGATTTGGATATCCTGCTACAGTGCCTTCATGGGTGTTTTAGTTCTATTTCCTCATGTCCCCATTGTCTTCTATAGGCTGGGTTCCCCAGCCAGACTACATCTCCCATGATGCATCCTGGCTAGGGAGTCGTATGTTGCAGCCAGCTAGCCTCACCATAAGTGCAACATGGGAGATGTGGTGTGACCAGGCAGCCTGGGCCATAGAGGAGAATAGGAAATTGAGGCATCTGTACTACAGTTATCCTGGGGCACCACGACATATTTCTGAATGGAAATAGGTTGGGTTATGGCTGACAAAAAATGGTGTTTTGGGGTTGAAAAGTCCACTTTTCCAGAGAATAGCAATAATATCCAACCAGAAACACCACAGACTAACTGCCATTGAGTAAAACCCCCAGCATGAGACATCTAGGACAGATGTCCATGTAGACAAACTGAAACTCCTGAATGATAAGGGAATTATTCTGCCTCTTATTGTACATGGCAGTAACTATTAACCCTGAACCTCAATGCCCGTTTGCTCACAGGGCCATTTCTTGTTTCCAAAGCAGTTTCTTCTGCAGTGGCCTGGCCAGTAGCTGAGGTGGATTCCACCCCTGGAACCTGTGTGCGCTACTCCTGTTGCTTTTCTTTGTTTGTGACTGAGTGCCCTGCTCACGTGCCAGTTACTTCTGTATGCGTAGGATGACTGGCAGTAGTGTTATGGTTATTGTTAAGGCACATGGAGCCAATATCATCCTTGGGTTGTTAGCTGTCTTGTGTTCCTCCTGTGGGAATGACCCCTGTAGATAGTTCTGATATATGAACTTGGTGTGGAGGATATTGCTCTTATCTTGCCAGGCTGCTGCCATTTTTCCCTCTCACTTTCAGTGGAAATGTACGTACCTGTGTGTGTCTTTGTGATCCATAAATAAGCTATTCAACAGGTTTAATAGTAGAGGTTTTTTGCACAAACGGCAAATGGTACATAAATATTAGAGAACATGGCAATTAAATGCTGCACTGCTAGACATGAATATTCACACCTGATTCTCGGAGGCATACTCATCTAGTCAAGGAACAGAAATCAAATGCTGTGACCTGTGTGTCAAATCAAAACCAACATCTCCCATTCAAAGTCCAGATTTTAGAAAATGACTTCTGGCAGTGAACTCCCTAAGAACAACTCACAGTCTCATTTTCCTCCCTCATTATTTTTGGGAATAATGTCAAATAACGAATATACTTCAGAAAAGCAAACTGTTCAAAGCCCCCAACAAACAGAAAGAGGTGGAATTCATATAGTTATTGGCTATGAATTATTTGTTCAGTTCTCTTTCTAGTTTTAATACTTTGCACTTCCATAGAACTTCTATTCTGGAATCTTAGAGCACGTTCCAAAAAATAATTACTTTTACGTCACCACACTCTTGCGTGTGTGTAATTACACCCTTTTTACTGGGACACATATGGCTTGACTCTTCTCTCACACCTGTGTAAATAAGGAGTAACTCATTGAAGTCAATGTGGCTACTCACATGCTTAAAATAAAGGCCAGGCTTCAATATTTGCCAGGATCAGGGTGAGAACATCCAGCACTTCGTAGATTTGAGCGTTCAGTGGCAGCTGTGAGTCTACTGAGCAATGCAGAAGCAGAGCTAGGAAGAGAACCTAGGAGTTCCAACTGCCATTAGACTGCACTAATTCTTTACAACTCACCCATCTTGTCCTGGCCACTATGCTGTTAGCCTAGTATCAGCACAATTGAAATAAGCAGTCCCCATAAAAAAAATCATAAGACATAATGGATACCAGTGGAACGAACGGATTTCCTATAGAACTTGCTAGGAATAAACAGTCTTTAGTAACTGGATCAACCCCACAATGCTGGGTGTCCCCCAGAAAAACCATGGACAATCTTTGCATGAAGGTTCAAAATTCTCACCCTGTAGATAAAAAATTTATTACCCCGCTCCTGTCCACTACTGCACAATTTTAACATTGCATTGTATTTCATATCATACTGGACACAAACCTTATGAGGGTGTGTATGTGTGTGCAGCTCTGAATTTTCTAATACTAAAGGGCCCATTTTATGTTATTTATTACCTCACTACAGTAAGAGCTGAGACCTATAAATCGTAAACATAGGCTCCCTAATTCTACCAACAGCAAGTTTTAGTCACATGTAATTAAAACACCCCAAAATCTTTCAGCTGTAATGTATTTCGAAATGACACCAGTGGGGCATGGGGAAATGGGAGATGGAGAAATCAGCAGTATGTCAAAGCCATGGCCATTGTTAGCATCTTTCGAGCTCTACAGTGTTGCCAAGGTTACAGGTTTCCTGAGATTATTGTTTTTTATTTGAAATATATTTATTTTAAGGGCAGTTGCACTGATTTCCAGGAACAGTAGGGAATTCTATTTAAGATGGCTTTACCTGGAACTTTTGGAGATGCTGCTGTGACCTAAGTTTTAAAAAAAGGACTGGATCAATGGTGGCGTCTCAGATATGGATAAGCAAACCAGACAGGAGTGATGAAATAACTGACCTGAACTTTTGCCCCCCAGATGTGAGCCAAATTGGGACTAAAGTCTTTTTATGAGGTTTGAAAAGAAGTTTGGTTAAGTTTTTGTTTTCAGTTAGATTTCATTTAAGTGCATCAGGCAATTTCCCCTTTCTCATAAAACAAGAACGAGAGGAAAAGCAATGAATTTGAAAAGCAGCACATATAAAAATGATGAAAGGAATTTGTATTGGTTTATTTTGTATACTACACATAACTAACCTGTGGAACTCACTGTCACAAGATATCCCTGAGACCAAAAGCAAGATGAACAAAATCTGCAGATTTCCACAGATAGTGAGACCATCCAGGGTCAGATAGAATAGAATAGTCACATAGAACGGGTCAGATTCTTAGCTGATGTAAATTGGCATGCTGACACTGAAATCAGTGGGTCTATGCCAGTTCACGCACGTTTTTTGCCAAAACCACAGAGGGCAGTGGCAGAGATGACAAACTCCGGTGAGGGCCCCCCATCTAGCAATCAATAAAAGCTGCAATTCCTACTGCTGGGATAAGTGGTAGAAGTGGGGGCTGACAAGGCAGCACCTCCATTAGGGGCTGAAGATGCATTGGCTTCACTCTGGACTCCACAAACCCTGGACAACAGACAATTAGCAAGCGGCAGCAGGGGAGGAAAATGCTTATTGTAAGAATGCGTTGCTTTATTAAACACTGACCCTGAGAAGAGGGCTGAATTTAAGACTACTGCCAAGACACTTGGAGGGGGCAGGGGGAGTCTTACTGAATAGGCCTATTTAGGTTTTTTTTTATTACAGGCTTTCTCATGTTTGTGTCCCCTTTTCTTCTCAATAAAGTTATCCTTGTTTAGCACCTCGGGACTCAGTGCTGGTGTGTGGGTAAACATTGCCTGTCAAGAACACCCATGGAGGTATTTAGTTTCCCAAGTTTCTGGATGGGGGCTCTGGCCAGTGTTATTTGTCATATTTTCATAAGGAACCCTTACACATTTGGACACAGCCCTTTTTGCTCCAATGGCACCTGGCAGAAAGGTTACATAGCAAGAGGCTATGTATAACATGAGTCTCACTCCATTTCCCACTGTCAGAGAAATTATGTTTCTTCCCGTGTATTCAGTCTCCAAGTATATTATCTGTCATCGATTTATTTGGAAATTTTGGTGTCATCCAGTATCATTAGGGTCCAGGGGTAAAAATCACAGCTTCTTTCTGCTTGTAAATTTCCTTTGTTGGCTATGTGCATGTTAATCTCCCATTGCTTAGTAAAGAGAAGACCTTGGCAACATTTCTGTAGTTAGCATTTTCTTTTTATGTAGATGGTAAAGTGGTGTGTGTGTGTTAAAAGTGTGAAACAGCGGAGGGCTGGTGAAAGAATGAATTATATTTACAGCCAAAGTCTCTAGAGGTAGGTCAGGTTTACAAAAGGATAAGAACCTGTCCCGTAACACGGGTCATTATCCACTGATTACTGTTACATTTTTCATTTTAAAAAATCAGATCTGATATAAATAAAAGCATAAATACCAGCTAGCAACAATTTAAGGCACTGACTTAAATGGGAACAGAAGGTGCTCAGAAAATCAGAGCCCTAACTTATAATACTAAATATAGATCAACATGTCTAATATTGGGCACCCAATTCTGGAAATACTTAGACTAAGTGATTTGCTCAAGAGCATGTCACAACAGTGACAGAACCAGGATGTGAAAGTGAACAGTGAAAGGCTTAAGAAGCTCAATCTATTTAGTTTATGCACAAGAAGGTTAAGTGGTGACTTGATCACAATCTACGAATACCTTCATGAGGCAGAGATTTCTGACAGTTTAATCTAGCAGGCTCTTTAATCTAGCAGAAAAAGACATAACCAGATCCATTGGTTTGGAAGCTGAAAGTAGACAAATGACACTAGAAATTAGTCACTAATTTTTAACAGTGAGGGTAATTAACCACCAAAACCACTTACCTAGAGATGTCATGGATTCTCCATCATTTGAAGCTTTCATTTAAAGACAGGATAACTTGTTAAAATATGTTCTATAATTCAAGTAGAAGTTATGGGCTTGCTGCAGATTTTAGTGGGCGAAATTCTATGGCAGGTCACAAAAGAGGTCACGTCAGAAAAGATGACCATAATGGTTCCATCTGGCTTTAAAGTATGGATCAATGAATCTCCTCCAGTAATGTGCATAATGCATCTAGGCATTGTCCACACACACACCCCAGACTAACCGAAAAAGCTTACATTCTAAGCAACGCTTCCTGGCTCCCAGTCCCTTCTAAACGCACTAGACCATACTCCTTCTGTGACAAGTTTTAATCAACTAAATAAATATCTAAAAATGATTTCAGGTTTCATTATGTAATTATGTAATTATGTAATAATTATAATTATGTAATAATGCTTATTATTATATGTAATAAGCTCTACCCTGAGCCATCAGCTGTGAGAGAACTCCTGACCTCAGTATCAAAAGCAAAGATGGCTACTACTTCAGCAACAGGTGCACCAATATCAGATTGGAGGCGCTGTATTTATCACACACTATACAGGGAATATCATACTTAGCCAGAGTGATGCAATGTACAAACCAAAACTCAGAGCAGGCTCACCAAAGTATATCCAAGTTGAGTGCATCCCTCAGCAAGACTGGTTTGAATCTGAGAGAACCTGAGACAAGTTTCACGTGAATATGGGAGACTGTATGGGTTTTGATTGATGCCAGGCAAAAACACAGTCGTTTCAGTTGAGTTTCCTGTGTGTTTTGGGGTTTGTTCCCTCAACTGTAGTGGATTGTGCCTTTAAGAGACCTGGTAGTGGCAGACCCCAGGAAGTGCAACCAGCTGGATTCAGTTGTGATCATGGGCGCTCCTCAATCATCTCAGGTTGTCTTTCTTTGTTAGCTGCCTGGATGTCTGAAAGTGCTGGGTACTAAACAGAAGACATCAGCTAGAAACTCAATGAAAAATTCAAGGGACTCAAAGCCAAACAAAGGGAAAAAAATCAGATATAAAGCTTCACATAACCCCCTGTGAAACAAAACTGCTGAGCATCACACATCCCTAGCTGGAAGCATTGATGTTGTAAAAGATGTCGATGTGGTTGTAGTAGCTAGAAGCTAGTACTTTGAAATATAACTACATGAAAGTTGTTTAAAAAAATGAGCTGATGACATACAGGAGGCTCATACTCCTAGTGGACTCTGAAAATGTGGGAAGCAATTCAAAGCTACTCTACTTGGGCTGACCCCAGCCATTTCTTGCGTGGGATTGAACAGCAAAGCGACGGAAAGGACTACATGGCAAGATTCTTCTTGTATGGCTTTTATACAGCAATGCCCATCATACTCTTTGCACTCCTTGGACTATTTCCTAATCCCAAAACAACATCATAATACTCCAGCATGGCTGGGAAAAATATTCAGCTGATCAGAGAGAAGATTATTTGTAAATTCACCATGTGCTCTTAGGGACTAGCACAGAATCATGTCTACTCTGAACGGATGACACAGGTACATTTTCAATGCTGGGCACAAGGAATTTAGATGCAACACTTCAGTCACACGTGATGAGTCTTATCTATTGTACCATTCTGAAATGTTACTCAGATGAAGAGCTCTCCTACTGACTCGACACTGGTGTAACGCAGCCTTGATAGCATGGTGATGGGGTTCCCCAGATAAGAACTTCAAATAGATCGGTGTGACACACTGCATCTCCATGTACACCTTTATGGTGTGATTGTGTAGCATTCATGGTCGCCCTTATAATGTAGTTGTGTATTGTTTAATGCAAAGTATGTCATTTAAGGAATGCTCATGGCATACTGAACATTATTGTTATAGTAATATGTCCGTTGCAATGTCTTGTGAATGGTTATGAGGCTTAGCTATATAATATTCCCAAAGACGTGTCTCATGGCTTCAAACCAATCTAGGCAAAACTCGACAGAGCTGAGAAGCAATTCGCACTTCATTAGGACTTGTATAGAAACAACCTGGCTCAGCGTTCCGGGAATAAAGGACTGGCCCAAACACCAACAAATGAATCCACAGAGGATCAAAGTGACTCAGGACATGGAGGGAACCATACACTGACATTGTCACCTGACCATGAAAGGGGGGGGGAGACTTGAGAGGGGCAAAGGAACATGTTAAAAAGGGGTGACATTTTGCTGTTCTCTCTCTTCCACCTCCATCTACAAATACCACCAAGCAATTGAAATGCTGACTCAGGGGAAAGCCTGGCTGGGAAGGACCAGCCAGCCTGTGGTGAGAATCATCTAAGATTGTAAGGTTGCTGAAAGTTTTAAGCTTAGTTTAGAATGTGATTGGCCTTTTATTTACTTTTGATCAAATATGACCTGTTTTCCTCTGATTTATAATCACTTCAAATCTTTCTGTATTTAATACATTTGTTTGTTTGATTTAAAGCCGTGCATGTGGTTTAAGGTGTGTAGAGACTCCATTTGAAGTGGCAAGGCAGATCCATATCAATTTCTTTGATAATCTGACGAACCAATGAGCTTTCAGTGTACAGTGGGCAGCACTGAGCATTGTAAAACAGCAGTTCCTAGAGTTGCATCTGTGACTGGGGGTTATGCCTTGGGTCGTACCATTGCAAAATCCCATGAGCGGCTGGCTAGAGGCACTCACTCACTGAGTTAGGTGCTCCGCACTTGCTGTAGGCTGTGCATGGGTTGACCCAGGAGTGGGGGTTCACACAGCAGAGCATGCACAAGACGGGCTCTAAGAGTGAGGGATTGGGGTGACACAGAAATACACCAATCCAGATTGCAGAGGGCAAAGTCAGAATAGTTTAACAAGATAGGTAGGTATACTGAAAGGAAAAAGATCAAATTGCTGCCATCCATATGCCTAGAGTAGCATCTAGTTTTAGGCTGCAAGAAATTCAGAAATATTTTGTTTGAACAAATGGGTCCTGATTCCAGAAGATACTGAGAGATCTCAACTGCCTTGAACTCCAGTGGGAGTTAAGGGGACCCAGCACCCGCTCAGAGCTATTCAATGCCTCCTAGACTGGGTTCATGGAGACCGATATTAGGAAAAGATTAACTTTGTAGAAAGAGAAAAGGTCAAAGTCAGTGTTTTTAAAGCAAATCCCCACAATGTCAGAGTGAAAACCTGCTTAACTCACAACTGGCTGTCCCACAAGGCCCTGGGGTCCTTCCACTGCCTACACTGCCACCCACTGTGACCCTAGATGGTCATCTAGAGGAATGTTGCATGGACAAAGATGAAAATGAGGGAGATAGAATGGATCCTTCGTATTGTTGCGAAACATACAAAAATGATTGGTGCTTGTGAAGAATAATATTAATAACATTTTACTTGTACTGCATGTCATTGGAGGAGCCTGAACTCAGTAGGTAGGGGCTGAAGCACTTTCTGAAAAAATCAGGCTCCTTTAAAGTCTCTTAAGTTGGCCACTGAAAAATTGAGGCACCAATAATCACATATATATGAGAGAGAGAGAAAGAGAGAGTGTGATAGACAGCTAAGGGGGGACAGATAAAAACAATCAGAAAATATTAGGAGGGTGTTAGCAGTTGGGAGGGAGAGGAATTAGCAGGAGCAACTGGAATAACTTATGAAAAGTGAAATTTAGGTTGACCGTCATGATAATGAGACCTACTAGGCTGCTGAATAGTCTTAAGTGGAAGTGGTAGAAACTCCATCATACAGGACATTTCAAATTAGACTAGACAAAACACCAGGAAACATATTGTGGAGATTAATCCTGCATTAGCAGAGATGTTGATCAGATGGTTTAACGGGCCTCTTCCATTTGTAACTTTTGTGATTCTTTGCTTTCCCTTCCAGTGCACGATTGCTCCCTTTTTAAACCAAAGCGACCATATTAAATTCATAGGGAATTTATGCTAAAGAGTTCTTTAGGATTATTCCTCAGTAGGAAGTTTTGGGTGGGCAAACCTTATACAGTTTGGGTTCTGCTTTCAAATAAAGTTCATTGGCCACCTATCTCCCTGAACTTCCACTACTGAGGCCAATAAATTATCATTTTATTACTGGGGAGCTGTGGCCCATTTAAAAGAAATAATGTAAGAATCCTCAGCTGATGGACACTGTCAGATATGCAGAGAGCAACGTTCAGCAGAATAAGCCTAGCACAGTGAAATGGTCATCCTCTTGGCAGACACATTGGATTGAACTGGGGACCTCCAGATCTCAAACCAAAAACTGCTACAGCTTGAACTAAAGCACCAAACATAGTAGCTGTAACAGCTCAGCTCCCCTGTGGATCAGCACAAAAGAGGCCCTGTAACACACACTCACCAGTGGCTTACAATAGCTCCTGTTGGCAGTTTGATAAAGGTTTCCCTTTGACTAAGCATATTGAGACCATGAGAGTCCTAGGTCAAGTCCTGGGAACAGTGACAGACAGGATATACACAGAGAGATGGATAACTAGTTTAATTTGCTCTAGTGTCTGGCTATCAGTTGGCAGAAACTATAGACACACTGCATGCTTGGTATAGTTTGACTGCTTGTGTGTCAGCATGTTACTGGGCAATTTTAATGTCTTGGAAGTTGGAACTGGTCTCCCACAAGGTAAATTGTTTAGGGCATTTCCAGGGAATGAGATAAAAATCAAGGTAGGGGAGATGTAGGATAACAAATATTGTTCACAATTGCTCTTCTGGGGAGCAGCCTCTCAGTACAAATGGAGGAAGCTCTAATTTTTGAGTCACATTAAACTACATTGGATAAGGACTGTGGACTACACTGTGGGGTGCAAGCCTACATTGATTGGAGAAGATGACCTAGTAGGTCTCTTCCATCTTTTAACTCTATGACAAAAGTCTACATATTCCATTCGCTTCATAGCATCTGGAAGAAGCATGGATGAGCTTTTTTTGGACAAGCCAGACTATAGCCGGTATGTTCCAGCGCAGGAGTTGACTCTGATTACAGCAAAAATAACCTTTTCGTAAGGATTTTATTCAGACTATTACTGCTGTAAGGGACCTTGTTACGTACTAAACTGTATCTTTCAGACAATCACGTGATCCAACTTCCCCTTGAGTTTCAAGGAAGTTGGGATGCTGAATGTTGCAGTTTAGCCCCATCTCATACCAATGTAAGGCCCTTCACACTTGAGTGGTGATCATTTCAGATCTTAACCTCATGGCTTGGGCTATTCGCTCTCTGCTGGGTCTGTGCTGTTACACACTGAGGTGAAGTGGTGACTCTTGGACCACAAACCTCTTTGAGATTGGATATGAAAACACCCTTCACTGAAGATAGCTGTTAGAAGCACTTAAGGGGCCACACCTAAAACAAAGCCTAATAAGAGTCTGCCTAGAAACCATGTGGGTGTTGGTTTCCTGTGGGTATTGACTAGTTTTGTGTGTGCGAGTATGAAAGAGTATGAGAGAGAGAAAGAGAGGTGCAAGTCGAGAGCCAAGCAATAACCTGGGTAACCACAGTGTAACTGTAAGAAGCAAGAGAGAGTACATTTGAGTCTGTTGGCTAAAGATTCTTGGGGCTGTAAACTAAGAAATTGCTCCTTTTTATTCTTGGTCCTCTCTGCATTCGATAAAGCAGGACTTGGTACATTCCTTGTAAATAAACAAGCTTATATTAAAAAACCCCAACAAAACAGACTCCATCAATTTCTCCTTCCAACTGGAACATCTCCAGGATCCTGATTTTGACTAGGTCAAAAGGGGGCAACACGACTGTCAACCCCAAGCAGACACACAAAATATACTTTCAGGTGAATACCTGTCTTAAAAAACCCCAAACCAATGACAAGAAGTGGGTATCATGGATTAACCTACTCATAAGTGAAGTTTTTGCTATAGTCCAGATCCGGGACATCAATGACTCACTGGAGCCAGTGTTTCTCTTTCTTTGGATCAACAAGGGATAGCATCACAGCAAAGGAAACCCAATCAGCTCATGCAGAGGAATGAATACCTTGAAGAACAGCTTTCAGGGCAGTCCAAGAAGGGCAGTAGGAGCTGCCTCTAGCTCTCTTTATCTGGAAGGACAGGTCAGCTCCTTGGGCTTTTTGATGGGGCGGGGAACAAAGCACCTTGTACTGATGTAATTGTAGTTGAGCATTCCTCAATATATGTAAAGCAATTTTTTTCCTCTCCAAAGCTGTGCATCACAGGTCTAGCACCTCTCAGATGATCACCAAAATCTCGCTGATAGAAATGAACATAACAAATTTGCCTTACTACTACTGCTGCCTGCCACTAGTTTTTACAATCTCACACATTCCTCCGAAGTGCACAGACGCTCAGCCTCAACCCTTGCCCTTAAGGAGTTGAGTCAAGCCCTTATTAAGCATGGTGCGGGTTGTGTGTGCAATTCTATCGGATCTGCTTTGCTTAAGGAGCAGTGTAAGAGCTGCGACTGGACTGCAGCTCTACACTGTACACCAGGGGGCCTCAGCAGTACGTGCTTCAGTGGAGAACCGTTGACTAGCTCAAGGTGCTATTATTGCAGGTTTTGTACCGTTTTTGTTTTCAGTGACCCTAGCACTTTTGTGGTATGGCTGGAAATGCAGCCAAAAAATCATGCAGATGTGGCAATGAAAAAAAAATATGCATGAATGTAAACTATATTGCATGGCACCTATTGAACAACCATAACTACTCACTAACATGCAACAGTATTTATACACAAAAAATGTCTTATGCACTTCAGACAATAAATGCAGCTGCATTTTAACTAATTAGAGAACCACAAGTCTTAGAGTATAACACATTAAAGAGGAAGAAAGAAAACAGGTAAATATTCAAGAAACTGATGCTAAGAATTCAAAGATTTTAAGGCCAGAACAGAAAACTATGTTCGTATAGTCTGACTTCCTGCATAATACAGGCCATGGAATTTCACCCAGTAATTCCTGCCGCAGAACCAATAACTTGTGGTTGTTGTAGATAATGTCATTTAGAATGACATCCAATATTAATTTATAGATTTCAAATGATGGACAATCCGCCATTCAAATTATATTACAGTCTAAGATTTTAAAGCCAATTAAAATGGCTTCATTCTAATTTGTATATCATCATCATGACTTGTGAGGCAATAACAATTTCATAGCACCATCTTTTTATTGTAGCACAGATGTTGCCATATTGATATTGACTGGACCATTGCCTCCAGTTACCAAACCTCAAGAAGTGAGTAAATGTGGATTATATACAATGCTGCACTAAGCGGGTTGGGATCTCCACCTGCTTACATGTGGTGTCAGGATGGTACTAAACAACCTCTGTGCAAAGGAAAAAAATGGAAGAGGTTGGGGGTCTGTAATGAGCAACAACTATAGAAGTTTGGAGTTGAACTTTTTTCCTCAGGCATGTGACTGTGCATTATTGCCCACTAGCTGACTGACAGGGGGGCTGGCTGTGTCAAGCCTGGGCCCCAAAGGGACTAGTGTCTATAGTAAAAAATGGAGCTCGGAAATGTTGCCTGATAAGGTACAGGCTGGGTGTGTCTGCACCAGCCCATCCATATGGGGAGATGCTGCATAACAGTTATTCGCTGATGGGCAGGATGACCTGACTACCACAGAAATGGTGGTAAAAGGAAGCCAGAGATGTAGCAGGTCTTAAAAGAGACATACAAGTTTTCATTTCACCTACAGGTACATTCAGTTGCTTTCAGTGCATTTCTGCCCATAACTTCCCCATGTTCACGGTCACCCAAATGTGGAGAAAGTCTTTTTTCCCTTATTCTGGCAAGTCTGAAGTCTCTACAGGGAGATAAACCCGTGTGCCCAAATTCAGTGTTGTCTTTCCTGAGGTGCTGATCCTCCTATCTCTTTTGGTATTCTTCAACCTGGTTCTGTCTTTAGCATTGCTTTCTCTGGAGCTGCTTCCACCACAGCCGCCGCCAAACGCAGCCTGGTACTGCCTCTCCTTCTGCCGCCAGTGGTGTGAGCTGAACTGACCTCTCCAACTCTAAGCAGGGTTTGCTAAAGGCTAACAGCTCAGGCCCCACTCTAGCAGTGAGTGGAATCAGTTGGGTCACATTCTAGACTGAGACAGGCACAATTGTCTAAAGCTGATGCCAAGTGCAGCTTCTCAAAGGGATGGGGTTTTAGCTCCCTCTTTCCTGGTGATTGTTTGCTTGATTATATTGTGCCGCCAATCAAGGGCAACCTGGATGTTGAGCAGCCAGAGAAACCACCATGGCTACAGCTGCTTCCTAAAACTGGGGGACAGTCAGCTAGACAGAGTAGACATCAAAAAGAAGAAAGAAAGGACTTGGTGGGTACCAGGGAAGAACCAAGAAGGATAAGCACAGTGAACTTAGGAGACAGCCACCAGTCAATAAAACCAAATTCCAGATAGGAAAATTGGCAGGACTCTGTATAGTATGTGGAAGCTCCCCCTGCTTGTAGGGATTTACTAGATGACCAAGTAAAATAATTATTAAAGACAGTTAAACACACCTACAGAAACTTGATATAATAGACACAAACCAGCCTGACTTATGGAAAGAAACATCACACCTCTCCACTCTACTAGAGTTCTCTAAGAGTGTTACCAATACAGTGACAAAGGAAGACAGACCTTTTCTGGGCTTTCAAATAGCTTTTGTTAAAATCCCTCACAAGAAGCTATTATGGTGATTAAGAAGTCACGCAGTGAGCCCTTTCATGAATCAGAAACAGGGTAAGTATCCAAGCAAAGAGTAGGATAATTGGTCAGTTTTCAAGACAGCAAAAGACTAACACAGAGGTGCCCCAAAAGATACATCTTGTTTAAGATAGTCATTAACAATTTGGTAAAATGTTGAACAATAAATTGGCACAATTTGCTGGTGACATTCTTTAAGATAGTTAGGAAGACTGAGGAATTCTGAAGAGGACAAAACAAAGGTAGACAGTTGGTGAGTTAGAAGAGGAGAAATGGCGAAGGTGTATGAAATTATGTTAGACTGAATAATGGATGGTAGAGAAGGTAGAATCAGAATCAGAAACGCTTGCTTGCTTTTTATCATAATATAAGAAGAAATACAATAAAACTGAAAGACAGAAAATGTAATTAATAAAAGGATTTTGTTTTTGCATAAGTAACCAGAGGAACTCATTGCTACCAGATATCATTGAGGCCAACAGTTTAGAAGATTTAAAAAAAAGAAAGAATCAGATTTTTTTTTATAATTGAAAACATCCACAGTCATATTAGAGAGGATAAAAAAGAACTTATATGAACTTTTGGGATTCAGAACATAAGACAATCATTAACTGATGGAGGTTAAAAGGAAACCGATGGCAAGACTATTCATGGAAACTACAAATCCCAACATCCAATGCAGTAGCATTATAATCTGAGTGGGACCTTTAGGACCATATTTAAAGGCATCGCTATGCTCATTTCCAAAAGGGATTTAAATACTTAGGAGCTTAAATCCCATTAATTGCCAATAGGATTTAGGCTGAGCACAGCAATGCCTAAATACCTTTACAAATCTGGACTTTAGGGCCTCACCTACACAGTAGAGATGAAGAGGACTGGGGCCACACATGACTCCCATTTTTGCTTCTCATGCCTTAAAATCCATGAAAAAGAATTAATTCAGGGGACCTTGATTAGGATCCTCTGTTAAAATGTCCTGAGAGATGAGAATCCTTGCGAAGTTCAAAAGCACACTATAGAACTTCCAGTCCTCTCATCATATCTGTGAGAAAATGACTAAATTTAATTATTTTTGGTTGTTAAACAGCTAATCTGCAAGAGGGTCTTCCCTTGCCCCATTCCTTTTATTGTCTTCACAGCACTATGTTCATTTATACATGGATCTGTTTGCTTTTTTTAGTATAGTCTGTGGTCTCCCCTAAGGAAATAACTGTAGATGGATGACATTTTATTTTCTCAATATAATTCTTGGCTTTTTAGAGAGGTTTTTTTGTTTGTTTGTTTTGCTTTAATGATTATTCCTCCTGCTATTATTTTCGTTTCCAGTTACAATGTGTGCATATGCTCTAGCATACTGCTATTTTGTAAATGGATGTATACACTTATTGTTAATTGATTCCCCAAAAGACTCAAACATTTGTCTTTAGAGCTTATGCATTATATTTTCTGCTTCCTACTGGGCTGGGTTCCTACAAGTTTGGTATCTTTTGTTGGCCTAGATATGATGGATCATCTTTCGTTCCTTTCCATTATATTTGGAAGATACAGACATACATTTGGAAGAGACTAACTTTCTTTTAGCTGCAGAGCCAGATTTTCAGAGGCCACTGGACAAGATTTTTAAAAACATGTGTCTAAAGTTGGGCTCTTCTGTCAGTATTTAGATATCTAAGTAAATGGCCAATTTTCAAATGGGCTGAGCTCCCAGCAGCTCCCAGAAACTTCAGCCAAAGCTCCAGGATGCTCATTCTTTTTGAAAGTCAGGCCTCTTTCAAGTAGGATTTCAGTGTTGGTAGTTTGAGCGTTGTCCTCAATGAGAATAGAATTAGACCAGTGATGAGTGCTTTAGGCACCTATGTTTGAAAATCTTGTCCACAATGTTCAGGCTTTAGCAAGGTAATGTGATTCAAGTCTTTTGGGTTCTATCTCCTTCACTTAATGGCTGTGTGACCCTGGCCCAGCCTCTTATCCAGTCTTATGTCTCACTTTCTGAATTGGAATCCTTCCTGTGTCACTGTAGGGGGTGAACAATGTTCCAACACCACTGTCTATCCTGGGCTGCTCTTTGGATGTCCAATTGTAAAATGGCAATAATAATATCTCCCATCTAATAAAGTGTATTGTGAGTCCGAATAAATTAATCTTTTCCCTGAATATGAATATTTGCTCTGAAATTAAAAATATTATAAATATTTCTATTTAGATTGCAACATGATTTTCGTTCCAGGGTTTATACTTTGAATTACTCACTGCTGCTTTTGGTGTAGGAGCAAAAAGAGCTTTTTAAACTCACCTCGTTAAAGTGTGACGTTGTTACTAAGATATTTGTTTAGGTATTTATATTGGACTCATCACCTACCTATCTGAGCACCTTCCCCGGTGACATGGGCAGTTGAGACTCTTCACACCTGATCTATCTTGCATAACAAATCTTGCTTGGACACTCAACAGGGTTTGAACCCAGGACATAGAGTTAAAAGCATGTGCCTATACTTCTTGAGCTAAAGGACTAAACTTCATCAGCTCTAGACAATAAGAGATTCATAAACCTCTTCTGTGGTCTACCAGTAGACAGATCAAAGACCCACACTTTTTTAGTGTCAGCTAACCCTGCAACTGTACTAGTTGCATACAAGTGCACACTAGTACTTTAAGAATACTAAACAATTAAGGAAAGGGGGCAGTGAAGTTATTGTTTATGGTAACTATTTGGCTAATTTTCTTCACCAGATCACTTGGAGACAGCCAAAAGAAGTGTTGCCTGCCAACCTCTAAATTCTGGTGATTTAAGATGCATTAGATTATGAAAAATTTTGCAGGCTTATATGACATGGGTGATACTGTATAGTCAGCTCCAATGGGAGAGAAGGAGACAGAAAATCTGCCTGGAACAATAAGACACATCTGCATTAATGGTTAACCTTTCAATCACGTGGGAGTTACAAGAACTAATGGAGGATAGTAGGCATTAGTGAGCTTGCCCACATGTCAGGTCCGTGTCTGGAAATTGATGGGTACTCTGATCAGAACAGGAGGAACCTGAGTGGAAGATGACAGATGTTTTCATCTTTGAGTTCACTGACATACACATGCCACCAATTTTCTCAGAGCAAGAAAATTATCTAAGGAGAAGCATCAAGGACCAGCTGTAATGATAAGCAGTTCTTAAATAGATTGGATCTCTTAGATGTCTGGTAGTGAGCCATAGAGCTATTGACTTCCTTGATCTCCCATTTAAATTTAGACTGTTAACAATCACAAATTATTATAAGTAGTAACTCTACTGCAGCAGAGCCTGGAAGCCCCCACCATGATTGGGACACCATTGTGTTAAGAGCTGTACAGACACATGGTAAAAGGTGTTCTGGCCACAAAGAATGAGCACTCCAAATAGATAAGACAAAGGGAGAGCGGAACAGAGAGGTGACATGACTTGTCTGAAGTCCTACGGCAAGGCAGTAACGGGTTTGAGAACAGAACCGAGGTCTCCTGACTCTCGGACCCACTCCGGTGCTTTATCTGCTAGATCTTGCTGTCTCTCCAAACCTAACTAGCTGATGGCTGTGCAGTGTTGTATATTGAAATGCGGGAATGCTCTCAATCTGCAGAGTCAAAGAATAAAGGCCAGCTTCGTAACTGGAACTCCAAATACCAATCACTGGACAGGTCGAAGGTGTGGCAAGAAGCTGAGCGATGGCTCAAACCGTTGAGGTCAGCAAGGAAAATGTTTTGGCAGTGATTGCTTCCTTTTGTGTTTCAGCCCTAGTACCCGGTACTACTGGAAACAGTCATGAAGGTTATATTTCGCAGTATGCTGGAGATACATTACTTGTGTTTGCAAAACGCTTGTCATCTCAACTAGCTGGGGTTTTATAACACTTACTGGAGAAGAATAACATCTTCTAAGCAGCTGAGAGGAGTTTTTGTGACCACTTAAGACCAGATAGTTCCTTAGATCAAGTGGAAAGTAACATCCAAGGGTTATCAACACTTTATTTGCTTTGGAAACAAATAGCACATATTAGAGAAACTGCTGTTATCTGATTGGGCACTGCCAAAGCTGAAGTCATCTGGCTAAGCAAAGGTTTTGATCTATGACTGAGGACCAGAATGTCTTAGAATTATAGCCAAGTAAACAATGAAAGGCTTTCATGAGCTACAGAATCTTATAAGAAGTTAATAAAGGAGGTCATTTCTCCTATCCCAGCACTGACTCACTCGGCTGGCAATCGGATAACAAATGCTGTACATAATTTAAAAGTGTTATGGCATTACTTGTTGTGACCATAATACCAGACATGATCATTTGAAAAAGGAACTGCTTTTTCTGAGTCTATCTATGTTTCCATAGGTCAGAACCAGAGCGCAGGAACTGCCATAGCAGGTAAGCCTGGAAGTCCATCTACTGTAGCATACTGTCTTTGACAGTGGCTAGTAACAGATGCTATGGAGGAAGGTACAAGAAACCCTGCAGCAGGCAGTTAGGGGACTAACCCACCCACAGGGAACCTCTCTCCGTACCTTCTATACAGATTTATAATTATACAGATTGTTTTTGACAGACTGATAATTATAATTGCATAGACTCTAAGCTTTTTGGTGCATGAACTGCCTTTGTCTTTTATGTGTGCTGAGCACAATGGGGCCCTGATCCATGAACAAGGCATCCAGGCACTATTGTACAAATAAAATTACGAGTAATAACCATGCTCAGTTAGTAGCTGGCTCATGGCCGGAAAAACCAGGCAAATCCATACCTGTAAATGTATTCCAAATGTTAAAAAATGTCTTACTAATGTAATCCTTAGAGTGTGTGTGCTCATGTGAATTCAGATAGGTACACTGATTTTTTGCAAGTACAGAAAAGCAGTTGGGAGAAAAAATGATTCATGATCAATTTTATTCTCCAAGGAAGAGTTTCCTAAATTAAATCTACATGACAAATTTTGGAAGCAAAGAGAGACAGACACATGTAAGTTTTATATTACCACTTAGTGCTCTGAGAGAGACACCGCACTTAAGGAAACTTATCTCTCTAATCAATTATTAAGTTTCAAAATGGAACTTATTCTCTTCTCTCACAGATTTTCCATTACACCCTTATTTTATCCCCAAGATTGCACATACACACCTGCTTTCATGATATGTGATATAGTTTTCTAATCAGAAAAATGGGGGAGTTTCTGGTCTAGAGGAATCTCAGTGGATGTGAATAATATCAAGAAAAAACGGAATAGCACAACTAGAGATGCCATCTGAAGGTCTTTGTTGTAGTGTCATTGTGCTTACTTTCCCAACAGTAAAAAAACAACTGATGATCTGAATAGCACTACAAAATAAATAGAAAAAAACTACAAGAAAAAAGTCCACTTGCTTCTGTACTCTTTGTAAGTTCAGGGACAGATATCATTGAATCATAGATATTAAAAATAGAAAAGAGTTATTATGGAATCCCATCTTCCCTTACAAGTGTAGAATTGTCCCTACAGATATGGTTTCCAGTGCTTTGTACAGTCAATGTCTGAAAATGGAAAGGCTTTCCAGCACTTACCTTGGGAGACTATTCCACAGCATCAGAGATCTTGATGTTAACAACGAAGATTCAGCCTAAATTTTATGTTACGTATTTTCACTCCCTTATTCTTACTGCACTCATACTTCCTTGAACCAATGGTTCTGTTGAGTATCAGGTTACTGATAGCTCCCTGAATCTAAGAACTGATGATTGACATTAAATTATCGTTCCAGCAACTTTACTGAACATCCTGCCACTTCATGGGTATGTTCAGAGCAATGACTAATTTCCTAAAAGCTCCAGATTCCCTTTCTGCCACAAAGACTACAAGAAATTAGTCAACTAACCATAACATGGAAGAGAGGAGAATGGCGTTGTTATATCTATACCCCTCTCTCTCTTTTTAAGGTATATAATGTACACATTGAATGTACTTCAAATGTCTGTTTTAACCCGCCTCCACCTTTACAAAGTTCGCTGAGTGAATGGAAAGCATGTGTTGACTTCAGTAGGTTTGGACTGACTCCTGAAACTGTACATTCTCTCAGGCAGGGATTGTGTCTTCCTAGACAGTATGATTGTGAGGGGTATACAAACCCCTTGCTGGACAGCAAGGCGTTAAGACATTGTTCTGGGCTCTGGCAGCTCTTAATCATTTTAATAATTGGTCAATCTTCATTATTATCTGGTTAAAAACAACCACCACCAGAGTGTAAGGTAGGGTGGGGTTCAGAAACTGGCCTATCACTCTCCAAGATCTACCAACCCTAGTCCCCCTTTTCCAGACAAGTTTACAAAGCATCTCTCTGGTCCTGGAGGAAGGGTAGGGTTTTTATTTACTTAACAGGGACTCAGTGATGGTCAGTGGAATTCACCTTGCAGAGTAGCTAAGGGAGACCCTTAAGACTCCAGAACTATCGAGACAGGACACATTAGCATTTGTAGTTACTTCCCTCCTATTCTGAAGGGAGTCTGTGGAGAAAACAGGTCTCCAGTGAAAGACAGATGAATAGAGAGAAAGAAGGCTTCCAGTTCTTAATGTGGAGGACCACAGTTCTTCAGCCGAGCGTGCTGCGTCTTTTATAACTTCATATGGGATAGTTTATTTTTCCCTCTTTGTCCCTGCACTGACCTGTAACACAGCCTCATCTTTAGCTCCACTTTCCTATAAATGCGTCTGTCTCTTTGTGTGTAGATCGTTATCTTCTACCACAGTGAGCTATCACTGACTTTATATTTATATCTGCTAGGAAAATATTTTGTTTATAATAAGACAGAGAACTGGGGAGGGGATTTCAAAACAGATTTAAGTGAAAAATGATGTGCTTTGTGGCATCGTGAATGTACTAGGAAGGAACCTTGCATCCCTCACAAACAGGGATGGATCTGTGTGGGATGAAATTCTCATGGAGGCATTGACACTGCTGTAACTTCAGCCTGGTGTTAGACGCTCAGGCCCCTGTGAACAGCTCTATTCTGTCCTCAAGGACTATCGGTGAAGCATTTTATAGGGCCACAGAAACCGTTTACTCTATTTTGGCATCACCTTGTACATGTATACACAATATACATCAAAAACATGCCATTAGCATACATGGCAGAAGACAAGGGGCATGCCTTGAGTAGCTTCTGATCTAAATAAGGTAAACAACAATGACATTAGAGTACGAGCGGGGGGAAGACATGAGG
The DNA here is from genome assembly GCA_007922155.1 of Mesoclemmys tuberculata. NCBI lineage: Eukaryota > Metazoa > Chordata > Testudines > Chelidae > Mesoclemmys > Mesoclemmys tuberculata. Next base: position 9,444,505 of record ML675629.1, on the reverse strand, counting down.
GCAGAGAACAGGAAACTGGATTTGTAAGGAGCATTTCGGTGCACTAAAGGGGCAATTAAATGCCTGTGCCCAACACTAAGGCACCACTGGCATTCACAGAGCTCCTGCTTAGCAGCTGCCTAACCCTGTAGGTGCCCAAGTTCCTGTCAGTGGGCATACTCAAAGAAGCCTACATTCTGACATGGCTGAGCTGCTGGTTGTCTAAGCTTGGGTGGGATTCACAATCAAAGCGTTCCTCCATCTCTCTCGCCTGTTGCATCTGAACCAGTAGACATGTTCAGAGCACTCCAAACCCTCACAAAAGACAGCTGAGGAGGAGGTGGGCATAAGAGGACTGCCATCATTGACATCAACACCGCCTCAGTTTTTCACGGGCAAAGGGCTGACCTAGGCTTAGGAGGGTAACTCCAGGAGAGGGTCCACAGTTGTGGATCCCAAATGGTGATAGGCCCTTCCCTCCTGCTTGGCTCCTAATCCCTTCCCCTCTCCTTCTCGCATTTCCTCCCTGCTAGCTTAAGTGGCTCCCGACTCAGTTTGCTGGATTCAATGAATCCCTTTCTTAGATGCCCAACTCTCCCCATGCATTTTACTGGGAGCCTGGGTGCCTAAACTGGGGCTGTGGATTCTGCTAGAGGGCTGGGTGCCTAAAAGTTAGTTGTTGCCATGCCCAAGATCCCCTTGTGACTCTAGACCCAGGAAAGGAAAAGAATTTTGCTGTTAGGATAGCTTTAGTCACAACGAATCTAGGTCACTAATATGGTGATTGTGATGTCACTTGTGTTTTACAAAATAAGGACCAGCTCTTCAACTGTGAAGTTCCCTTGAAGTCAATGGAGCTACAAAAGTTTACACCAGTTGAAGATTTTGCCTAGAGATTTTAAGGATGGATTCAAAGGAGGAAAGAGGACGTCTCCCACTGTGGGAGGCAATATATAAAAGCTGCAAGTGAGAGAAAGAAAACAAAAAACACCCATGCATCCCCTCTGCATTAGCATTGAAAAAAAAGGACCTGAGATAAATATTCATCTTTCTATACACTTGAGCACTGCCTTTTTTTAGTCTATCTTGTAACTATTACAGTTGAAATTACAAGCTTGACACTTAAGACAGTGTCTTCATTTGATGGATGTTTGGCCTACTGGAAAGAATAAGGCTAACAAGCTTGTTAGGAGCTTGATTAACAATCGGATTAATGCATGGCCAAGCTGCCATGTAATCTGGTAATCATTCTGCGGTTCCGTACTTCTTGCATGACCCCAATAATAAAAACATTGCTAAATGGCTAGAGTAGTTTAAGAAAAGCCCCTTGTTCTGGCAAGGCTAGGATATTGGTATGGGATTAAACACTTCTGCTAATGTACAGCTACAATCTAACAGTCATCAGCATTTAAACTGATTTGTTACAAATTTACTTGAAATTCACACTTCGCTAAGTTTTACAACTAGCTTTCCCAGTGCTGTAGCAGTAAAATCAATTTAAACTCTACTCATTGACTTTATATAGAGAGCACCCAGCTCTGTAAGGGAAGCTACATATTTTTCTCCTCCTTGATACACACCTTGGACTTCTTCAGTCTACTCAAAAATTACGTTCCTTGTCCTAGATTTCAGTGCCTTACAATCTGTAGCCTCTTCCTACCTTTCTGCCCTTGTCTTCCACTCATCTTGCCCCTTCACTCCAGGCAAGCTGCAAAGCTAATCAACCCTTCGTTTCCGCCTGGGCCTCCTTCCCTGCAACCCCTTCTGGCCCCACCCGCAATGTTTCCTCCCTCTCCTAAAAATATTCCTTTTTTGGGAGGCCTAACAAGTCCTACTCTTAGCGCTAGTGTGCATGAAGAGAGCTCAAAAGAAAGAACCAAAGGCATGGTATGACAAACCCAATAAGATATGTTATTTATTAAAATACATTCATCAGCCATCTCAGGAACTGTAAAGCCATGCTACTGTGAGCCTCATCTTCTCCCTCTAAGGAGCATTTTGCTGCAACCTTCAGAAAAGGCTGCATGGTGGAATAGACCCAGGGGAAGGCAGAGCCAAAGGAGCAGGGAAGAGACATTGGGTCTCTGTGCAGAAGCTCTTGTCCTTGTGAAGAGCTGAACCACCTGATAGTTCTGGGTGTTAGATGGCAGGGATGAAGCTCTTTCCATCCAATAATCTGAGGACAACTCCACAGATCAAAACTAACTCAATTTTTTCCCCTGTGCAGAGTTCCATGGCACACAGTCTTTTGAAGTACGAGTGATGGGGGGAGAGGGGGATGTGGTAGCGAGTAGGAAAGCGGGGGAGGGGCAGGGCCTGGGGTGGGGTGCGGCCTGGGATGCATTGTGGCTGCGGCTGTGAGTGGAAGAAGGGGAGTGGGACTGTTCTGCTCTGGGGTCTGGAATTCCTGTTGGCAGGCCTGCTGCCTCATGGCATTGCTAGATGGCAAGAACAAGCTTCAGATATAGCCAGTGTCTACCTCATGACAGATCTCACAATCCCATCCCTGGTTTTGACGTTCCACACCATCTCTAGGCAAAGCTCACTTTTCATATCTGAAGTGACTGATCCGATGTGCTGCTGATAACTGCAAGTGGGGCCTTCGTGACTCCCCTTTTGCTGCTATGGCCAATGAGAAGATGTAGGCCGCATATTTGCAGGCTGCACCCATTGGCAAGGGTTGCCTGGTTTCCTCATGGACATACACAATCCCCTTCCCTCAGCTATTGAATGGTCAAGACATTGAGAACAACATGTTTGACTTGACTGTTTAGGTAGATGCAATCACAATATATATCTTAATGGATGCTGACTCAATGCCAGTGATGATACAGGGAACTGTTAACTATTTCAAAAGCAAATGAAGAAGAAGAGGAGGCATCACATTATGGAAATCTAAAATAAACCTTGCCTTTAATGCAACATGGTGGGGTTTAAATGGGTGAACATCACTGCTTCTATTTTCCAGAAGGTGGAACTCAACTATCTAAAATTTAGGCAAACGTTAATGTCATTAATTTTAGTTCAAGTTTTCAGTGAAAATGTGAACCTCGTTCCTACTCTCAGCTGAGCTGCTTCCAAAAAGCCCAAGGGAGAGCAGGAGAGTAGAGCTGGATTTAAAAAAATCCCTAATTTTTTTTTAAAGTATTGATTATATACAAAAACAACACTCGAGTCTTTGATATTTCAAAGTTTTTGAAAACTGAAAAATTCCAATCAGCTCTCTAGAGTAGGAAACCAGAGAATTTTTTTTCCAATCCAAAAGCAAAATTTCAATTAAAAAAACTCATTGAAAAATTGAAATTCTGAACAATGCAACCAGCTCGTAAGGGAATGCATACATCCAAGGCACAAGGCCTCCCCAGTGCTGCCTCCAGCATCATGATTTACACATGGCCCATATGCAAGTGGCTCAGTCATACCCTTACAAAGCATCTTCCCAGTCTTCTGAGGGAATGGCTTTTTCTGTGTGAATTTGGTGTTTTTAAGGGGTGCTCAGTTGGAGAGATTTAGGCACCGATCCTGAAAACCACTTTACCTGGTCAGGTTTATAATTACATCTATAATATGTACACATATTGAGCTAACTCCTTAGCTGGTGTAAATCAGATATGTTGTAAATCTTCCAAGCTCCCCTGAAGTTAATGAAGCTATACTGATCTTAAATGGTTAAGTTACTGTCCCACTATGTGCTTAAATAACATGGCATTGTTGGTTATTTTATTATTACATTTTTGTAGAAGATTTTTTTTTTAAAAAAAAACCTCACTGCATTTCCCTTTGTGTTATTCTCTCTTCACTATCCTGCCTTCACGCAAGTGTTTCCTTCGTTGCATCTTCCACTCTTGTCCTGTTCTTTTCAGTGACTCTTTGTGCTCAATCAAATTTCCTTTTACTAGTTAATTCTCTTCTATTTCCATCTCTTTTCTTTCTTTCCCAGCCATGTCTTCTCCTGGTCCTTCTCCCACTCTCTTCCTTCTCTTCCCATATCTGCTCTCTAGCTTTTAAAATCTCTTTTGTCTTCCACTACACACACTCTCTTTTCTTGCCCCTCTTCATTTTCTGGTTCTTTGTTGGTCTCAAACACCCACCTTCCACACTCCCTGTCCATTCATACACTTGTCTTCCACCCTGCCTGCCTCATTGCTTTTCCCCTTTACCATTCTCCATCACATTAACCTGAGGCGTCATTATACACCTGACACATGCCCACTTTGTTACAGCACCAAGGAATCATTCTTATCGGCAGTCCCTCTTTACTCATCTGCAAGACTTATCATGTATGATAGGTGTCTGGGCTGTGAGATCTCACCTGGCCTTCTTCACAGTTCAGAGAGTGGGTCTGGGTTCACTGGGCCTCTCAACAGCTGATCGTGTGAAGGATGCTATCTGAAAATATACATACAAAAGTGAGTGGAACAGCCCTGGGGCCTAGAGAATGTAGCTCACTGTGCAAATGTCCCACTCCCAGATGTTCCAGTCTAATTCTACCATACATACACACCTTAAAAAGTGTACACATCACTTAAATGTAATACAAGTACAGTGCCATGCTGTGGCATTGGATCAATTCTGAGTAATTTACTGAATAAACCAGCACAGCTCCCAGCCATATCTGAGATTTCCTTAAACACAGTCCCTCTAAGAACTAACCTAGTCAACCCTGCTTAATTTGTGAGAGAACGCATAGGAAAAAGACTGAACAGCTATAGGTGAGCTTCTCAACAGGGATGAAGCTCAGTGCACTTCACAGAATAATAGATTAGGGTTGGAAGTGACCTCAGGATGTCATCTAGTCAAACCCCCTGCTCAAAGCAGGACCAACCCCATTTACACATCCAAGCCAGGGCTTTGTCAAGTTGCACTTTAAAAACCTCTAAGGATGGAGATTCCACCATGTCCCCAGGTAACCCATTCCAGAGCTTCACCACCTTCCTCGTGAAAAAGTTTTTCCTAATATCCAACCTGGACCTCCCCTACTGCAACTTGAGACCGTTGCTCCTCGTTCTGTCATCTATTACCACTGAAAACAACCTAGCTCCATCCTCCCTGAAGCCCCCTTTCAGGTAGTTGAAGGCCGCTATCAAATCCCCCCTCACTCTTCTCTTCTGCAGACTAAACAAGCCTAGTTCCCTCAGCCTCTCCTCATAAGTCTTGTGCTTCAGACTCCTAATCATTTTCGTTGTCCTCCGCTGGACTCTCTCCAACTTGTCCACATCCTTTCTGTAGTGGAGGGCCCAAAAGTGGACACAATACTCCTAATGTGGCCTCACCAGTGACAAATTGAGGGGAATAATCACTTCCCTTGATCTGCTGGCAATGATCCTACTAATGCAGCCCAATATGCCGTTAGCTTTCTTGGCAATAAGGGCACACTGCTGACTCATATCCAGTTTTTTGCCCAGTGTAGCTCCCAGGCCCTTTTCTGCTGAACTGCTGCCTAGCCAGTCGATCCCCAGTCTGTAGCAGTTCATGACATTCGCCCGTTCTAAGTGCCAGACACTGCACTCGTCCTTGTTGAACAAAATCTTCTTGCAAGAGTGCCCTGGCCCAGTCACAACATGGCTGAACACATCTACCAAAATACCTAAATTCTCCTTTATTGTATGAAGGGCTCTTTGCTCCCAGTTCTTAACTGCTGCATGCTGACAAAGCTGCTGCATTTCACCCCAGAGAGGGGGACCACATTTCAGCAGTAGATAAAACAATTGCTCTGTATGTGTCTGTCTGTCTTACACCCACACACACACACACACCCACCCACAGCAGTCAGCTTGTACAATGAGACTGTGAAGTGCCTTGGGATGTATTTGGCTGGTAGGTGCTGTATAAAGTCATCATCGTTAATATTGAACACGCGATCTCTGGGACAGGTTCACTCTCTCCATTTGACTGTGATGGTTTTTCATTGCTCCACCCAGGTATATGTAGCATGCTCAAGGCTTGGCTCTTTAATGGGCTAGGGAGAAGGGGTGAGAAGAGCCTGACTGGGTCTCAACGCATTTAGAATGAAGAGCATCAGCGAGGCTGACAGAGGAAAGGGTGGATTGTGGGCTGAGCCTCCAAAACAGCATTTATATTGCTTCCATTTGTACTGCGGCTAGTCAAGGATCGTTAGACACAGGGAGGAAGAGAGAGTGTGTGCATCAGACAATGCCAAGTAAGGGCTAAAGATCTGAGCTGCTGCTGTTCTCCCTTCTCCCTCCCCTGCCCTCCAGTCTTTTTTTTTGCAGATCACCTGTGTCATTGTCACAGGCCGGATTGAACTGACTTGTGGATAATATCCATTTCAGTATGAGGATATAGTTCATGTCCCTCCCCTTCACAGTCCACTTTCACCGATTGTTACCAAGTTTAAAGCCGGCTTAAAGCCACCCAGCTGCCAGTGAAACTTGGCAGCTGGCTGGTGGGGGGAGGCAACAGTTTGTCTTTGAAGCTTGCCCAACAGAGCTTCCAAAGTGACCGCACTTCAACGAGAAGTGTCCCATTCCCGGCCCATGTGGGCCACAGTGCGGAGCAGCACTACCGAGATGGCCAGGCTATCTTAAGGCTGAATGTTGCTGGCACCTCTGCTGAATGGTAAAGAATTCCAGAAAGGAGAGGCCAGTTTGGAGTCGGAGTCTTAGTCACAGCTACCAATGAATGTCAGGCAGACATCAGCGAGAGCCCGAGAGCCAGAGTGTCAAACTGACCTGCCCTGTTTTCATTACCCAAGATAGGCCAGAGGCAGCATGTAAACAAACCACATAAAGGATGAAAATGAAACACGATTCTTCCAAGTAGTTTGGTTCTCATACACTGAGATGCTATTTTGGACAAAGCAGAATGTTATATGCTTCCATATACAGACTGCAAGCACAGACTGACAGCCTAAAATGGCTTGTATAGATTGGGGAAAACAGCAAGAGAAAAGTAACCTCTTCATGACAGAATACAGTCTGTGTCTTCTCTATAACATGGCAGCTTTCTCTGCACACGAGAGAGCTTGGAAATAGAAAAGTGCAGGACACAAAACAAAGGCGCCACCAAGTCATAATTGTAGGAGTGTAAAGAGAACGAAAAGGGAAGGTGTGGAATGGGTGGAGTTTGGACCAAAAACCTTTTTCCTGCAGATAGAAAACTCCACCTATCACATCCGCATAACAGCCATAAAACAGCTTAATATAACAGGACACCCAACAATTCCAATGAACTGAACTAAGGCTGTACCTGAACACACCTCAATAAATCGGAACGGCCTAACACAGCTGTTAAAACAACTCCAGGCTGAGCAACGCAGAATGCAGGTTTTGGAAGCCCAGACCCTTTGAGAAACCAATGCATCCCAACTAGCTGTTGAACTACCTGCTGAATTACTGTAGCCTGTTCACTTTGAAAAAACTTAGCAGCCTCTCATTCGCTTCTTGGTTGTATTACTCATGTTGTAAAAATATGAATCATATTAGTTGTTTTTTTTTTAGTTATGTTTATGGGATGTTTAAAATTTGGCACTATCCTAACCTTTCCTCAAAAGCCATACCTATAATTTTAGGCATCATTGTCCAGTCAGTAACCCGCCTCCCTTGTCTCCCCGTAGCATGGCCAATGGATCAAGGCATTGGGCCATCTGAAGCCAGTGCCCCACTGGCCAGTGTGTGGGAAGGATGGGCACCTGGGCCTTTCTTTGAAAGAGAGTGGGGGAGTGTAGGAAAGTAAAGAGTTAAAAGCTGGACAAGTGGTCAGGCCTAAACTACAGGGAATGGGGTCATTATACAAGCAGATCTTGTTTCTGTTACTTTGTGCAGAAATAGCTAAGGTCCGTTCTCTCTCAAGGAATGAAACTAACAAATAACTATTCTCCCTCAAGGCCTTGGGTGAGAACAGCATTATCCTCTTTCCCTCCCTTCCATGTAGTATATTTTAAAGAATATTAGTAAGTTTCAAGGCAATGTGCCTATGCTCTGCGATAATCCTGTAAATAACAAACATGGGCGTGTATAATTGTATTCATTACGTAGTTATTAATATTCATTTATAGGTGTCAGTGTAACCAAATAAGGGTCTTGGGGAGTTGCTGGAAATGTATACATTTACATACTGTTATGGATAAAAGAATTGTAAAGTAACCCCCACGTTGCTCAATCCCAGCGTGGAGGTGGAACAAGCAGGCAACAATAAAAGGTGCCGTCTCCTCAATCCGCCCCCGGGACAACCTGTTTGATTATTTCTAACAATAATTACATATACCACCGTAAGGAGACTATACGTACATATTTAAGGCCAGGTTCACCAGTACATTCCAGCTACTTTGAGCCATTTTGCTGAGGCTAAGCAGCTACGAACATGAGTGAACTGGACAGTTAAACTAGGCTTATGGCTTACTGGTATCACCTAAGCAGGGGTCCTGTGAACCTGACCCATTATGTGACAGGATCTGACAGGATCCCTTTAAATATTCAGAAAAGGCAGCCAAGTCCCTATATTGCTGTGGCTCTCAAACTTTTTTGGTCCGTGCCCCTCCTTACCCACTCCGTACCCCTCCCCCCTTGGAAGTCAGGGGCTAGGGCTGAAGCTGGGGCTGTAGCAATAAGTGGGGCTGGAAACTGGGACCCAATGCTGGGTCTGGGCTGGGTCTGGAGCAGAGGTGGGTGCACAGCAGGGTTGGGTGGTGCTCCCTCCTTGCCCCCCACCCTGAAACATTCCTCAGTGCCTCCCTTGGGGGGCCATACCCCACAGCATGGGGACCACTGCTGTATTGAGTAAGGGGAGCGATGGTTCTTTGGAAAGGAACTTCGCCAGTGAGATAGGCCAAGTATCTCAGGGCAATGCAGAAAACAGAACTCAGTGCTGTGTAGATGCATTGTAAGGAGGGGAGCTGACCAGAGAACCTCTGTAAATCCCCCGCAGCTGAACTCCTCTTCATCTTGCAGGGAATGCAACTCAGGCTGCCTCAGCATTTACTGCGTTTCAACATAAGATATTGAAGGTGGAAAAGGTTGGGGTAAAAGTAGCTCTTATGTTTAAAGCAACTTTGGAATCACTTTTAAGGACTGATCTTCCCTACGAAGTAGCACAAAACATGATGCTACAAAGTGCAGCAGAAAAAAACATGGAGATGAGGACATAACGGCACAGCTGATTAATTAAGGGAGGTCGAGCCTCTATCTGGTTCCAGGTGGCAGTGACTGAACAGTGTTACCATCGGGTAAGTGGATGAAGGAGCAGTGTTGGGGGCGTATCTGCTGTGTGGATGAAGACACAATTCCTATCAATCTGACACATTGCCCAAGTCGTAAATATACTACAGCTCCATCACACCAAGTTGTTGGGCTAGATGCAAGAACTGCTGGGGTGAAATGTAGTCTGGGCTGTGTCATGCAGGAAATCAAACTAGATGATCATGATGGTCTCTTCTGACCTTAAAATCCGTGAATCAGAGCACAGTGATAAATACTCCTGAATTAATGCCAGTGGAAAAAGACTTTAACAGTTTGACATGCTCTAGGAACCTGTATAAGGAGAAGAGTCATCTCTACCTAGCCATTCTGTTGTCAGGGGCATCATAAAAATGCAGTGCAATTACTGCTAACGCCTACTTGCAGGTGGGTTCAATTAGCTCCCAACCGGATAGGAGGCATAGGAACCTCTGTTAGGATCAAAGGGAATTAGGGTCTGAGGTGGAGAGGCCTTACAGGGAAACCTTTAGGAACAGCCAAGCTTGGGTGGTATGTTCAGGTTGATGTGTTAGTATTCAAACAGACTGAGATCCTTAGAAGGGCATAAGTGGACACTTGGCACTTTCTTTGTGTATTCTCTGTCTACAACGAGAACCATAGCATCCTGTAAGCGTTGTTATTATCGTCATTATTAAAGAGTGGGCTTGTGAGTTAATTAGGAGAAAACAGACAGTAATCTCACGGTGTGCTTTCACAGGGCGATAATTACATGGGAAGAAGAATCCAGTCAGTCAGACAATCAGATCAAAGATATTGTCTGATCCATTTAAAAGCAAGCCATATTAAAAATTCAACATTTGTTGCTCCAGGGTGGCTGTGGTACTGCCACCTCCTCTAATCTAATCATAGGAAGATGCTCTGATTTCTGAAAGTCCTTTGAGTAGTGAACGCGGAGTTGTAAAGACGCCCATTATAGATTAGTTTTAGAATTCCCGCTCTGTCTTTCCCCATATATTTCTGTTACTTCACTATAAAAAGTACATTAAACACTTAAAGTTCTTCAAGTGGGATGAGCTGAACCAAAACCCTGGATTCAATCTTTCCTACAAGCTGAGGTTATTAGAAGTCCAAACCTGGATCTTTATTTTCCAAAGGACTATCTATCTTTAAACCAAAACTTCAGCTGTGAACATCCCCAGACTCTGGGGAGTTCAAAATCAGGATCTGGATTCAAGTGCTGCTGTGTTAGCCCATCTCTCTTCAAACTTATGGCTAGATCCAGCACCCACTGAAGTCAATTTGGATCTTTCTATTAATTTTAATCGATGCTTAACCAGTCCCTTGAATCCAAAAACCAAACCATGATTAACCTTAGAGATGCAAAATGAAATATAGCTGGATTTGGCTAACGACAGCTCACAAACATGAATTAATGTGCTGTATGGGTTTTTTGGCAATAATGCACATCTAGAAACTTTTCTAGCACTGCAAGCTTTCAGACTTCTTGTTTACATACCATTCACCTCTGCCTGGCAGCAAATTCAACTCAACTAAAAGTAGATAATCTCTTAAAGTGCTTTTCTTTCCTCTTTGCTTCAGCTCCTTCATCAGTGTGAAATCTCATGGAAAAGGGCATTCCTAGGAGAAATTTCAGAGAATGCAAGAAGGAAAGAAAAAAAATGTAAGCAGGCCTGGTTGTCACAGGATTGAGGCTTCCCATCAATATTGTCATGAATCACATGCACATGCTTTTAATGTTGCTTCTTGGGATTGTTCCTCTTTCTGTATCAGATACTAATGATCTTACTAGCTGAGCTGCAACATTCGATTTGGCATTTACCCTACTTTTGTCTTGTAAATCAACACAGTATATGAGATGAAGCAAAATTATTAATGAAAAAGAACCCACAGATGTCTTTCAGAAGGAGGAGAGAAGAAATTAGTCCACCTGGCAGATTCTACTTTCAAATTCCCCCTTTAACAAATTTTGTTCTGAATTCCAGCAGTTAGTATTAGGAAGAGATTGACAATGGAAGAAAGAGCTTTTTCCTTTGTGGGTGCATGTATTACAGTAAATTAATTGTCTTAGCTCACTACTATATTGTAGGCGTCTGAAAGAGGGATGTGACTTATAAGAAGATGTTGTCCATGAAAGTGTGTAGAGGGGATAATATGGAAAGCACAAAGATGGTTGTGGCAGAAGCAAGTCCACGGTGAAGGATGACGGTGGTGAGGTTGAGATACTGGCCTGGGAATAACAAGATCTGTGTTGGATTTCTAGCTCTGTCACAGAGTTCTTGTGTGACCTTGGATAGACATTTGATCTCTTTGGGCCTCATTTCCTCTTCTGTAAAATGAGAAAACAGTATTATCTGTTGTAGTATTATCTGTTCGGTTGTAGGCACATTAGGGCCATGACTCTCTCTTATTATATGTACACATCACCATATCTACTATAATGGGGACCCAGTGTTCTCTGATGAATTAGGCACTACTAAAATGACAATACTAAAATAACATTAATGGGTGTGTAAAGGGAAGAATCTCTGGAGCCATGAAAGGGCTTGATTACAATTAATTTTGGCAAGATGCCATATTTTGATATAGCTTCGTATTTTCAAACAGTGAGTTCTGAAGTCATTTCCCATGTGCATATCTAGATTTGTGTGCTCATTTTATTACAAGTGTGCAAGCAAAAGAGAAGCACAGTGCCTCCAGTTCAGTGTCCATTGTAGTCAATGAACAGACTCCCATTGACTCCAGTAAGCACTGACTTGGGTCCTCAGTGTACATTTTTGCATTCTGTTACAATAAATTCATATGCAAAAGTAGGTGCCCAAATGAATGCAAACAGGCCTCACTTCCTGAAAGAGTGGGTCTTAAATCCTACCAGCTTTGTAGCGTGCCCTGTAATCTCCTCTTTCAAATGTCCAGTTGGATAGTAGCAACGGCTACATCAACACAACAGCTGGGAACATGCTTCCCAGCCCAGGTAGACAGACTCCAGCTAGCATGCTAAAAATAGCATGGTATAGCACATAGCTATTATTAGCATGCTAGCTTGAGCAGAGCTAGTGCATGTCCTTTGAGTTGCACTGGGAAGCCCGCTCCTAGCTGCAGTGTAAATTGTCCACAAGGACAATAATTTAACACCTTTTATCCAGAGGGATCTGAAAACACATAATGTCCTGATGGTACAGTTAACTATACCAAGTATTCCATTATCCTCCACTCAAATGCTGTCACCTCTGAGAGGGAACAGGACAGCCCAGGGGTTGGCAACCCACGGATCCGGAGACTCATGTGGCTCTTCAGCTGCAGTAAGCTATGTTTTGCAGCTCCAGACTATTTTTCTTTAGTCAGTGGAAGAGGGGGCAAAATGGCTCTTTTGATAGTAAAGGTTGCCGACCCCTGGGACAGCCGTTTAAGAGGCCATCGCAGCACTGCATAAACAGCTCAGGACACTCTTAATCAGTTGAAACTACAGAAGGGAAACAATATGACTACACTGGAATTTGCCAGGACTTCCGTTTTTTCTTAACATCTTAGCAGAGACTGTCATATAAAAACAAACAATAGAAGTTTTCAAGAATGGATGCTTAAAGTAACGGGGCAGCTCACCTATTAAAGGCGGGAGGGCTTGGGCTAGCCAACCTTGATTACTAAAGAGGCACGCCTGGGATAGATTAGCTGTTTCCGTATAAAAAGGAGCAGGAAACTGCAGAGAGGAATTACTCAGGAAATTGCAGAGAGACTGCAGAGAGTGAGAAAGCTCCTGTAAGAAAGACACTGAGACCAGAGGTGTTGCCCAAGATGGACAGGGCTGAGAGTGGCCTGCTAAGTCAGGAAGGACCCTGCAGAGAGTTTTCAGGGTGTACAGAGGCTTCTGGGAGCAAGCAGGGTACAGCAGAGAAACCTGAAACTTGGTGAGCAAGACAAAAGACACAACAGACAGGAAAGGCTTGGGAGAATGGATGGACTTACGTTTTGTTTTGAACATTTGTTAATTTAACAAAGCGGAACCCAAAAAAGGATGGGAATGGACAAAAGTGTTTTGAGTTGACTGAACAGTCCAAGGGGAGAAACCGAGGCAGACTTCCTGTAGCATGACCTTGGCCATGATGGAATGCATGGGAGGGGTTGGCCTGGTTATAGTGAAGCTCCTAAATTTATACTTAGACACCTAAATAAGTGACCTGGCTTTCATAAGTCCTGAACACACAAACAGTTCTCATTCACTAGAGTTAGGTATGCATTTTTTATATATTCTTTTGTGAACCCAGTTTTGCCCATGCAATTATTGTAACTGAATGCATGTATGGTAATTAAATTGTTTTGCTTGCACAACTTTAGTAAGTGTGCACACAAACCTAGACATCTATGGAGCTGCTGTGCGCTCAGCATTTATTTTACTGCCTCTATATTATCTTTGGAGCCTAATTTTAGGCAGTCATTTTGAAAATATTGGTGTATGTGTGTAGCACAATGAAGAAGCTTATCAAAACTTGCAACTTTTCTTTAGGCCAAATCCAGGCATCCTCCTTTTATCCTCAGTCTGTACGCTAAGCAAAAGGTCATAGGGCAATACCTCAATTACTAATGCTTTAATTTCCTATGTTGTTCTGCTAATTTTTCCTCCCTATTGAGCAATAGAGCTGGACAAAAAATTTCCATCAAAACTGCCCACCCTCACCAACTAAAACTTGGGTTTTTTTGACTAACTGAATACTCATTGAGTGTCTGCTTTCCTTAAGAATTTTTTTTTTAATTCAAGAACTGAACACTTTTTTCCAGCAACTGATTTTTGGGGTGTGTGCGCATGCTCTTTTGGCAGTTTTGCTTCCTCCCCCCACACACAAAATCAGTTTTTGGCTGAAGGTTTTTGATTTTTGGTTGTTGAATACCGAAACACTTTGGTTTCAGTCTCTGGCGAAAAGTCAGTTATTTTTCAAGAACAACAATAAAAAATCACATCCAAACATGAACTTTTCAGTGATGTTTTAAAAAGAAGGAGCTCATTCTCACTAGCCTTGTACCAGCTAAACTCCATTGACATTAACTGAGTTAGTTCTGATTGTCATCGGCATAACAGTTCGAGGTGTGGTCACAGCAGAGCTGCTGTTTAAGCCAGAGCAGTGCAAATAACATACTCATTCTTAAGGATACATATAAACGTGGGAAGCTGTGCTTCATTTGTCTTTTTTTTTAACACCACTGAAAATTATCTCAGTGCTAAATAAAGAAAATGCAAGGAAAAAAATCTTCCCTGATAATAACAAGACAAGAATACCCATAAGAAAAAAAGAGAGATGACATACTTCTTTGCTTGTGACATACATTTTTCACACTGCTTATGAGGATTTGCTTCCTTATAGTTTACATCATCAACTGTCAGGGCCTTTCCGTTCATGATTTATGTGTTCATAATAAAGACACCAGGGTTTAGGAACTGAACTATGATTTCCAGCAGTTCAAACTAACAGTAATTAAAAAAAAGGCTTATGAATAATATAAGGTTTAGTTAAAAAAAATACTGGCTTTTGCAAAATGGCAGATATATTTATTTTCCCTTGCATCGTTTACTCTTTTTAAATCCAGAATTGAAGGTCTAAAAGGCCATTTTATACTGAAACTTGAGTGACAAAAAATGCAAGTTGCGTAGATGCACGTGCAACCTTCTGCTTGTGAAGCCCACTATTAGATATACAAATGGAAACAGTGTACTGGGTCACAAAGCAGTTACACCAGTATAAAACCGGGGCAAGCGAGATCAGAATTAGACTCTCAGTGGCACATATTATGAAGCTCTTATTCACAGCTACTCATGGGCAATCTGTCGGTTCCAAGGAGGTGACTCATATGAGTCAAGTATTCTCCAGTGGGAGTAAAGGGTTCCTAACTTGGCTGAACATTTGCAGGAGCAGGTCAGGTGATAGCACGAAATGCCAGTTGTCTCATTCTATTACTACTTGTGTTATAGTAGCTCCTAAAGACCCCAACCAAGATAGATAGTTGAATGGAAATGAATCCCATTGTCTGAGATACAGTACAAACACATGGGCTGCGTCTACACTGATGGCAGCAAATTCGCCACCATCAGATCGATCCAGCCAGCGATGCAGGAAAACCACCCCGGTAAGTGGCGTAGCGCTGCACAGTGTGGACGGCGCGCGGAGCAGACGTCGCAAAGTTGATGGGAGATACGCAAGTGATTGACGTCACTTGTGTATCTCCCGTCGACTGCAGCCGAATCCCAAAGGTAGACCGGACCATAGTAAGAGATAGTCCCTGCCCTGAAGAACATACAGTCTGAGACAGACACAAGGGAGAGACAAAAGGAAATATCCTCATTTTACAGATGAGAAACTGAGGCATAGAGAAATCAAGTGACTCATCCAACATCATATGAGAAGTTTGTGCCAGCCCCAGGAATTGAACCCTGATTTCCCAGGTCCCTACGCAGTCTCATGAAACTACCCATTTTACACAGACAGGTCTCAGCTGAGTACATGAGGAGACTTTACTGGTGCAACTTCAGCATCACATGTGATGGTTTGCACCATACAGTATAATACAATGAAATGGAGAAAATTAGCTCTTGCTTAATGACAACAAGGGTGCAAAAACCTTCAGGAATTATCTGAAAATCTGCATAGTTCTCATTCAGCTCCAAAAGAAGGGGGAGGGGGATGGACAGAGGTCCCTCATAGCCTCCAAACCTATTTTAATGATCCCTTCCCAAGACAATTATTAATGGGGAGGAAAAATATTCTGCTGCTGTAGATGGTAATAGATTTCCCTGAGGATGAGAATCCAGAACATCACAGAGTATGAGACCCACTCAGGGGCTATTGAGGACACTGCTATTGGCTCAGGGAGAGGAATGCCACGTTCAAGTTGCTGATTACGCTCTTAAATGACTTGAAGGCTGAAATGAGCCTCGTTAGGAAGACAAAGTTGTGCATGCACTGAAATAGTCAAATGGAAAGGAAGCCTTTTTTATCAAAGGCGGCTCTCGATATGGAATCCATGTCAGAATGGGAAACCGATAAAGTAGAAAGATGCGGGTTTATAATGGAGACCAGGACTGGATCCTTGAAAGGGTGTTGTCATTTTCACCACTGATGATAGCACTTTGCTCTTCCTTACACTTTCTCTCAGTGGGCCTCAAAATGCTTTCCAAAACCATGAATTAAGCTTCACAACAAACTGAGGGAACCTGACATGCAAGAAGATTAAGTACTTGCAGAAAGTGCGCAACTGGGTATGTAAAAATGCACATTTTGTGAGGGCAGGCGTACAGCTGACTTTTGAAAATAAGGCCCTGTAGGGTTAGCCCACCCCTAACATATCGAATCATTTGTCACATCCAGGAGCTAAGAATATCAATCAAAATCACCCACATCACAGTAAGGTGGTCCAGATGTCAGTCCAAATCACTTCTGGAGAGGTATTAATGTGTGTAGATCTACTGTGTCAGACAATAGGGACCCACTGCCAAATCTTTGGAATGGGCACTCTACCGGCCTGCCGTGTGCTAGGGAATTACCATCAATGGAAGTGGTTCTTGCATTTTAGCATATGTTATCCCTGGCCCAGCTGCCCACCACCTGAACAGGAAGAGACCTGTGAAAAGGTCTTTGCACTTTGCCATGATGGCTGGGTCATTGATCAAGAGTTTAAGGTCCGAAGGAACCATTATGATAATCTAGTCTGACCTCCTGCACAACGCAGGCCACAGAACCTTAACCACCCCTTCCTGTAATAGACCTCTAAACGATGACTGACTTAGTGAAGTCCTCAAATAATGGTTTGAAGACTTCAAGGCTCCACCAGAAAATGACCCATGCCCAATGCTGAAAAGGAAGACAAAAATCCTCAGGTCTCAGAATAACAGGAGAGAACTGCTTAGGTAACGATGCAGTGCTACACGGCACTAAAAGACTAACAATAGCAGGATGGGATTTTGCTTTGTTGTTTAGCCACGGTGGCACGTTTTTGGCCCTCCTACTATGTTTTATAATTTGGGATGTACATTTAAGTTGAGCCTCTGTTGTGGTGTCTTTAAAAAGTTTCCTTGCAGCTTGCAGGGATTTCACTCTTGGCACTGTAGCTTTTAATATTTGTTTAACTAAATTCCTCATTTTTATGTACTTCCCCTTTCTGAAATTAAATGCTACCATGGTGGGCTGCTTTGGTGTCCCCCTACCCCAGGGATGTGAAATTTTATTATCTTGTGGTCTCTGTTATCAATCAGTACAGCTATATTCACCTCTTGGACCAGATCCTATGCTCCATTTAGGCCTAAATCAAGAATTGCCTCTCCTCTTGTGAGTTCCAGGACTAGCTGCTCCAAGAAGCAGTCATTTAGTGTCAAGAAACTTTATCTCTGCAACCCACCTGAGGTGACATGTACCCGGTTGTGACATGCTGTATCCCATATACACCCGTATAGTGTGATTTGTGTATCAGTCACGTTCACCCTTGTAGTGTCACTGTGTATTGTCTAATGCAAAGTATGTCATGTACGGTGTTTTTCTAATGCTCATGACATACTAAACATTATTGTTATGGTAGCATGTGTCATGCATATGTATAGATATGAAACTCTGCTATGTCATATCCCCAAATGTGTGACTCACATGGCTTGAATAGATGCAGACAAACACAAAGATGTTCCACATACAGAAACAATGGACTGGCCTAAGCAATTTTGAGAACTTTGGCTCAAGTGAAAGAAATCATGCTCATTGCCAGACATGGCCAATCACCTGATCCCAGCGGGGCAAGGAAACTTGTTAAAAGAAAGAGGCATCTGTGTCTCAGGGCTCTCCCCTGGACTCCATCTTCTAAGCAACATCAAGGACTGACAACAGCCCATGGAGAGGGATGGGGCTGGCTTCAAGAGGCATTGCAGGCAGCCGTTGGTAAACTAATATCACAAATTGAAAAGCTACTAAAATATTCATCTTAGTTTAGGATGTGAGTTACCTTTTAGTTAATTGTGACCAACTCCTTGACTCATTATTAATTTCTTGATTTATATTAATCTGATTTATATTCACTTAAAATCTTGCTGTAGTCAATAAACTTGTTTGTTTGTTTTATCTAAACCAGTGCATGTGGATTGAGTGTGTGTAAAGACTTCACTTGGAGTGACCGAGCTGGTGCATATCAATTTCTTTGATAAATTGATGGACAAAGGTAAGGAGCTTGCAGGGGGCAGTGTATAGCACTGAAACCTGCACGATGGCAGCTCCCGAGGTTGTATCTGGGACTGAGGGTGTTTTCTGGGGGTCAATCTCATGAGCAGCTGGCCAGAAGCGCTCCAGGCCAGGGATGGTTACTCCAGGACGCTGGGCATGGGCTGTCTCAGGAGTGGGTGGTTCACACAGCAAAATGGAGTAAATCGGGGCCCAGGCGTGAGGAATTGGGGTGACACAGCTACACACCAGTCCAGATAGCAGGGAGGGAATGTCACACCAGTCAATATGGGGACAGTTGAAATCACCCATTATTATTGAGTTTGTTGTTTGTATAGCCTCTCTAATCTTCCTGAGTATCTCACAGTCAGTATCACCATTTTGGTCAGATGGTTGCTAGTATATCCCTACTGCCATATTCTTATTATATAGTGGCAAGAGGCCTGGTTACCTCTATCTCCCTTTTTTGTTTGGAGGGGGGACGTCATCATTTTCCTTGATTGAAACATTTGGGCTGTGGTTTTTAACATCACAGAACATTCCTAAAGCGAAAAAAATATATATTATGTAAGAATAGTACGCCTTCCCACCAAACCCCCAACCACTGCCCCCAACACCCATGAATATTGTATTTTCATAACTTGTACACAGAAGAAATAAGACCACAATAACTAGCTTATGATGCACATATACCTTGAAGTTTTATTTTAATACTTATGGTTCTCATTCACATCAGAATATATAAACTGGCCTTTAACTAAACATCAGGAATTTCTTCTTAATTATGCACGGAATGTGGCATGTCCCCATCCTAAGAGATGATAAGAACCTACTACTTTATCGATCAATGGAACTATTCCTTTAGCGCAAGCAGAAGAGGCCTGTGCGGAAGGTCCCAGGTTCAGTTCTCCCTGCCAACACAAGGCTGATACAGCACTCTATTTACCTATCAGAGTTCAATGGGCCAAGGGATTTCACTTCATTTTGTTCACACCAAGATGGATGCAATATAGGGTGACCAGATAGCAAGTGTGAAAAATCAGGACAAGGATGGGGGTAATAGGTACCTATATAAAACGAAGTCTTGATATCAGGACTGTCCCTATAAAATCAGGACATCTGGTCACCCTAATGCAATATAAAGATGCAGTGCCTTTATTAATGGAGAAAAATTGTATAAAAATCTTTGATACCACATTACATCAGTGTTCTGCAGGCTTCCCGGGATCCCTGTTTTGTCCTAATTCCCTGTTCATAACCTTTAAGGCCTTTAATAGGACAGGGGCTGGACACTTTAGAGGCCTAGTCAAAATTTTCAATCTTGGATATCTAAAGAACTGGCCATATTTTCAGGGTTCCAAGCACCTCTGAAAAACAAGCCCATTTTTATTTAGTTCCCTTGCTTCAGATATCCAAGTTTCAATACTTTGGAGCATACTACATCTACAACCTACCAAGACAGCTGAGTCAACAGAGGTACTGTGGAGCTGACAGAGATGAAGCCATTCTGAGATAGGCTCAACCTTTTCGGTGGAATTCCCTCAACTGTGGGCCTCTTTACTAGAGGACATCAGACTGAGCCCAAATTTGATGGTGTTCAGCTCAAGATATGAAATCTGCCTTTCCCCATCAACAAAGGCAAAAGAGTGGATGAGAATTAATGATAACTTGGCTAACTTGCACCTAAAAGTCCTAAAAGACCTGGCTGAGAAATCTCCTTATGTTAACTTTTTAATGAAACTTAGATTACTGGGGAAATCCCAGAAGACTGGAAGAGTGCTAGGGTTAGGCCAATATTCAAACAGAACAAGTGGAATGACCTGGATAATATAGTCTGGCTAATCAATCCCAGGCAAAAAATGGAAAAGCAGATATGGTATTCAACTGATAAAAGGTAGGAATATAATTAATGCCAGTCAAGAAGTTTGTATGGAAAATAGATCTTGTCAAACAAACTTGATTTCAGTCTTTGAGATTACTAGTTTGGTTGACAAAAGGTAACTGCATAGATGCAGTACATTTAGAGCTTTGTTTGATGTTCATGTGATTTGATACCACATTGCTTTCCAATTAAAAATTAGCACTATATAATATCAATAAAGCAAATATTAAATGGATTAAGAACTAGCAAACAGAGATCTCAAAGTGTGCTTGTCAGTGGGGAATCATCACTGAATGTTGGAATTTCTAGTAGGGTTCTGCAAGGAATAGAACCAGGCCTGAAGCAATTCAACATGAGTGAGTGGAAGTAAATATAAAATCACATCTGATAAAATTTGTGGATTAAACAAACACTGGTGGAGGGAGCGGTAAATAATGATGAGGACAGCCAGTTGTACAAAGCAATTTGGATCACTTGGGAAGTGGAGCCCATTCAAGCAAAATGCATTTAATACAGCTCAATGCAAAAGTTATACATCTAGGAATAAGGAATGCAAACCATAGCTATGGAATGGGGGATTATATGCTGGAAAGCAGTGACACTGAAAGGAATTTAGGAGTCATAGTGGACAAGCAGTTCAACCTGGATTCCCAGTGCAATGCTATGGCAAAAAAGGATGAATGGGTTCCTTGGATATATAAATAGGGGAGCACTGAGTAGAAGTAGGGAGGTAATTTTCCCTCTGTTTCCAGCACTGGTGACTGGAATACTGTATCCAGTTCTGATGTCTACACTGTAAAAGGATTCTGGAAAACTGGAGAGGGTGCAGACGAGCACCACAAAAATTATTTGAGGGATGGAAAAAATGTCTCATGATGAGAGACTTAAGAAGCCCACTAAATTTAGCTTATCAAAAAAAGATTGAGAGGTAGTTTCATTGCAATGTATAAGTGCCTTCACTCGGAAGAAATACCAAGTACTAAAGGGCTCTTTAATCTAACAAAGAAAAGCATAACCAGTAGCAATGGCTGGAAGCTGAAGCCAGACAAATTCAAACTAGAAATAAAGTTCACATTTCTAACAGAAAAGATAGTTAATCATTGGAACAATGACTGGTGGATTCTTCATCTCTTGGAGACTTCAGATCAAGACAGAATGTCTTTCTGGAAGTTAGGGCTTAGTGAAATACGAGTTATTTGGCTCAATAGAAGGGTAATTGGGTGAATGTAATGATCCGTGATATAGATGGTCTAATCCTAGGTTAGCTACTAGATCATCTAATGGTCTCTTCTGGCCTTGAACTCTATGAATCCTAGGATGATTGAGACCAGAGACCCTTATTTAAACATGAATGCAATCAGAGCCCAAATACTACAGTGTCAGGGAGATAGATGGACAGTTATTGGGAGTGCCATATCATACTTGTCTTGCACATGCAGAATGCCAACTGATTTTAATAGACACCCTAGGAGTACAAGAAGAGCTGCATAAAGCCTTTCTGAGCAATGTACATACTCATAAGCATCAGTGTATCAGCCCGTCCTTCTCCTGGTCTCTCTTTTGCACACCTGAGCTCTGGGAAAGGAATGTGGTCCTGGTGAAGTGGAACTATTTGTAAATAAAGCAGAGGACTGACGCTGACTGAATTTCTGCAGGTGCTGTGCTGTGGGGTTAGCGAAGCTCATTGGTAATTGCCTTTCAGCTCAGCTTGTGTTTTGTATTTTTGTCGCTGACAAACTGTACTTCAGGAGTTGAAGAGAATATTTTTTTACCATGCCTCCTATCAGCTCATGGTTTAATACACATACTGAGGTCTCACTATAATATGATACAGTTTAAGTGTTCTATTATGGCATTTCCACTTGGGCTGTTCCTCGATTTCAGTAACGAATTCTGGTTCCATTATTGATTTATCTATTTTTAAAAGTGCTAACAAGTTTCACCAGAATTATATATGGCAGGGGATGCATCTTAGCTGGGTCCTGCAAATTCAAAAAGGCAAATTGGATATCTAATAAACCACAGTGTGTGAATTATATTAATCTTACAAATATCTATGAGCTGCAATACTTTATTATTATTATTACAGTACAGGCCCTGGCTGAGATTAGGGCCAGGTACTATACATACATACATATAAAAAGAGACAGTCCCTGTTCCAAAGAGCTTACAATACATGGGATACAGACACCTGATCTAGATAGAAGGGACAGGCAATGGGGAAAAAAAAGTACTTTATTCCCATTTCACAGATGGGGATCTGAGGCACAGATTAAGTGACTTGCCTAAGGTCACAAAATAAATGAACCAAGATCTCCTGAGCTCGAGTCTGGCACCTTAAGCGCAAGACCAGACTTCTTCTTTGAATAACTGAATGGTGTTGAGTCCAATATCCTGTCTGTCTAATCAGGATGACGTATTTCTGATTGATCACAGTATGTAGGCTATCTCCAGGAGCAGCCTACAGTATACCAGATCATTCTGAAGAAGTCTAGTTCCCTCACTGGTGTCATTGTGGTGAATGGCACTTTATGACCAGCTCACATAGAGGATTTTGTCACCCTTGACCTATAAGGAATTCCCAAGTCCAAGGCCTGTTTGCTAGCACTTTGTGCAGGAATTCAAGATTGGCCCTAATTTATAGTACCTGGTACCCAAGTCTGGCTGGGGCACTATGAAGATCTTGATGCGCATACCCAGTTGCCAACCGGACACACAATAAGGCATACCTCTTGCAAGCGCTGAGTGATCCCTGACCATCACACTTGCAGGTTGAGCTCCCAGCAGAGCAGAAATCCATTACCTGGAGTCTTGGTCCATTCTAAGTCTAACTTGCTTTGTTTACATTTGTACACCAAGCCTGAACTGAGATGGTCAAACAGTATGTGATACAATTCCTTCTCCAAGGGATCTCAGCCCCGCACCAAAGCCTTATTCCCAGAGAACATCTCTGCTTCCATAATTGACTCCAATGTCAGCCCAGTGCAGAATGCAAACTCTCCTGCTGCTCATACAGACTTCTCTCTCCTGATGCTGCTCCGCACATTACTTTGCATAACCTAAAGTACCACCACCCCACCGCATGCCTTCCCCAGAGTCTAAACTTCCCACATGCTACGAAAACCAACTTGGAAGACTAAGTGGTACACTGTTGTGTTCCCCTAGTGATTCTTGCCAGAATAAAGTTTCTCAAACAAGCAATACCATCCTCAGACTTGCCCCTATCTTCTAATATCACACTTCTGACAGTAGTCAGTGTTAGATATTCTAGACAATATGCAGGCAATTATGCAATAATATATCAACTGACTCAAGCTGTTAATTTGATAAGCCTTGTAATTTTTATCTTAGCTAATGCACACTAGCTGCAGATGCTGGTATCACACAGTACGTACAGATGTCTAATCTGTGTTTTCCCCTGAATTATGTGTTTTCCTCAATAATATTCTACAGCCATGATTTCCACAGACTAGTGATACATGGCATTACAAATATTTCCTTTGATCCTTTAACACACACATGCACACACAATGAAGAATAGCAATTTTACTTAGCAGGAAAGTACCATATATATTAGTGAGAGCTTGCTTATTTTATCTGATTCAATGGCATAAATAATAGTCCCCCTGACTTTTTACCTTTGGAAGTGGTATAATATATGCAAATCAACTGTGTAGCTCATCCATCTTTAATAGCTTTCTTTGTGCCATATATTTGCACAGTAGCTGCTTTGTCAAATGACCAAGAAATTAAAGTTTGGCAAAACAGTGATTTTCATCAGTGTCTGATCTTAAGATAACATTTACATTGGAGGAGACGCTGCTCCAGTCAGAACAGAACTGCAAGGCAAACTTACATCTCTGCAAACTCTTGGTGGCATCAAACAGAAAAGCTAATAAACTGTGCATATTAGTACATTTTTATTTTTCATAAGCCTGCAAACATGTACTGCAGTATCAAACTTAATCCTGCGTCTTAGCCAAATAAATAAAAAAAGCTAAGCTTGTTGTGAATCTTATAAGCAAGGTGGAATGTATTTAACTCATCGCTAGTTATGTGATAGATAGATAGGAAAGTCACTTTTTTTTGGAAAACAACGTGCCTCATGCTGTTTCAGGTGCTGGAACTTTGGATAATTCATAGGCTAGGACTCCCAGGTTGGGGTGATTGGATTCAGATGTATCCAAGGAAATGAATTTTCTCAGAAGGCCTCTTTGGTAACAGGTATAGCGATCATATTTAATGTATTTTTGCTCACAAACAGGTTTCTGTAGCTCCAGTCACACAGGATTTGCTGGAAGCTTTAGCCTTGGGTAGCTGTGATGAAGTCCAGTGAATTCAGATGGGTGTTTTCAGAGGACAAAACTTCCAAGATATACATTTAAAGCAGCCTTGTTTAGAGAAGAACCATTTTGCTTTTGCATTTTTGGTAATTTGGTTTCCACTTTTGCCTCAGGGCATTGTCCCAAAATCCCAACTTTTAATGGAATTTGGAATTTTTTGGGTGTTCGGGATTGATTGATGGCTAAAAACATGGAAGACAATGAGGTCAGGACTTCATATATAGCTTCTGACTGGATAGAAAAATATTTCACAAGCTCATAATCTGATTCAACTAAGAATCAGCCCTGAATCATGGAGTGGAAGGGCAAGGAATAAAACAACCACATTTGGTTGTATTTGTCTTCCTACCTGACTACAAATATATTCAATTTCTTACAACACTGCTCTGTGAAATTTACATTACAAAACCACACAATGCTCACTTAATTTCTGGCATCATTAAAAACTCAAAACTTAGTCTAAACTAGTCAAAAGTCTCATGAGCTAGCAGAAGGCTCTCATCACTAATTTCAAATGAATCCAGGCTGGCTTATGGTTTTGAGTTGAAAAAACAAGGAAAACTTTCAACTTGAAACCGTGTTTGTTAAAAACATACAAACGTGCAAAATTCAGATCCACCTTTCATCCCTCCTCCCTACCCCCAAAGTAGGCTGTTCAGATATGATGGATTGGTGTAGGCTCATCTCTAATTTTGACCAAGTTTTGCTGTAAACACATGGGATCTTCTTAGCCTAAAACTCAATGTGGAAGTGAGAGCATTCATGTTCCATATGGATTGAAACTAGTGAGGCCAGATGCTCCAATATAACTGGGAGGGCAATTCAGAACAAGTATGATCTGAAACCTTGGGAACCGAGGGCCTGATCTTTCAAGCTCTTCTGCACTTCAAATAGTTTTAGCCATGTGACTAGCCCCATTGAACTGAGTAGGACTATTCACCATTATAAAGTGGCACCTGATGCAGTGTTTGTAGGACCAAGCCCCAGTTTTATTGAGTTTCAGAGAGCTTTACTTCAGAACATTCCAGGCCCTTTTCCTCTCCTTTGTCTTTAAAAAAATGAGGGACACAATTACACAAAACACACTTGTGCACCTCATTTGGCCACACAATTACTGCAAGTGGCTTCACAGAATGGGTGCTTTGTATTCTGCAGTGGGTAATCAGATGTATATTACTGGTCAAAATTTCAAAAGTGACTAGTGATTTTGGGTGCCTTTCTATGTGGATGACCAGCTTGGGACATGTTAGAGGGGTCGGATTTTCAGAAGGCAGGTACTCAACACTTCTGATAATTAGATCTCTTGCACATGCTCAGACTGGGATAACCAAAAATCAAGGAACCCAAAAAATCTCACTAGTCACATGAAAACATAGGTCTTGGTTCATTTGTGCAATGCACCGGGCATTTTTCACAACAAATCCAATGAAATGATCCCGATCTCTATGAACTAGTTGTTTTAAACATGACATACTGAGTGGGATTAACAAATATAAAGGGGGGGAGGACAAGGGTTGCAATGATAAGATCTTGGTGGTTCAGTTAATTGTTTTTATGCGTTACATAATGATTGAGTGAGTGCTAAGGGGGATTTTAATGAGGAGAGGCTGGTGGCTTGGGAAACCTGAGGGGAGGGTGTCTATTAAACAGGGAAAAGATATGGGAAAAGATATGGAGATGGTTGTGGAAGGAATAGACGAAGAGGGCATCAAAGCTGGCTTCTCTGGCCAGATGGTGGTCATCAGGGTAAGTAACTAGAGCCAAGTGCATGACGGAGCTTTTTTAGAGCATGATAGCGGGGTCCTCATGGCCAGCTAGTGACCCGAAGGTTAGCGAGTTGAGCTGTGTGCCACACATTAACTCTCCACAGAGACTGGCCCTTAGAGACTGCCTCTTTCCTAGTCCATATCACTGCAGCAGAGGCATTTTATCCGGGTTGCCCTTGGCATGAAAGAGGGAGCTGGGAAGGGTGACTGAGTTTGGTGTTCATTTTCCTCTTTTCTCACCAGGTCTGAAAGAGCTGAAATGGGTTGCTATATTCAGGGTGCAGTGCAAAGTCCAGCTCTCTAAGGGGGAACTGAAGTGGATGGGGTTTCCTCTGGCGACTAGAGTGTGTGGGAGGGAAGATTTTGATGAGTGACTTTGCCACTTATGTTTTGCTGCCTGAGGGTTGTATGTATGCGTAGAAGTGCTGCAATTTTGTTTCTACAGCCCACAATAGGCCTCCTTTTCTCTGTCTATTTAAATCTAAATAAATGAATGTACATGGAATATTACAAAACTGAGATTTTCAGTAGCTCTTTGGGGGGGCTATAGAAGGTAGAGGGATGAAGAGATTTCCTTTGACAACACATGAGGATGAAAACATCTGTGCCCAGCTGATTCTTCTGTAAAGATGCACGTGTTCTTAATCCAGCCCATTCAGGGAGCCCGGCCTGGAGCCCTACGGTTTTGTATAAAGACGGCATATCTGGCAAACGGGCACTGGCCAGCCAGCCAGCCAGGTAGCTGACAGGGTCTTTTGTGTGGGAAATAACTCTTTCTCCAGAAAAGCAGTCTATCAACATCTACCATTAACAAATACAGTAATTCTCAGCTCTGCCTAGCTGCTCTGGGCTTAAATCTGAACAACGGTACTACCACTTTCCTGTGTAGCTCTGTTGAGCCCTCCATCCTTCCTCACAAATCTCTGGCAGAGCAGAGTGGAATTAGGATGGTATTTCCTACCCCACTGCTGCACGTGCATTTATTTTTTGTTGTCTCTGGCAAGATTGTTGGTTTCTGTTTCTTTTTACCTCTTTCATCCTAGAGAGGGAACAGGGCTGAAAGGCTGGGTGGCAGAGACCTGGTTTCCATTCAGAATTCAGCCTACCTTCCTGTCAAGTGTTGTTTTCCAGAATCTGTATTTTGGGGCCTGATTCAGCAGAGCACCTAATCAATGTCTAACTGTAAGTGCATCAATAGACACATTGACTTGGATTGCCTGGGCTGGATTGGGACATTAATACATCAGAAGGAAGAGAATGAGAATAAATAGGGTGTCCTTTAACTTCTACATCACCACAATCAATGGATGCATTTTTTTCCAATGGCTCCAGTCATGTCATATGGATTCTCAGGAGGCTTTTATCAAAGATGACTTCAGTAGTTCCAGGAACAAACAAATGGTCTTCCACGCAGCTTGAGTTCTAATTTTGTCTGCCTTGTTTACCAGGGATCATGCTCAAATGCTATATAGCAGCCAAAAATATCGAGTGACTGAATAATATACTGGAAGTAAACATATAATTATCCCTATAGATGTAGTCTAGGGTGTTCTCAGTGGTAGACCCCTAACATGGAAGCTCACGCTGCTGGCAGGTTATCAAAGCCCAGTCTATAAGCTTTGTGGGCAGATTGCTACACTCATCTGAATGGCTCTAAATTAGGCACAGTGTTCTTTTATTTTTCTACTTCCTCAGATTATAATTAACTTTTTTCTTTGTGATCAGGTGACCGATATGAATTGCATCTAATCTATAAAAAGTGGTGAATGTCGCATTCTGTTGAAATGCTACATAGCTATTAGGCTGGCTGGGAACAAAAAATGTCTCAGTAAAATACATTCTAGCAAACCGTAAGGGCAACAAGGGCAGAAATAATATGTATCTCTTGGATCTGAAACTTAAAACCCAACCTGATGAGGGGTATCAAGAAAGAAATGATGTTATTGTATGTTGTCTCAAGAACATCGCCCCACAAGGGAGCATTCAGCTGCGTAAGCCCCGCATCTCCATTTCCCAGGAAACAGCCAGTGCCAGGGAGTTCCCCGAGCCACAAAGGGGCAATCTGTTTGGGATACCATCTCCTGTAACTGAGATTAGGAATATATAGTACTCTGCAGCAGTGTCGTTATTCCCATGTGACAGATGGGGAAACTGAGGCACAGGGAGGGAAGTGACTTTTACCCAATAGGCCAGGGGCAGAGCTGGGAACTGAATCCAGGTTTGGCGAGTCCCAGTCCAGTGCCTTCTCCACTAGGTCATACTGCCTGCTCTGAGGGGCGTATTGACATTGACCTTAATGACATATATTATACGCTTCACATTGTTTGGGGTTGTTATAGATGACACAGGGAAAGCACAGAACACAGCTCGGTTTTCTGATTCCAGAGTGAGTTTGCAAGGACAAGAAATGGAGACGAGGCCCTATAAACTAATCAGTTCTGGTCTGGGAATTGCTGAGACCTCAAACACAGCGGTCCCCAAAGCCATTTTTAGAGCCACAGTGTAAACAGAGATCTCACTAGCAGCACCTGTGGCACTCATGAAGTGTCATCTGTGAAACATCACTCACACAGATTCAGTCACACCCAAAAGTAGGACGAGCATTTGTCACCCTGAGCGTGCTCTCGCGAGCGCAGAATACAGCTCACAGGGTGTCACCCGGACAACATGCAGGGCTGCTGTCGTTGTGTATGCTTTTAGTGAGGGTCATTGGAGAACAGACCAGCTCCTCAGGGTTTGGACAGTGCCTAGCACAATGGAGCCCCATCCTGGTTGCAGCCTGTGGATGCTACTATACTACTATAACTGTTGATGCAGGCATTTTTGGGGGGAGGGTTAGAGGGGCTTGAATGCCAGGGAGAGAAAGAAACTGGTGAATGACTCTGCGGGTGTGTGACTGTCCTAGTGCATCCTTACACCCGAGCACCCCCTGCTGGAACTGTGTGGTGCAGCAGCCATTGAGCCTCAGTGTTCCAGCTGCTCTGCTGCTGCTCCACCCAGCCTCCGAAACCTTCTGGGTTGCAAAGACTTAATCCTCAAATCTAGATCACTTACAGTTCTTCCCCTTCTAGGGCACTCAACATCCAAAACAAGTACAAAGCAGCATAAACCAACTCTTCCATTTCCACCAGGGGGATCTGCCAGTCGACCCTGGCCAGCCTTGTCTCCCATGCCCAGAGCCCCCAATTTGCTCTTTCTTGCCTACCCCCCTCCAATGAAGCGGGGATCTTCCTGTTAAGCCCCTCCTGAGCAGCTTTGCTCCTTCTCCAGGTGTTCCAGTTTGCACGGATTGGGCTTTTATTAACCTCTTCCTGTCCAGCATGGAGGCATGCATGTCCTATAACACACCCTCACCCCATTAGAGTACCTGTCATGGTACACAAGTCTCCTGCCTCAGGCTTTCAAGCTTTCCATACACAGTCTCCAGCTGATTACCCACCATGAGCCAGTGAGCTCTCTCTCTTCCTGAGTTGCCCAAGAGCCTGTAGCCAGCTGCCCTTTCTCTAAAAGGGTCATTTGTTACATGTGCTTCATGGCCATTAGTTGCTCTCGCAGCCCTTGAGTCTGTGACAGGACCCACAAACAAGATGTCCCCTGACTTCCCTTCTTCAAGGGAAGCCCCCTGTCTCCTCTGGCCTCTGACCCAGGCCCTGGCATACTGATGAGGGGCTGTAGTCACCCACAGAGCTCCTGTTCTTATATGGAGAACTGCCTGAGTCCCAACTGTGCATTGTTTCAGTCTATCATGAGGTTCCACTTCCTGGCAACCTTTGCTTGGAGCACGGCCAACTCCTGCTCCAGCATCAGGCGCTGCTGTTTCCCACACTCCCTCCACGGTGCTAAGTTTTGCTCCAATTTTGTCATCTGTTCAATAATCTTCTGCTGGGAGAGGCTTATGTTGTCCAGCTCTTATCAACATTCTTTCAGCTGTTCACATAAGCTCTGAAGATGATCAAGAGCTTTCCTTTCAGCTGTCTCACTTGCACATCCAGGTTCCTCCACTCCATTTCTGATCAATGGTTGGTTTTCTCCATCCTAGGCTGTCAATCAAGAACCATGACACTTTTTCTTTCCAGCTTTTGTGCTACTTTCCTCTGCATCTGGGTCACAAAACCTCACCTGTTTTTCTTCAAGAATACAGGCCGTAGAAGATCCTTTACTAACTCAACATGTAGCCAATCTCTCTGGCCCTGTACCCCCAGCTCTACCTCTCCCATGGAGTAGACCCCAAGTCTTATGATGCACACATGAGACATATAGAAGGAAGTGCTGGATCTTCTTTGTCAAAACCCCATTTTCCCCAACGAGGGCGTCCTTATGACCTGGGTCCATGAGGCCTTCCATTCACATGGTTCCCAGCTTGACTGGTACCATGTATGGCTGAGTCCCAGTACCATTCAGAGAAGACCCCAGGCCACAAATCTGGATATAACAGCAGCCCAGGAAATCATACTCCATTAGCAGGCAGGGAAAAAAGGGAGGAGGTGTTGCTTGTATATCAGAAAGGTGTATTCTTGCACTGAAATTGAGATAGAAGTGAACAGCAGACCTGTTGAAAGTGTGAATAATGATAAAAGGGGTAAAACACAAGGGTGATGTCATTGTAGGGGTCTACTATATATCACCTAACCAAGAAGAAGAGGTGGATGAGGCTTTTAAAAAAAAAAAAAAAAACTAACTAAATTATCCAAAGCACGGGACTTGGTGGTGATGGGGAATTTCAACTATTCAGACATCTATTGGGAAAATAATGCAGCAGGATCCAGATTATCCAACAAGTTCTTGGAGTGCATTGGAGACAACTTTTTATTACAGAAGGTGGAGAAAGTAACTAAGGAAGAAGTTGTTTTAGATTTGATTCTGACAAATAGGGGAAAAACGGTGGAGAATTTGAAGGTGGAATGCAGCATGGTTGAAAGTGATCATTAAATGATGACTTCATGATTCTAAGGAACGATAGTCTAAGGAATACAGACAATGGACTTCTGTAAGGCAGAATTTAGCAAACTCAGAATTGGTAGGTAAGATCCTGTGGCAAGCAAGTCTAAGGGGAAAAATAGTTTTGGAAAGTTGGCATTTTTTTTAAAGAGACATTATTGATACAAGAGGAAGCCACCCTCAATACATAGGAAAGACAGGAACTCTGGTAAGAGACCACTCTGGCTTAACCAGGAGATCTTCAAAGACCTGAAATTCAAAAGAGAGAAACATACAAAAAGTGAAAACTATGTCAAACTATGGATGAATATATATATATAAAACAACACAAATGTGTAGGACAAAACTAGAAAGGCCAAGGAACCAAATGAGATTAAACTTAGTAGGGGCATAAAGGATAATAAAACATTTTTCAGACACATTGGAAACAAGAGAAAGATGAAAGACATGATTCAAAGAAGAGGGAAAGACAATAACAGAAAATCACAGCACTGGCAGAACTATTAAATGCCTTTTTTGTTTGTCATCACCAGAAAGTTTAGCAATGATTGGATGATTAATATTGTGAATATCAGTGTAAATGGGATAATATCTGAGGCTAAAATAGGAAACAAGTTAAGAATTACTTAGACAAGTTAGATGTCTTCAAGTTTTCAGGGCCTAATGAAATACATCCTAGAATACTTAAGGAACTGGCTGAAGAGATCTCTGAGCCAATAGAGATTATCTTTGAGAACTCATGGAGGGTGGGAGAGATCCCAATAGAATGGAAAAGGGCAAATATAGTATTTATTTATACAAAGGGGAATTAGGACATCCCAAGGAATTGTAGACCAGTCATCTTAACTTCAGTACCAGGAAAGATAATGGACCAAATAATCAAACAATGAATTCGTAAGCACCTAGAACAAATAAAATGACAAGTAACAGTCAACATGGATTTGTCAAGAAGAAATCATGTCAAACCAACCTAATATCCTCCCTTCACAGAGCAACAAGCCTTGTGAATATGGGGGAAGCAACAGATGTGATACATCTCAACTTTAGTAAGGCTTTTGATACTGTCTGACATGATCTCATTAACAAACTAGGGAAATGCAACCTAGGTGGGTGCACAACTGATTGGAAAAACATTCTCAGAGAGTAAGTATTAATGGTAACAATCAAGCCAGAAGGGCATATTGAGTCGGGATCTGTCCTGGGTCTGGTTCTATTCAATATCTTCATAATAACGTGGAGAATGGCATAGAGAGTACACATGTAAAATTTGTGGATGAGAAGCTGGGAGGGGTTTCAAGTGCTTTGGAGGTCAGGATTATTATTCAAAATGATCTTGACAAACTGGAGACATGGTCCAAACTAAATGGGATGGAATTCAATTAGGACAATTGCAAAGTACTCCAGTTAGGAAGGAATAATCAATTGTACAAATACAAAATGGGAAATGACAGCCTAGGAAGGAAACTGCAGAAAAGGATCTGGGAGGTTATAGTGGATTACAAACTAAACACGAGTCAACAATGTAATAGTGTTGCAAAAGAAGTGAACATCATTCTGGGATGTATCAGTAGGAGTATTGTAAGCAAGACACAAGAAGTAATTCTTCCACTGTACTCATCCCTGATAAGGCCTCAACTGGATCTTATGTCCAGTTCTGAGCGCCACATTTCAGGAAAGATATGGACAAACTGGAGAATGTCCAGAGCAGAGCAACAAAAATAGTTAAAGATCTAGAAAAAATGATTGATAAGGAAAGATGGAAAAAAATGGGTTTGTTTAGTCTAGCGAAGAAATACAGAATGGGATATGATAATGGTCTTCGAGTACATAAAAGGATGTTATAAAGGGGATGGTGATAAATTGTTCTCCTTAACCACTGAGGATAGGACAAGAAAGAATGGGCTTAAACTGTGCAAGGGAGAATTAAGTGAGATATCAAGAAAAACCTCCTGGAAGAATAGTTAAGCACTGGAACAAATTACTTAGGGAGGCTATGGAATCTCCATCAGTGGATGGCCTAGATACCACTTAATCCTGCCCCAGTGCAGGGGAATGGACTAGATGACCTATTGAGGTTCCTCCCAGTCCTACATTTCTATGATTCCCAGCTGATATGCCCAGTCTTGCCACATTTGGAGCCCACAGGTGCACTTGCTTTGGCTGCCCCCCCCAGAAGCACTTCCACTAGGTTGCTGGACTGACCAGGGCTCTGGTAGCTCCTGAACATTTCTTCATTTGGGCTACTAGGTATCTTCTCCCTTTGAGAACTACCCTGTGATTCCCCAGACTGGGGCATCCCCTCTTCTGGTCTTCCCATGTGGGTCACTCCTAGTCTGCCCTGCTGTTCAGGCCGCTTTGCTCCTTCAGCCTCAAAAAAGGCTTCTCCCAACTCAACTTTCTTACCCACTGAACCAGGTTGGTATCACTTTACCTGGCTCTAGGCTTCATGGGTAGGACCTTCAAGAACTGCTCTAGGGCCACCTGCTCCATGATATTTTCCTGTGGAAAAAGCCTCTGGGCATAACCACTGTTAAGATTAGCAGTATAAAATTTAGGGTTGTATAAGTAGGCCTGTGTATCTGCCTGAGATGGTATTCTGCGCCTGCTTGCCCTCTTGAAAGCTGAAGGTCTTCAATATATACATGTTAACAGAGAACAAAGACATTGTGGGTTACTTTTGCCTACCCACAACCGGATGGGTTTTCTTTATTACTGTGAGAAGAGATATGGGATGTAGTTTAAATGTTCCGAGGTGTGGTGGGGGGTTTGACATATGAATGTACAAATGTAGGACAGCTCTGACTCCTCTTCAAGACTGACTGCAGAGCAAGGTCAAGCAACCAGTTGGGAGAAGCAAGGAGGGTATAGGGAGGTGTGAGAAGGAAACGCTAAAGGACCATAAAAGTGGCCATGGCCAAACTATGTCCTCCCTCCCTACCCCTACCATGGGGTACAAAAGAGGTGGTACCAAAGTCCCCAGACTCAAGACCCTCCTCACAGAATATGACCATACATTGTAAGGGGTAGTACCAAAGGCAGGTACTACAGGTAAATTAAGTCTACCAAGAAAAAGGAGGGGAAGAGGGAGCTTCATGGAGACACCGAAGTCTGGTTACGGGAAAGGAAGCCTGACTAGTTTGAAAGGTTGTGGTTTTATGCTTGCTTGTTTAGCCCCAACAAACATTGCATTGCCTTCACTTTGGACTCTGGCCTGCTGCTTTCTGTCTGTGAACATGCCTGGGAACTGAGAGAGACGGGGTAGGGGAGCCCTAACAACCACCATGTAGTGGGACACGTGACCTCTAAGCCACTCTCCATGGTCATGCTTCCCCCTTGCAGTTTACTGCAGATTTCCCTTCCTAGCACTCAGAAGTCATCAGATCCCTTAGAGGGTTTACAAGGTTTTATAGCAAACACCTTATGTCCTTTGCAACACATTAGACCTATTTTTAGTGCAAAAAGACCAGGGAGTCACAGAGGGAGCAAAGACAGCCAGTACACCTTGCAAACTGCATAGGGAAGAAGTAGGGAGAAGGATATAATGTGGATCAAAAGTCTGTTCCATACTACACTGCTTGGTCCCATCCCAGTAAACCTCAGTCCACCACTGTCTGGCCACTCTTATATTACACAACCTTAGTAAGGTTGTTGAGGGGAAAT
The DNA here is from genome assembly GCA_007922155.1 of Mesoclemmys tuberculata. Classification (NCBI taxonomy): domain Eukaryota; kingdom Metazoa; phylum Chordata; order Testudines; family Chelidae; genus Mesoclemmys; species Mesoclemmys tuberculata. Next base: position 9,409,579 of record ML675629.1, on the reverse strand, counting down.
AAGGGAAAACCACATTAAAAAAATAAGGCACAATGCTTTCTTGTAAGGGACATTTTAGGGAAACACCATTTCCTTTAGCATATCTCACATTTTTCTCCGAAGGGAATATTGCTACTGCCCTCAAGTATACAATGCAATCACCACAAGCTTCCATTCAAATCTTAAAATGGCACTTATCAGCAATAATACATCTTAAAATAGGGGACAAATCAATGAAATAAGGGAGGCTCCCTTAAAATAAGGGACGAGTGCTCACCTTAACCCTTAGTCTTTCATACTCAGCTTCCTTATAAAATGCTTAGGAGTGAGGCTCTCTCTGTTCTCTAAGTTCCCCCTCCACTGCCGGCATAACTCCTGCCCCTCCTATTCTCCCTCTCCAACACCTGATACAGCTTTATAGTTATCTATTTAATATTCATTCTCTCTCTCTCTGTACAGATGTTACAATTGTGATTTCCCAACAGCTGTATCCAATACAGGTACTTAAAACTCCTCTCTCTTTGAGCTTTCGCTCAGCTTTTACAGAAACTGATTATTACAGAGCTAAATATTAAATCTTCATCCTTGGGTTTGTCTGTCTTAAAACATGCAGTGCTAAAATTAATAGTGAGGCTGAAGCGGTATGTGTAACCTCCGAACCTCCCTTGTTTGGATCCGATGTAGCTTTCCTGCCATAATCATTGTTTTCCTCCCTTCTGTGTCTCTCTTTTTGGATATGTGTTTCTCTCCAACTGTGATTCCGCAGTGGCAGAAAGGGGTCAATCTGTAAAAGATGGACTCAGCCAAGCTCTTCTAGCTCTTTCCTGCTGATGGCAATTATCTGGAGGTTGGCAGTGATCCCAGAAACCTGTAGTTCCTGCAGCCAGGCTGCTCAGGGCCCCGCTCTACAAAGCTAGCATCCTAAGAGGATCACTTGGTGTGGTGCCCAGGAAATGACAAACGGAAAAGGTCACACGTACTCCAAAAAGATATACTGCTCGGCAAATTTAATTGACATTGTGCAGCTTTTCAAAACATCCCTGCAGACATTCCAGCATTTAACAGATGCAAGCAAAGAACAGCAAAATAACAGAGCTTTAAAAATAAAAATATCCACCCTCCGCAAAAGGACTCATTCCACGTCCCGATAATATCCTTTCATTTAGTGTATTTGATCAAGATAGTTTATCGTTACTCGCAGCCCTGGTGTGTAATTTGTCAGTTCCTACCCCCGCTTTTTAAATCATCAAGCTTCCTTTGAACAGGATAACAGTCTGTTGTTCTGCTTGCGTGTTTGTCTGTTACAATATTGTGTGAAGAACCAGCTTCCTATCAAGCATACTGCACTCCGGAGCTTTCAACAGTGCCTCCCATGTTATTTGGCCATAGGGAAAGATGCTGTCTGTATCAATGGGTGTTTAAAATAAAGGAAAAAAGCAGTAAAGAGCTATATGGAAATTTAAGATGGCATCTGACAACTAACACTATTAGCAAGAGGTGATGGGAAAGCAAGAGGGGCCAAGACGAATCCAGCGCGAAGGCAGAAAGCCCTGATTCATCACAGAATGTTTCAGGAAGGATTCCACTATTCAGACTATGTTTATTTCAACCTCATTTTATTAGGAGCAAATATGACTCAGGGCTTTTTTGGGGATGCGTTAAACTCAGATTATTTGACATACTGGGAGAAAAAACAACTCTGAGTGACTAATGGGGACGGAACAGACATAATGTGACAAACCTCATGAATTTCCAAAACCTCACTAATACAATTAGGAGTTAAAGGAACCAATGGGGAGAACTTGCCTTTCCGGAAGGGTTTGGAAGTGAATCCAGGTTTGAGTTCACAGGGGGCCCTTTTTAATCCATTCATCTTTCCTCTGTTCTCATGACTATATTTACACCTTCTGGCTGCAGCATACGATACATGCAGTAAAGTAACAGGGGCATAGGTTCTCAAGTTTTCATGTGCAACTGTCTCTAGTAAGAGCCACAAAACTTCCATTTGGTTAGATGGCCAACACCCACTGATGCAGTGTTAGACTGTAAATTCTTCAGGGCTCTTTGAGTGTGTCTGTGCAGCCCAACAAGCCCAACAAAGAGGACTCTGGGTGTCATATTAATATAAGTATTAAGCAATGAATATAAGCTATTAAGCAATGAATATAATACTCAGTTTGAGAACAGCATGGGCAATGTTTGCAAAGCTGGGTGCCTAACATGAGGCATTTAAATCCGTATCTAGGCACCTCAATAGGATGTTGTGGGTGCTAAAAGACCTTTGAAAGTTGGTCACTTGTTTAGGTGCTGAAGCACAGATTTAAATGCCTCACATCAGGCACCCAAGTTTGAAAAAGTTGATCTATATTGGCGTGTCTCTAAAATCTTAACCCTATCATACAGAAGCTGTGACGAAACACTACAGCTTGGTTGGACCATACTGACCACATTGAGGAAAAGAGCACCAGAAAAAAATTGTTGTCTACAGTTTTTTAAGATAGATTTTTCTTTTGGTTTGCTTTAAGTTGTCTGTGTTTTCTGGTATACACAGTCCTTTGATGATAAAACATAGATCAGAAGCTTTCAAGGTGCTCTTTTAACCGTATTTAACTCTCACCTCCATGATAGGTTTGTAAATGTTATTCCACTTCTTCTCCAAAAGGCCAGCTGAGCCATGGAACCATCCCACCCCAATGACACAACATGAGTGACTGAGGTAGGAACAGAATCCCAGAATTCCCAAGCCTTGCCTTAGTTGGGGAAAGCATCAGGTTAGAAATAGAATGGCCTAGAATGACCGTTTTCAAAGTTGAGGTTTTGAAATTTGTTTTCATTCCACATTGGAACGAATTGTCAGTTTTCAAATAGAAGCCGAGCTTTTTGATTCAGGGAGAGAGAAAACATCTTCCTGATGAGAGTACGAGTTTGGGACATTGGAGACACAGGTTCAAGTCCCAAGGACTTGCCTGATTCAGAGTGACCCAGGATGAAGATCTCTGCTCAGAATCAGGCAGAGAAAGAATTTGAACTGGGTGTCCCACCTGCCAGGCCAGTGCCCAAACCACCAGGCTATAGGATGAGAGTCTTGCTCAGCCCCCTCTCCAAAATAAAAGTTTTGCCAAAACTGAAATGTATCGGTGTGTCCATGAAACATTTCGGCTTTGACAAGATTTCATTTAATCAAAAACGATCCAACCCGCTCCAGTTAGAAAGCACGTTAACTAAGAAGTTTTGACCATGACGTTAAATGACATTTCGTACTTATCATGGAGAATCACATTCCTGTTTAAGAACGTGTTAGCTGGACACGGTTAATCCTTGTGCTTCCAATACAATGTGTTTTGCCAGTGTAGACATGTGGGATGTAAATCACCTCCATACTATTCTCTGATCACTCTATACTTCACAACAGCAGTGAGAGAAAAATCCAGAATTTGTGTTTCAGAGCCTAGCAAGTAAAGCCTTGCAACCCAGACTGACCTCAACAGGACTAAACTACAAGGGTGAGGTTCAGGTTGAGTCTGAAAACAACTGATGCTCATAGACTCATAGATCAGAAGGGACCAATATGATCATCTAGTCTGACCTCCTGCACAAGGCAGGCCACAAAACCCTACCCATACACATATATAACAACCCCGAACCCATGACTGAGTTATTGAAATCCTCAAAAGTGAGATTTGAAGACCTCAAGCTGCAGGGAATCGATCAGCAAGCGACCCATGCCCCATGCTGCGGAGGAAGGCGAAATGCTCTCGGGCTTGCATCAGGTAGTCTCTGATCTCTCCTCCTGCTTGGGAATTGGTGCAGCGGCTGGTGTGTATGCCGCTCCTGCCAGCCCGCTGTGCTGTGTGAGCATTGCGGTGAGCGTGCCAACAAGTCACAGCGCCTCTTAATCCTCAGCGCGCACAGTGCAGCGATGTGGTGAGAGCCGGTAGGGTCAGGACACGCAGCTGCCGCCTCAGCAACCCCTTGAGTAGGAGATGGCCAGAGATGGGGTGGGGGCACAGAGGGTGTGGAGCAGGAAGCCCCCATCAGGACAAACCCCAAGGACAAGGAGGCAGCGCCGACACCAGCTGGGGAGCGGGGGAGAATGTCATGTTTGGATTGGGTCGGAAAACAACTTTGTGTTCTCACGTGCGGGGCGGGTTTGGATCAGGCTTCAAAATTAGGCCTGAGCAGACCTCTGGTCCGCGGTCCTGAGTGCCTTGAAAGACAGTCAGTCATGCAGGTCAAGTCTGTGTTTCATCTCGGTGAACGTTCCCTTTCATTTTCTTGCCAGCTAAAGGAGCTGGTTGACTTGTTGCCGGCAAAGGAGAGGCTTGGCTGTCATGACTCCAGTGAAGAGAGGAGAGCCAACTTTTGTGAATGACTGTTTTAAGCCTCATAGACTTTAAGGCCAGAAAGGACCATTGTGATCATCCAGTCTAACCTCCCACACATTGCAGGCCACAGAACCTTACCCACCCACTCCTGTAATAGAGCTCTAACCTCCAGCTGAGTTACTGACATCCTCAAATCATGATCAGAAGACTTCAAGTTACAGAGACTCCATCATTTACTAGACTAAACATGCAACTGACCAGTGACCCATGCTGCAGAGGAAGGTGAAAACCCCCTAGGGTCTCTGCCAATCTGCCCTGGGGGAAAATTTCTTCATGACCCCAAATATGGTGATCATTGAGACCCTGAGCATGTGGGAAAGACCTACCGGCCAGACACCTGTGAAATAATTCTCTGTGGTAATGCAGAGCGCTCCCCATCTAGTGTCCCATCATTGGCCATTGCCGATATTTGCTGCTAAAAGTCGCAGATCAGCTACCTGCCCTTGTTTTGACAGCAAGAAAGGGGACAAATATATATTACTGTAAATTCTACAAGAGAGACAAGGGGATGAGGTAATATTGGACCAACTTCTGTTGATAAGAGAGACAAGCTTTTGAGGCTCTCTTTCACCAACAGAAGTTGGTCCAATAAAAGATATTATCTCACCCACTTTGTCTCTCTAGTAGCCTGGGACTAATATTGCAAACAATGATGTAAATACCCTGGCAATCCAGGGAATTTATGTGACGTGTCACAGTAAGAAAGTATGCATGGCTTGGTGAAAGTCTTTAAATCACTAATATTTTGCAAAGCAATTGTTGGTCAGTTTGTATAAAGTGTTACTGGCTTTTCTCTCATTCCCCCAACTCATAAAATTAACTGGGTCATGAAGGCCTCAACAGGTGAAAACTTCAGGATACTTAGGTTCAGAAAAGCTTACGCCCCTAATATTGACACTATCCCTTTAACCTAATGTAACATTTAGAATCCTAATATACAGGTATTTCTGAGAATACATCACTTTGGCAAGACTTAATCCTTTATGAACATTATCAGAAATAAAGAGGGTAGGCTCGGGAGAAACGAGATTACACAATTTAATTAAAATGCTCCCGTTTTAATTCCAAAACTGTGTCATGTTCTAGTTCACTCTTAGGGTGGACAGAATATAACTGAATGATTGCCTATAATGATGGATGCGCACCCTAATACTACATAATTGTTTAGGAAAGAAAAGTGCTGAATTATGCTGTACCCAATGAAATGGTGGGGAAATCATGGTAGATGAATGTAATTACATGCCATCCCTTATATCGAAATCTCAGGGTTTTATACCTGAGTGCTCAGGACTGAGGTATCTGGGCATCTCTCTTGTAAAGTCAGTAGCAACAGTGAAGTCCCCAGTGGACTGCAGGGAGTCTCTGCCTCTTGGAGGAAAAACTCTACTTGGGCTAGGGATTAATTGTTTAGATTTTAATAGTTTTCTCTTTTTGGGGGTGGTGGTGGGAATTTAGGGGCAGACTGCTTTGTCCTCAGTTCTTACATGTTTCTGGACATGCTGTCACTAATAACACTGTTAGGGGGTCACTGGTGACCAGAAATGTTCAAGGACTTGGATTTATGTTTCATTTGGAAGACCGCACCTGCTAGCAACACAGAGCTCTCTAGTATAATTCTGGGGGGTTACTTCAGTCATGACTCAGAAAAATACAACCTACTTAATCACAACCACAACTTCATTCGTCACCCAAGATATTCTTTGCAATGCTCCCCCTCCAAGTTCTATAATGGCCTGGCCCTACTTTGTTTGTGAGAATTGAAGGGAACCACAAAACAAGGTCACCTGACTGTAGACCACCAACAGGCAGCTCTGAGAGAAGAATTTTGCCCAGGAAAAGAAATACATTTATTTTCATCAGGCCAAAGCCTTCCAAAGCCAGTGGGAGTTTTGCCATGGACTTCAATGGAGCGGGAATTGGTCCAGACAAAGCAGTTGCATTCAGATGAGGTAAAGGAATAAAGTATTCATGTGTTTTTCAAACTAGTGAGCAAGTCAGAGACTGACTCCCTGATTTTGTAGAGTATCATTTCTCATTGTCAATATCGGGATGAAGGCTTAAACTACGCCAGATCACCAGTTTCAGATCTGATCTGGAGTAGATGGACCCTAATTACAGAATTACTCTCTTACCACAGGTTAGCCTTCGCCAGAGCAGCAGACCCAGCAAATCAGATATATTTTATCAACCTCGTTGCATTTGTAATCAAAATAAAGACTAATGTTTATTGAAGATTATATTTAGTTTGGCTTGATCTTTCCTCAGCTTCAAGTTCCTTACAAAACTGAATCAAAACAAATGTCAGGCTACCAAGGCAGCAGGATCCTGACTGCATCCCTGAATTTTGGCCACTGTCTGAAGAGCAAATGGGTAGTTGGATAAACTCTGAGCCATGCTAGTGGGAAAATAACACTGGATCCAAAATCTATCGTTTTCCCCCTTCTTTCATGGGCCTTTGTGGTAGAGTTGTTGAAAGTTTGCCTAAAGATAAGCCAAGAGGATTCTCCTCAGAGGAAGAGTGGTCCTGTGCTGAAGAGCCTAGACGAGGATTCAGGTGATCTAAGTTCAGTTCCCACCAATTCCACTGATTTCCTGTGGGCAAACGGTTTGGTTTCTTTGTGCCAGTCTATAATACCTTTCTCCTTCACAGGGGTGCTGGGAGGATAAACACATTAACGTTTGTGAGGGCTCAGATTCTATAGAAATGGGGCTGCCATACCAAAAGTGTTCCAAATATAACCCATCTCTTTGGGTGTTGCTGTAGCCATACCTTTGGGGTTATGACACCAAACACAAATGGTTCAGAAGGGCTAAATGAGCTTTTCCTGCCCATTTTCTGAGGCAGTGGAACTGCTGCCTTGCATCTTGGACAGGGGAAAGTAGATTTCACCTGCACAAAGCCCAGTTATGTTGTGTTTGCTCATTCCATAAGTCATATAGCATAGTTTTTGTTTCTTGATTGGAACTGAACTAATTCAGTGCAAATTTCAAAGAGGATTATCAGATACTCACTTTGAAATTTATGGCAGGAACATGTGATCATTTGATCTTAACATCTACAAGTATTCACTGTAACAATGTTCAGGTGTCGAAACATGGACATGAAAGGGTTGGGCATGCATCTGAATTAAAATTCGCTTTCAAAGTTGGGGAAAATATTTGCAGCCCTTCCTTCGCTATCCTATTCTCATTACAGCACAGCCATGGTTAGCACAGTCTAGATACTAACATAATCAAGGCTTCAGATAACAGCCTATGTTTTCTACCAGTTTAACGATCAATGATGTTTGGCCAAAAGAGAATTTAGATCACTGTTTTTTGAGAGATCTTCATATCAAGGGCACTCCAACGAGTGCACTTAAGAGGGAGAGGCCAAAAACAAAGCACAATTTTATAAGTATGCCAAAGAGTCACACACAAAAGAAATCCATTAAATAAAATTTAAAGGCAGGAAATTCAAAACTGAAAAAAAGGAAATAGTGTGTGACTTCTGGAACTCCTGGCCACAGGATGGCCTTGAAGCTCAGAAATTTGCAAGATTCCAAGAGTGACTGAAAATGTACATGGATAACAAGAATATACTAAGTTCTAATAGCTAATGCTAACAAACACATTTGAAAGGGACCTAAACCTTATGTTACAGGGTTTAAGAAAATCTAACCGTTCGGGATTAGGATGAGAAATTCACATGTGGTGGATTATCCCTTATCTGCCTATTGCAGGGTTTACTGCACCTTCCTGTAAAGCATCTGGCACTGACCACTGGTTGAGACAGACTACTGGAAGAAATGGACCAAAGGTGTGGTAATTCCTGCATTGGTTTATGATTTTCCAATTTGACAGAGTGCAAAATTAGAAGAGAAATAATAGGTCACTAATAGTGTTTTACCTGTTTCATGTTATTGTAAGACAGGTTTACAAAATAGTGGAGAGTAACAGGAAATTAAAACTATACTGAACGACAGTGTTTTTTAAACAATAACCCTTGATGATACTTTAGCATTGTCATTGCCCCGTCTGTATCATCAATCCATCCTTTTTGCTATGTAATAATGCATTCCAAAATTATGCACCAGCCTTTTGTAGGTACCCCAAAGTGATCACTTCTTATTTGTCCTCTTTTTCTAGATTTGCTATCTTAACTGCAGCTGAGAATTGAGCTGGTGTTTTTAAACTTATTCACTGCTACCCACTCAGTGTCAAACCCATAACCAAGTAGGACATCATGATGTTATGTAACCTAATGCTTCTTACTTTACATTTGTCCCTAGTAAATTTGCACAGACCCCTGGGATTGCCCATGTCTCCCTTGCATGTTTGCATAATTCTTGCCCAAGCTTTAATACAAGATGTGTGGATTTTAATACTTTCTACCCTAACTTTAAATCACTGGGCCAGTTTCCCCACTGTTCACGGAGTTACATCATGGATGAATTTGGTGCATTAAATTTAAAAAATTTTAAAAAATATGACCAGTGTTTTTAAATAATGGTTTATAAATTGTGCAACTGAAGCTGATTAAAACAGCATCACATTACTTAACAGAGTCATAAGATTTCTGCAGCCAACGTTAGATTTGATTTGGAATCAAAACAGCCACCCGATTACTTGCATTCAGAACTCCTTACCATAAGTAACTACACATAATGCGTTCAGTTTGTGATATAATTCGCAAAAGTCTCTCTCTCTTTCACTGCAACATCTAGGCACCAGCACAAGTGAATAAAATGTAATACAAGGCCTACTGACTTGAACAGGAGTTTGAAGTCAATGGACAATGTGCTTTTGTTCAGGCCCATAGTTCCTTCTGCAGAGAAAATACTGCACCAATCAACGGTACAATTCTCCATCCCCTTCAAATATACTACTGGCAGGTATAGCTTGTGTAGGGGGAAGTAGAAACTGAATCTCTGGCAAGAAGATAGTACAATTGTCTAGAATGCTCCACGAGTATTTTCCAGCATGCTCCATCATTGTCATGGGATGTGTTCTGCTTGCATCTTTGCTCCACAGCCAAAGTGCCTGAGCTACGCAGCAAACACTCCACTACAGCTGGAACTCAAAGAGTCAGGGTTGGGCCTTTAACAAAGTGCATTCATTTTTGCTAATTTGCCTTCTACCATTGCAGGAGGAGGAGGAGGAAGAGAAGGAAACAGAACCGAAAGGGCCAGTCACTCAAAAGGACATAAAGAGTTCAGGATATTTAGAAGGATGTGAAAGGGTTCAGGGGTTGGTTCTGACACCAGCAGAAGAGGCTTCCTCGGATTCTCACTAAATTGAGGACTGTCATTGTAACAACCAATGAGACACACGGAGCACAGAAATGACGTGCTATGGCTGTTGGCACCTGAGGTTGTGTTACAAGACTAATTAGGCACTAAAAACATATGCTGCAGCCCCCCCCCCATTTTATGCCTCAAAAATACAGATGTCTCCAAAGCACAGGGCTGTGAACGTACATCTCTCGAGTATTTTAGATTTGATTCAGTATCTAATGTGAAACATCATGAAACTAGTGGCTTAGCCATACATTAATAATAACTGTGAAACATTGATAAGGCACCAAAATAAAGCCAGATGGATTTAAAGGTCATTTTGTCTCTTTCTCATCTAGCGAGAATTTTATTCCAAGCTCATTAACATGGTATCTGATCCCTTAATATGCTGTGCTACATTTGGTAGTGATCTCAGTAGTAATCTGAATTATATATACACGTGCGGGACATACACACTATTACATACACACACAGAGGAGACAGCATGATCTAGTGGCTCAAACAGTGGGTTGGAGGCCAGGAGTCCTGTGTTTAATTTCCAGCTATGCCATTCACCTGCTCCGTGAACTTGGGCAAGTCAGTTCCCCTCTCTGCTTCTCCCAACCTTTGTCTTGTCTATTTACACTAATCCTGTTGGAGCAGAGACTGTCTTTACCACATGCATGTAGAGCATCCAGTACAATGGGGCCCCATCTCCAGTAGGGTCTCAAGGCTCTACTGTAATACAGCTAATGATTGCCACCATAGTTCTCAGCACACAGTGATGTTCAAATGCTCACAGTGTGGTTTCATTTGGGAGATAGTCACCTTGAGCAAATAAGGACATTTTACACAAATATCAAAGCTCTCATCCGGAAATATTCCATATCAATAAACAGATTTTAGGCCAGGCTGTATAACACCAGCATTAATGAACACTTCTTCCTGAATTTTAATCTCATGGTCTTCAATGAGGTTACTTACAGAAGAAATGCTGACCAACATGAAGAGAACTACCAAAATAAGGCTGTTTATGATGTTACAATGATCCCGCTAGAAGAGGGTATGGGATAACTGAGTTATGTGCATACAAGAAGGTTTGGGTGAGTGGAGGTTAAAGCTGGACTGCTATGCAGATACGAGTGTCCCTGTTTCTCCTCCTGCTTTTATTCTTGGAGATAGAGAAATGAACTACTGGAATCTAAGCTGCTTGTCTGATCAATAAATCTGAAAAATGGACAAACAAAAGAAATACGTAGCAGAGTGGGGACAATAATATTTACAGTAATTGTGACACTAGCCACATGGCCTTAGCTATTCTGCAGCAAGCTGGTTATAAATTGAAGGTCTACAGGACAGAGTGGTTGGAACATTTTTCCCCATCAGAGAATGTTGGCTTGTTGAAAGCACAATATTTTGCAAAGTGGTGTTATTTCGATGTATATTTTGATGGAAGCCATGCAGGTTTCTTGCAAGCACAAGATTTGGACGTGATTTGAAGAAGAACAGTACCCTTTACAATCAAACTCTGAAATATACTCCAAATACCATTCCCACAGCATACAGTTTTAGGCTATGTCTTCACTGGTGGTGGCAAATTCGCTGCCATCAGATCGACTTCTCTGGATTGACTGCGCGGTCAGTGAAGACCTGCTTAGTCAATCCAGAAATCAATGTATTAAGACCACCTCCTCAAGTGGCACAGTGCATTGAAGATGGAGCACAGAATAGAGGCACAAGATGGGAGTTACGCAAGTTTTTTGCATAGTTTTCGTAACTCCAGTCAACTCCCACCGACTCTCCGAGGTAAGCGTAGACAGGGCCTTAGACAAGAATATTAGATAGTAAAAAGAAAGCATGGCCCAAGGATTAGGGCCCAGGTCCTCCAAGGAATTTAGGCATCTAATTCCCATCGAAATCAATGTTAGACAGAATCAGGAATTGCAGAAATTCACAGAACTTCTGATTTTAGTCCTCTTCTTCTACAATGTATTTCTAACGAAGCATGCTGAAGCACACCTTTCAAAAGGCCTGACCTTAACACACAGTCTCCCAGAAACACATGGCTTGTTCTGCTCTTTGCTAGCTATCCTGTGTGTATGCTTACAGAGATTTCAGACAACATACCTGAGGATTGGACTAGGGCCTCTTTTTCTTTGAAGCCCAGTAGGAAAACCATGGTAATTCAAATTTTGGCAGTGGCCAATCTCCTAAAGACAATGATGTGTTGAGCAGATTGCATGTTGACTCAGTGTGCTTATGAGCTGGTGCCTGCAACAGTTATAACTATTTGTTGGTGAGAATGATGAGTTATATGTCTTTGGGTTATATTTTCTACTTTTGCCTCAATATCTTTACAGCAGCACTTTGCACCTCCAGGAGGCAGGTTTACATAAGGAAGAGAGAGCCCAACACAATGGCTCCTATCATTTTTGAAAAGTGGAACAAAACCCAGCCTATTTCATTAAAAAGAAACCCTAGACTTTATATATTCAGCACATTGTGTGGAACTATTTCAGAGCTTTGGGTCACGAATGACTTATTTCCATTAAAAATAACAGTGTTATTCCTGGCGACGTGAGCTAGTGGGATTTCTCTTGCAAGCAGAGATCTGACTATACATATAAAACAGACTCCCCAATTTCGGGAGAACAGATGACGAGAAAGAGACACGGCTGATCTCTAACTTCTAAGCGATGCCGGCAATTTGCTGTTGCACTTCACACCACTGAGATTTCTATTGTTGTTTTAGTTCTATTGAGTTCAGGATTAAATTGAAGGAAGCAATTTTGAAACTTGGCCTTGGGGGCCTCCGAGGCCAGGTTCTGGGGAAAACAGCTCATGAATTGACTGTGGGCTGGGGTCTGCCGGGAGATGCACACCTGCCACGGCAAAGCATGTTTAGCCTTAGTTCAGCAAAGCTCATTTACAACAGGCCTCTGAGCCCTTCCTCACCCACTTATTAGGACTTAACTTGCAAAATGGTTGAAGCTGCCACTGCTTGGTGCACTGTGTATGGGTGTTGATGGTTTTGGTTTTTTTAAATAAGCCTGAATTATAAATCCTCCAGAGAGTAAGACTTTCAAAGTCAGTGGAGTTATATCAGTGCTGTTATAACCCACTGTTTTTAACCAAAGTTCAAAACAGCCCACAGCTGAGAAGAAAGTGCACCATCTGGCTTTTTGCCCAGTAAATAAGACATGCTAAAAGGTCATCTTCCCTCTCACCCAAAAAAATCTTTGCTCAGGGGAAAGGAGGAAATAATCCTTTCTGCAAGGTTAATTGATTAGCAAACTCTTTCCCCTGAATTGTTCCAACTCCTCAGACATAAGCTTGAGTCTGAATCAGAGATGAAATGCAGCTGTGGCTTTGCTGAATGGGAACATGCTGGCTGCGGTATGTTATTCACTCACCCAGTGCATGAACAATACTAGAATAAGGATGGGATAGCGAGGATTGCTGTAGAAGACTGTTTTTTATTTCCTAGCTCCGACAGGTGACAAGGATCAGTCTCCATATTTAGGAACCTTAAGAAGTGGCTTGACATTCAGAAGTGCTGAGCACCCACTAGGTCTCGTGGATGTCAGAGAGATGCCGAGTGCTCAACATGTTTGAAAAAATCAGGTCATGTATGTAGGTGGCCTAAATATGGACCCTAACTGTGGGTTCTCATCTTAGAATATAAGAATGGCCGTACTGGGTCAGACCAATGGTCCTTCTAGCCTAATGTTCTGTCTTCTGACAGTGGCCAATGCCAGGTGGTTCAAAGGGAATGAACAGAACAGGTAATCAACAAGTGATCCATCCTGTCGCCCACAAAGAGAGGCTAGGGACACTTCAGAGCATGGTTTTGCATCTCTGCCCATCCTAGCTAAAAGCCATTGATGGATCTATCCTCCAGGAACTTATCTAGTTCTTTTTTGAACCCTGTTTGGCTTTCATAACATCTTCTGGCAAAGAGCTCCACAGGTTGACTGTGCATTGTATGAAGAAATATTTCCTTTTGTTCATTCTAAACCTGCTGCCTCTTAATTTCATTTGGTGACCCCTAGATCTTGTGTTAGGAGAAGGACTAAATGATACTGCCTTTTTTACGTTCTCTACACCAGTCATGATTTTATAGACCTCTACCATATCACCCCTTTGGAGTCTCTTTTCCAGGCTGAAACGTCCCAGTCTTATTAATCTCTCATCATATGGAAGCTAAACATTTTTGTTGACCTTTCTGGTATCTTTTCCAATTCCAATACATCTTTTTTGAGATGGATCGACCGGATCTTCTGACAGTAGTCAAGATATGGGCATACCCACATACAAAGAGGCAATATGAGCTTTTCTGTCTTATTATCTATCCCTTTCCTAATGATTCCCATTTACTTTTTTTGACTGTTGCTGCACGTTGAGTGGATGTTTTCAGAGAAGGATTAGATTTTCCAATGTGCATTACCTTGCATTTATCAGCATTGAATTTCATCTGCCATTTTGTTGCCCAGTCACCCAGTTTTGTGAAACCCCTTTGTAACTCTTCACAGTTTGCTTTGGACTTAATTATCTTGAGTAGTTTTGTATCATTTGCAAATTTTGCCACCTCACTGTTTATTCCCTTTTCCAGATCATTTATGAATATGCTGAACAGTACTGGTCCCAGTACAGACCCCTGAGGGGCATCAATATTTGCCTTTCTCCATTCTGAAAACAACCATTTATTCCTACCCTTTGTTTCCTATCTTTTAGCCAGTTACTGATCCAGGCTAAGACTTTCCCTCTTATCACATGAATGCTTACTTTGCTTAAGAGCCTTCGGTGAGAGATCTTGTCAAAGGCTATCTGAAAATCTAAGTGCATTATATTGACTTGATCACCCTTGTTCACATGTTTGTTGATCCCCTCAAAGAATTCTAGTAGATTGATAAGGCATGATTTACAAAAAGCACGTTGACTCGTCCCCAACAAATGATGTCCATCTATGTTTCTGATAATTCTGTTCATTACTATATTTTCAAACAGTTTGCCTGGTACTGACATTAGGCTTATTGGCCTGCAATTGCCAGGATTGCCTCTAGAGCCTTTTTTAAAAATTGGCCTCCCATTAATTATCTTCCAGTTATCTGACACAAAAACTGATTTAAATGATAGCTTACATACCACAGTTAGTAGTTTTGCAGTTTCACATTTGAATTCTTTCAGAATTCTTGGATGAATAACATCTGGTCCTGGTGACTTAGTACTGTTCAATTTATCAATTTTTCCCAAAACCTCCTCTACTGACATCTCAATCAGGGACAGTTCCTCAGATTTGTAACCTAAAAAGAATGGCTCAGGTTTGGGAATCTCTCTCTCATCCTCAGCCATGAAGCCTGATGAAAATAATTCATTTTGTTTCTCCGCAATGACCTTATCTGCCTTGAGTGCTTCTAATGCATCTCGATCATCCAGTTGCTTAGTAGGCTTCCTGCTTCTGATGTACTTTGTCCCCACTTTTACTGGGACAAAAATCTGACCAGCTATCTCAGACTACTAAATCAGACCTTGAACATAGGACAACAGTTGAGAATGTTTTATGAGGTAGTTCACTTATATCTTTAAATCCTAAAAAGCATAAGTGTAATCATTTGAAACTCACAAAGACCCCCTTTCCTATTTTAGCATTAGAATTTAATGACTAGTTATTAGAAATACAGCAGAACCCAGAGAGTTCAATCAGGACCAGGAGCCCATTGTGCTAGGTGCTGTACACACACAACTTCAATGATCATTAAAACCCCAACAAGAATTAATGTTCAAAGGGCCTGACAATGCCTCATCCTGCCAGAAACTGCTCCCAGCCCCACTCCAATCAGCCATAAACAATTTTCATTGACTTCAAGTATCATCATGTCTGCTGAATGATTAACAAGAGTGAAGGGCTACTTCCGTAACGTAGCAAAGCCTCCTGTCGTATGAAAGGAGAGTGGGAAAAAGAGAAATGGAAAGTACATCAAATCATGATATTCCCTCTCAAGACCATGCTAAAATGTATAGATTAAAAAGTCGGGTTTTAAATGAGGCCAAATCAAGCAGTTTTGGACTCTTCTCTAAGCACAGAGACTCCGCGGTCTGACTTCTACTTGGCTGGCTTTCCGGGCCTGCAATTCACAGCTGCAGAGAAGCAAAGCGGGTCCAATAATGCCATTTGTTTTCCACTAAAAAAGATATATAAATGGATTGTAGGAGAAGGGGCTATTAGTAGACATTTAGTCTGACCATAGCGAGAAGTGCAGATGGTTCAGGGGAACAGAGCCAACTTGGCGTTTATATAAGCTATCTTATAACTCCTTCCCTCCCCACCGCCCCTCCTCCCCCCACCTTGTGCTGGCACTCAGATTGATTAAGAGGTCAAATAAAGGCTGCCTCAGTGCAAGTGTGTGCATGATATATACCAAAAACAGCCATTTCACAGTAAAGGCTTTCTAAACTGCATTAAAGACAAATCGATTTCTAAACGAATTCTGGGCCTTTTTAAGTCTTTTTTTTCCCCTGGAAGCTCTGTATGACAAATATTTAGAGAAGTGATTGAAGAAATCCAGACACAGTAGTGGAATGAGTGTGGGAGAAAGGAAAAGGTGTGAATTAAAACAGGTGGAAAATATTATATACATATTCTCGTTATTTGATGGACAAAGCAAACATCCTTCAGCCAGTGGAAGAATGTCACATTTCAGAGGTATGCTGTGTTTCATGGCTGTCATACCAAAACCATGACAAATGGCTTTTTTACAGTATGAGAAAAAATGAAGGTCATTTTTAGAACCCCTTCTAACTCAATATCTGTCCATATGTCTGATTATTTCTCACTCTATCCCTTTATCTCATGTGACTGGTACTGTGGGGTGAAATCCGGACTCTAAAGAAAGCCATGTCAGTTTTGCCATTGACTTCAGTGGGGGAAGGATGTGACCCTTGGTATATAAACCCCCGTATAACTGCAGTAATTCACGCTGACTGGAGTCCTCTCTATGATACCTGGTTGAGCTAGTTTTAATGCTCAGTTATCCCAGGTACCATAGGGACAGATTAATTTAAGACAGATGTCACTGGGGTATGAAAAGATGAATGGCTCAGATAAGGCCCAATCCTGCAAACCTTATTCAAATGAGCAATCTTATTGTGATGCTGCCAAACCACGTGCCAGCTCATGTCAAGGTCCCCATGCCTCAACCGAATACTGACAAATACATAGCTGGGTTCAGTGTGGCTCACCTCTGCGTTGGTATTGTTAATTTAGGTATTAGGCGTATAAGAACGTGTTTCGTGTTTAGACTTTATTGAATGCTTGAGAGTTGCTGCCTGCATTAATCTCGCTTAGAGCATCTGCACCCCATAGTGTAAGGTAATTGAGTGGTTGTACTGTAAGCCTGACCGTGTACATCACCAGACAAGAGAGAGACACGAACTAGTGTGAAGTGCTGGTCTCCCACAGAAGGTGTTTTGTCCTGCCCAACAGGGAAGGCCTATCGACACCAGATGGACTGTTGCGGAACATTATAGAGGACAAAAGGTGTTTGTTGTTTTGGCCTCCCCTCCACGAAGATGAGTCATGCACATAGAATCCTCACGTCAGCTGAGTTTGCAGCCCAGAACACATGGGAGGAGGAATGAAATCCCATAACAAGGAGGAACTGGATCTCTGTGCTGCTTGGACTCCGGAGGGCAAGATTTTCTAGGCATAAACCTGGGTTAGCCTTAAAAGAGCGTTAAAGCGTACTTATTATAAAAGCTTCTATTACCTGTTGAAACTTAAGTTTGTAATTCATTTGTATATCTAAGTATATCTGCTTTAACCTTCTAAACAACTCAGGTCCTTTTCCTATTTAATAAATCTTTATATAGTTTATTACAGGATTGGCTGTAAGTGTTGTCTGTGGTCTAAGGTCCAATTGACTGCAGAATAAGTGACTGGGTGTAACCTGAATATCGCTGTGGTTCTTGGCTTGAGAGACCATCTGTCACAAAGGTACGCTTACTTGAGTGGTGAAAGCCTGGGGCGCCCAAAGGTATCGTCTGCGATTCCACGTTAAGGCTGTTATAGTGCCTGAAAAGTTCACACTCGATAACTGGTTGGTGTAATCTAAGGCCATGTCCACAGTACCACTTCTGTCAGTAGAATTTGTGTCACCCTGGGGTGTGAAAAAAACACCCCCGAGGGACGTAAGTTGCACTGCCTAGAAGCACCGGTGTGGACAGCGCTGCCAGCTGAAGAGCTCTCTCCCGTCGCCATGCAGCAGCTACCTAAGCAATCTCACAGTGGCGCAGCAGCACTGGTACAGCTGTGCCACCGTAAGCTCTCTAGTATAGACATGGCCTAAGTATAGAACTCACAACTAATCTGGGGCTTGTGGCCTGCTTCTGAGGTTGGGGCTCACGCTCTTGGGTCACCGCAGGCAGCTTGACATGTATGATTTGCCACTTGAATAGCACCAACAGCATGCTAGCTGCTTCAAGACATATAGTATAACAAAGTGGGATTTGTAAGGGGATTGTGCTTTAAGCATGAATGGTCCCAGGGGGTGAGCTTATTATTTGAATCAAGCATAATTTTCTATTTGAACATTGGGTAGCCACTAATCATCTTCTTTACAATATACTTGTGATTAAATTGCACTCAACTCCGTTTCCCTTTGACACTGGCTATTTATATTCTCGTTATTTATTTTCAGAGTCATAACCAATCCTTTAGAACTTTACTTTCTCAGGTTATTCAGAGACCCTGGAATGTATTTCAATTTGGGTAATAATTTTAAACCCCACTGACACTGTGATTGACATAGCTTTGCAAAATGGCTGCCTTTTTAGAATACAGGACATCGTTCTCCTTTTATGTTGGACACCTTTGATGCAACTTAACCACACTGAGCATGTACAAAAGGTTTGACCGCCCAATGTTAAAACTGAAAATCAAACTTTTTTAGTGTGGCAGAGAGAATTAGCCCATGTGTCTGTATAAAGAGTAATAGTGTGTAGCTTTTGAAATGCTGGAATAGGATTATACCATGTACGCTTGGGAGAAAGAACAATCTTCCAATGCAG
This sequence comes from Mesoclemmys tuberculata, assembly GCA_007922155.1. NCBI lineage: Eukaryota > Metazoa > Chordata > Testudines > Chelidae > Mesoclemmys > Mesoclemmys tuberculata. The sequence goes on along the minus strand of ML675629.1, from coordinate 9,390,894 downwards.
ATGATCAAATAGGTGTCTTCTGAACGGCAGGAAGCAAAAAGAATTATTAAAGGTCACCCTTTATACTAAAGGGTACATTTATAAATATGTAATAAAGGATTAATAAATGTTTAATGGCGGTTATAAGCATATTACAGGCATGTGTAGTATGTAATAAAGATGGTTACAAACACATCAGAAAAATACGTTGTATCTATGTACGTTGTTTATGAGCAACTACTGACCTGGAGTCTGTAACAATCAATTGACTGACAATTAATTAACTGTTTCGTAAAATCATCATTTATGAACTCTTCATAAGCTATTTGTGCATGCATCCTTCATATATAGTATGACTGTGACCACGCTCTTCAGTCTAAGATGAGCTACAGGGCAAACTCAGGTAGGATGCAAAAAGTCCACAGGATTTATTGAGACGCTTCTCCGCACGCCTCCTCGGGAGTCCCTGAAGCAGTCTCATTAGGCTCCTCAGGCCTGTTCCAGAGGGCACAGACAGCAGTACTTAGATAGCAAAACAAAGAAATAGTCCCCAGAACAAATTCAACAGTCCTGTGCCAGGCTTACCTTCCTCCAGAGGGCTCTAGCATTCAACAGTCTCTATAGAGATTCTGGGCTAGTCCTTTCCTCAAAGAGCAAAGATAGGAGGTCTGTTCTCTTCCCTTTTTAGCTGCTGCTTCATTACCTGACAGCATGTGCAGGTGTCAGAGGAAGGGGCTGAGTGGGTTCACAGAAGCTCATTATCCCTTGTTGGCTCATTGTGTGCTGGGTAAATCCCATCATAATGAACATTAAAGATTTGGATCATGTGTTTAACAAAAAAGGATGCATTAAGGATGTAATATATCACATTGATACAGATACCCATGTGTTGCCAAAAGATAGATACACTTAATAAATCCCATTAGTACTGAGAGAAAGTAAAAGCTGAACTTGACCCAGATGGTAAAATCAGCTGTGAGTGAGTGAATGCAAACACCTACTGACTGATTTAACAATATGGGCACCATAAAATAAATATAAAAACAAGAAAAGAATTGTATAGACCCAAAAGATTTGAAAAAGATTGTCCTATGAGAGATCTTCCTGGTAAGAAGAAATAAGGAGGTCATATCTAGATTTCAAAATGCAAGACTATTTTCAGTCTCATATCTAAAGCCACGGGTTTTGGCAGGTTTGTCTTGACACAGAAAGTTAAATGTTCTGCACCTTGAACTCCTGGGAAATTGTTTTTGGTAATGAGTGGTCTCACCAATGTGTTTGTGATGGAAAATTGGTCCAGGTAATAACTAACGATGAAACTGTGAAAGCCATATTAAACAAAGCAACATGAAAAAGCAACAGCTGGACTTCAGAGAAGAATCAATTAAATGTGAAAGGAGTTTCTTATAGCAAAAACATTTCAAAGAGAAGTTATAAAACAGTAAGAGTAAAGAGCTGCAGGAAGAGAAGTTTGAAGTAAATATGCCTTATGTATTACCTATTTTCAAAACAAAATTTGACCCGTGAATTCAAACAAGAAATTCAAAGTAATCCAACTTTACTAAATATGAAGATAACCTCAGATGGGTGGCCAAAAGAACGAGACCAGATACCTAAGAATAAATATGCAGATGAAACTTCTGCATAATAGTGGGACATTGTGTCAAAATATCATAGAGCATGAGGCCAGAAATGCTCCAGAGTTCACATCTGATTGATGAGAAATAGCGGAATACAGCCAGACATATCCTATTCTGCCCAGGCTAAAATGCACGGTAAGAAGAATATGGTGTTCTACTGTGGGAAATAGATTAAAAATTAAAATAAAATAACTCACTGAAATTTCCTTAGATTCCTGTTTGAATTAAGTGGTAAACATTACCTCTTAGTAGGACTGTTACTTACATTTTTCATTCAAAAATATTGAAACAATACAAAACACTAGGTGACTATGTAATAACACAATGAAAATTGCAGATTGTTTACCTTGGTATTCCAGATGAGTTAATAACCAACGATAATGTCCTATAGTACACCATCTACAAGAGTCTCATATCACTAATTCGCTTCGGTATATCAGTAGACACATACCACAATAAGCCCTTATTATGCACAATCAAACGAGTTAGCAGAATAGTCAGTGCAAATAGCAATGAACTTGATATGAAAAAGAAGTTGGTAAATTCAAGGGATCCACATTTAAAATTGAGAATAGCTCAACACACATCCCAATGTTTTCTAGGACACCATTTCAGAGACTTATAGATTGAAAGACAAAACCTTAGTGCCAACCTAATACCTTTTTGAGCTGACAGTTAAAGCAGAAACCTTAACCAATTAAAGACAATGAAAGAAGCAGTGACATAGCTACAGAAGAACTACACATGAGAAAACTAGAACAGAAGAAATACAAGGACACAAAGAGAAAGCAGCTGGCAACCACCCAAAGTAACACCCTATATCATCCTCACTGAGGTCATTTGACCATCCCCGAGGGTTAATTATACAGGAAAAACAGAAGACATCTAAAAAAAATCAAGGAGGATGGTGCTGCCACATTCTAGGGTGCAATCCAGACCACTGAGAGGTTGTTACCACATGCCCTGTATCGCAGAATGCCTTGACTGCTCTGCTGCTGTGACACTTAGCCTGTACATGGACAGCCAGCAGGCAAGCGTGCATGTGTTTCTGTGTGTTAAGCAGCTCTTGCTCAGCATTCTGATGTCAGCAGCCTGCTTGTTACAACTGAGCCACATCCTAGCACCCACCGGCTTTGATTACATCTGGCAAGATGACCCCAACATCCCCAATCCTGAATTTCCCCAAACCATGTGCTCTGCCATGTCCAGACCTTTCCTGGAGGAAAGAGAAGCTTTGTTTGCTCCTCTGAAGAGATAAAGTGATAAACTGTGCAATCTAACTGGAGTGAACAATCCCGTCAACGCAAACACAGCATTGGGTTGGTTTAGATTAAAAGCAAAACCAGATTATTAACAAAAGGAGATAGGATTTTAAGTGATGCCAAGTAAAAGAAACAAAGGACAGATGGTTACAAACAAATAAAAGTGAAATATGTGTACCTGGAAGTCTACCATGTAATCTAGCAAGGTTTGGCCTTGGTTTGGTTTAAGATGTTTTTTCTCACCTCTCACTTTTTGTCCAGCATTGTTGACAGTCTCTCAGTCAGGACCTTCCATGGAAGTACAGGGTGCTGGTTCTTCTTGTTTTCTTAGGTGAAAGATAACTTGGGGATCTTTGCCTCTCTCTTTTATAGTGCAGTGAACCTTCAAAATGAATTCTTCTGAATATCAGCCCCCCCCGCTCCCATTAAGTTAATTCAAGCTATGAGCAAGACGACATAGAGCTTTGCAGTGAAGGATGTTCCATGCTGGTTTCTTCCCCTACTGGAGTTTGCTATAATGTAAATCCATCCCTTCCTGCCCTCTCTAAAGCTAATGGACATCCACTTGACATGTGATTGCTAACAGACTCTGGGGATGCCTGTCTGGAGGCACTGGCTTGTCCTTTGTCTGGGAGACAACTGTTTACCCATTCCCCAGACTTGTCTGGTAAACACATTTTAGTTCCACATTTCTTCCATATTTGCACGGTCCCTTGGGAGTTAACTGTATATACAACCATGCAAGAATATTAATGATCAGTGTATTGTTAGTTTTCCAGTGATAACTTACATGACACATATCAGATACAGTTTGACATTAATGAATCAGGGTACATTCAACTGATCAGGCCAGCAGAAACTCACTACCAGATACCAGTGAGCCCTTTGCCCACTTGCAAAGGGAAGCAGTTAGGGTCACAAGTGCCTATCTGAGGGCATCCAGAATGCTACAGTCCCTTTCTGATCCTGTGCTCTCTTTCCTCATCCCTGCACCATGGAATGAAAGTGGAAAACTTCTTCAGCTTTTCTGTGTAGCTTGAAAGCTTGTCTCTTTTACCAATAGAAGTTGACCCAATAAAAGCGATTATCTCACTCACTTCATCTCTCTAATACCCTGGGACCAACATGGCTACAAAACCACTGCAAACCACTCTATATAATAATCTCTGTTCCTTACAACAATGTAATTTTTAAGGCTGGTCAAAATTTTCCATTTATAAGGTTTTTCATGAAATATTGAGTTTGACTCCTGAAAAGTATCTATTTTTCCAAGAAAAGTTTTAATATTTGGTTGCAAAATTGAAGTATCTTTTCATGGAAAATGTTGATGAAATTAAAAAAAAAAGTAAATCTTTTTTATTGAAATTTTTATGGTCAGTATTAGTAATTTTCAGTCCCTGTTCATGCTTGATTCTAGGCCGTCATACCCCAGGGGGGAGGGGGAAGATTACATTTGTGCAATAGGCTTTTTATTAATGAGCCTACTTGAGAAGAAAAGTACTACCCATCACAAGGAAGGATAAAAGTTCCATGCTCACAATTAGTAAGTGGCTGAGTCAGGAAAAGAACACAGAAGTCCTGGCACCCAGTTCCTTGGCCTAATCACGAGCATACTTTCTTTAAACAACTTAACGGTTGATCACATTATGGAATGTACCAGGAACATAAAAAGGCAGGTAGCATTGCTGATCTGTGACTGTCGGAGATTTCCCTTTTCCTTTACCTCCTTTCAATAAAATCCATCCCACTCTTTTGACAAGACGCTTTTAAGCTACAGCTCGAGAAACATTGGCTGGTCACGCAACGGCTACTACTGTTGCTGCTGCCACAGAGTCAATGCTGTTGGGGTTTGAAACACCCTAAGGTTTGATTTCCAGGCAGTCAGCGCTCCCAGCATATGTGCAGGTTGAAACTGTCAGTGGTGGATAGAGTCCTGTGAAACCTTAATTCGTGTTCCATCAGGAGAAGCAAATCATCACTGATAAATAGAAGCTCAGATCACTGGTGTGATCAAGCCTCCGGTTATTGCACTCCAATTCCTCCTCCCTCACTCAGCTTCCAAGATGGGAGAAAAAATGGAGAGCTAAAATCATTGACACATGCAAACAATTACATCTAGCATCCTGCAGATAATTAAGCTGTTATAACAACAGAAGATGGCTACTGTCACTGCTTGTAAACATGGGCCAAGGTTATTTTATGAAACAGGAACGCCATCCTGTTGCTGTTGTCCATCCTTTATTTCTTGCCTAATAAATACTTTAATTACATTTAATAAATAATGTATCCAGGCTCACTGAAGTGGTAATTTTTAAAATTAATAATTAACTTCATGCAAAAGGTTTTATTGCAAGTACTACTAAAGGAAATTTCTGCCTTTAATCTGAAGTGATTATTCATTATGTGCAGTAAAGGCTCCATTTGCATATTATTAGTGAAGTAACCTTTAGCCTTCCTAGCAACAATAAAGATACGTCTCAACATTGCCATGCGTTTACACTCTTGGTTAGCCTTCCAAACTAAAGTAATGATAAACAACATATAATAAATATATAATAAAGTCTTTGTTTATGGCCTTCTACCAGCTGCTTTTTTGATATTCCAAATATACCGCAATGACAAAATGTCCAGTAAAAGTATTCTAGCAAGTTGTTAAAAGGTGTTGCCTGCAGATGGTTAGTTGATGGGGAACATTAAATGAGGAACTGTTTAACTCCCTTGAGATCTGAGTAGCAAAATAATCTCAATAAGATTAAAAAATCCCTGCACTTAATGATCAGTGATGTACTGTGCTGCCCTGAATGGGGTTGTCAACCTTGTCAGTTACACAAAACCACCACTGGGAGTTATTCCCATCCTTCAACATTGAGTTCTTACTTCAAAATGAGGCATTTATCTTCTAATTAAGGTACTTTACAGGCCCCCATTACCATAGTATCTAGGGACCTCATACTCTTTACTGTATTTACCCTGAAGGGTAGGGCAATGTGCTATTATCACCATTTCAGACATGGGGAACTGAGGTAACATTTTCAAAAGCTCCTAACTGACTTCTAAGCTTAATGTCAGCCTGCTCACCACCAAGGTTTTTTATTTAACTATTTTGTTTAGAGGTGTGATTTCTTTTAATTGAAGTAGGCAAACCAGTACAATTCCTAGTCTGGGTTCTCCATGAGCTATGTCAGTTTAGGACACCGTTATACGGATGTAACTGCATCCTGGCTAAGGGGGTTGTACTGGTGTAACTATACCGATATTGTTAAAGTGGTACAATTTGGTGTGTGTAGACAAGCCCAAAGGCTCCTACGTCCCTAAGTCACTTTTGAAAATGTTGCACTAAGTGACCTGGGGACAAGATCAGCATCTCACGTATCATGTTTTGTCCCAGATTTTGAGATTCCTAGAGAAAGAACAAAACACCTTTACTTTGTGTTACTTGTATACCATGTGACGTGCGCACACCCGCCCACCTCAATTTAGACCTATTCTCATTTATAGTGGTAACTCACTGTGTGCTGCACTGATACAACAAATATCAGACATTTCAAATTCTCTCTCTGCCATGCTTTATTACTGGAATGAACCTGACCTTTTTTAGAGCCAATCTGCCCTCCTCCATGCCACTGTTCTATATGCATTCACATATCAAACAGAGACCTTTGGTTCACCTTTGAATCACTCATGTTCTCTTCACTGTAGCAAGCAGTTCAATCCTACATAAAGTGTAAAGTGCTGACATTTTCAACCAGCCTAGTTTCTTGCAGTCATTTAAGGATCCTTTCAAACCCTTACAATCCTAGATGTCCTTATTTTCCTTAATCAGCTAGTGATAGCGAGGGAAAAAAATAAATTAAAAAATAATCTCACCACAAAATTTGCTGTTTCAAACTAATCCCTCCTATTATACTGATGAGGCAAGATCTCCGAATGCAAATATTGTAAACCTGAACACAACTTCACTGCCTTGCTCTAAGGCAAATAAATTTAATTCACTCAGCTTCTCATCATCATACAGGCCCTCTAGGACTAATCATCTGTGTTAACTTTCTCTGGGGTCTTTCTAATGTCTAAGTGCTGCTGACTATTTTGTAGCCAATATACATGTGGTGAGAGAACAAATTGCCCCACAGTGGGTTTCCTTTCTACAACAGTGGTTTCTCTATTAAAGTGAAAAGAATCAGGTTTATAGTGGCATTGCTTTAAGACTTGGATGGTAGGTTAAGCAGCTGACTCTAATGGCTTCATTCAGCAGTTTGTAGGCAGGTTTTTTCCTTTGGAAAAACTGTGCAGTATTTATGCACCCAGATAAACTTTTATGCCCATTTAAAAGCCACTGCGAGCTCTATGGGTTTAAATAGGTGCCCATTTTTTCAGGTTACTGACTTTTAAAAGGTAACCAGCTTGCTCTTGCAAATGCCTTATAAATATAATTTTAATAGCAGGGCTTGGATACTAGTAATCTATAAGGTACATTTCAGTTGGGTCTGTGTATTCAGTTGTATTGAAAGAGGATGGTTGTTCTTGTGGCTAAGCAGCTGGATGGGCCCTCAGGTGATCTGCCTTCAAACCCTGACTCTGCCTCAGGTTTCCTGTGTGCCCTGAGGTAAATCATTTCACATCTGTAAAATATTGCTGATAATACTTCCCCTGTGCTGCCCACCCAGACTGTAATCTCTTTGGGGCAGGGACTATCTGACTCTGTCCTTGGGTGGCGTGAGAAATGGTGAAGCTGGGCCTAAGCCCCAGAAGCTTACTAGAAGTGGGCAGGACACCGGCACCCGAACCGTGGCCCCACCTCTTGCTTTGTCCCAAGAGCAGCCCACGCTCAGCATCCTCCCTCCCTCCAAGGCCTTTCCCCCAAGACCTCCCCCAGCGCTCACTCCTCTTCACCCCCCGGAAGCCCACCACCCACTGCTCACGCTTCTCCATCTTCTCTTCTGAAGTCCCCCTCCCATCACTTGCCCTCAAGACAAGAAAAAAACTAGGAGAGGCATGAGGGGTGGGCAGGAGGGCCTCAGGAGGGAAGAAATGAAGTGGGCTGGGAAGAGAGCCACACAGGCCGGGCCACAGAGGAAGAGGGCAAGCAGGAGTGAGGCCTCAGTACAGAGTGAAGTAAGGGCCATGGCCTGGGTGCCTTCTTGGCCTTCCAAAGATGACAGGCCGACATGCCTCCAAAGGGAAGTGTGCGCATCCTGTTTGGGAAGGCTTAATCTCCCCTAATCTCCCATGACTCTGTGTATGTTCAGCACCCAGCATCATCGGATCCTAATCCGTGGCCCCTAAAAACCATCAGACTTCCATTTATGCTTTCCCATTGTGTCCCATCTCTACTGGATTCCATCTTCAGTTTTCCCTTCTCCCCATATTATTCCTTCAGTGACTGTATCCTCTCTTTTGGCTCAGCTATGTCAAGACAGAGACTCCCAAAACCTACTCCTCTTCCTCTGGCCATTCCCACTCTATTCTATCCCATATTAACAATTGCCACTTGGACAGCTCTTTCTGGAAAACCAAAAGTGACCATGTTCCCACCCAACTCTTCCTTCCCTTCTCCATCATGACAAATAATCCCACTATCCTCCCTGTCCCCAGGCCTGTAGTTGGGTCAAGCCCTTAGTTGCCTCCTGACCACAAATGCTATATTCATATGTTGCTATAACCGCCAATATTTCCTGGGAAGCCACTGGATTCTAATAAGCTCCATTAAAGGTCTCACAGTATGTTCTTCCTTCTCTGATGAATGAATTGTGAAAACAAACCAAGTGTTTTTTGTTGTTGTTGGTGGTGGTGTTTTCCTTTTTTTTTTTAAAGACCACAAGCTTTGAAGAACTTGTGGCTACTGGCATCATATGTGCCCATTTAATTGTAGCCAAAACCACCTCCTCCCTGGAGTTATCGGTTATTTAAAAGGATAAAAAAATCTGATGATGAAAACAGAGTGAAGAGGTTGGGGAGGAAGATGGAGCACCACACCTTGGCTCAAACCTGGGTCAAGGACTGGCCCTGTTGTGAGGGACAACTGCTAGAACTAGCAAAATTCCTCCCCGCATCTAATCCCTCTACATGCCTTTGATCTCTTTTTCCCTTCCCCCGTCCAGATGATGCAACTGCTGCTACAGAAGATTCGCTAGCTTTTTATAGCTTCAGCCACAGAGAGTGCCAGCCTTGGCAGTAATTTATTGCTTCGTTTGTAAAATAGGGAAAAAAAGTTTAATAGTTGTATTTTCCACTCATTAGGTTCAGCTTATTTTAGTAAAGGGGAATGGCAAGCATGACTGGGAAAGAGTATGGCAAGGAGGGCTGTATGACACCACCCATATTGCTTAGGGCGGAGGAGTATATGTTGCTAATCCTTCCAGGAAATTTGCAGAAGAATGCTCTGGAAATAAAAGGATTAGGATCTTCTGAGTCCAAGTCAGTGATACTTTGGCTTACTTTGGTTCCCTCAATGGCATTCTCCATCCTTGGATGGGTGCATTAATTATGTCCTGGCTTGGTCATTTCTGGCTCCTTTCTGACTGAGTGAATAATTTAGTCAATATCACTCATTAGTATTACTTGTTTCCCCTGATGTTTTGTTTCTTTCTTTAAAATTCTCTCTTGCCTTTGATATGGGTTCCCCAAGGTTGCTGAAAGAGAAGAGAGGTGAAAATTACAGGGTTCAGATGATACAACACTTGGACACCCACTGAGGAAAGAGAAAGGAACCTAGACAGTTTAGAAGCACTAAATTGCATGAGCAAAGCCCATTTGTGCATGTAATCAGGCTATGACGTATATTGTATTTTCTTCATTCAAACAACTACAGTAGAACCTCAAAGTCATGACCACTGGGCTACGAACTGACCGGTTAACCACAGACCTCGTTTGGAACCACAAGTAAATGTAAACTACTAAAATGTAAACTAAATGCAAACTACTAAAAATAAACGGAAAGTTTAAGAAAAGATTTGACAAGGTAAGGAAACTGTTTCTGTTCTTGTTTCATTTAAATTAAAATGATTAAAAGCAGCATTTTTCTGCTGCACTGTAAAGTTTCAAATCTGTATAAAGTCAATGTTCAGCTGAAAACTTTTGAAAGAACAACCGTAATGTTTTGTTCAGAGTTACGAACAACCTCCTTTTTCCAAGGTGTTTGTAACTCTGGGGTTATACGGTATATACTTTCAGAATGACCTTTACAGTAAGAGAAGAAACAAACAAGAATGAACAAAAGCAAGGCCTCTGTCTGAGAGTACAGTATATGCATCCTCTCTCTCTCACTCTGCTCTCAAACAAATACAAAATGGCTCCTCTCTGTATAAAAGTAGGATCATGTGATTTGAAGGGAGAGTACACAGAAAACAAGGCATAACAATCACATAGCTAAATACACAGCAACATGCAGATGGGTTCCAGTGCACACCCATTTTTTTGGGGTGCAACTTAATCAAGTGCATATAAAATTGAACCTCTGAAAATACAAATGTCCTGTTTAGGATCATTAGCACATGAAGTGTCTCGGGGAAAATGTGGCAAATCACTGCTCTGTACTGTTTTCTATCTGCAATCTGTCTGGAAATACACATTGAGTCTATGTATTTGCTGTCAAACCAGAAGAAAATTTCCCTGAGGTCGCATTTTCTACCCTTACCATGTCCTTCCATTTCTCTTGAGTAATTAACTTGCCCCATCACCAAGAGGGCTAATTTCTGCACCCACAGCCCATAGACTGAAGTCACTTGTTCAGGCACTGTGATACATAGGTCTGGGTGTAGGTCAGCAATTACAACATTAAACCATCACCTCTGGGACCTCAGGTCCTAATTGGTATGAATTATGTTCACTCCATAAGAGAAAAGAGTGTAAATCTTCCAATAATGTGCAGCTATTTTGCCAGCCTGAAGGTGGAAGAACATAAAAAGGGAGAGTGAACCAGCTCATCTCCCCTTTGGAAAGGGATCAAAGCTCAGAAAATGGAAAGATGGACTCAAGGGAATACAATATTAATATATAATGCAACAAATATTGACAGAAATCCAACCTTCAACCCTGCTGCTGCTTCATTTTACCCACTTGGGTCAACTCACTGTGTCATGCTCTGGTGGCTCCCTTCTGTCTCCTGCTTTTGGATGCAGCAATTCTCATGTTTCTTAGCAATTTAGCTCTCTAGCCAAATTATGGTGCCTATCCACCCTTTCAGGAGGGTCAATAAAATGTCCAATGAAACACATGTACTGCAACCTCACACTGGGTCTTCACAATCTTTTCACCTCAGTAGGTTGTCGCTCCTCATCTGGGCTCAGCACCAGTCCATATGCCTTGCTGCAGTGCAGTAGAGAGGGACGCCCTTCCCACCCTGGACCCCTAAGCAAGTGCAAACTTCAACTCTCTTCCAGGCCGTCCAATCCAGGTTACTTCCTTATAGCAACACCCTTCCTCCTGGCTTCTTAATGCACTTTGCAGCAAGAGACCTTCATCCACCATTGTAGCAGGGCTCAGTGGCTCTCTCTCAGCTCCCCAGTTTCCTATGAACAGAAGAGCTTGGCCAGTCCTGCCCCATGCTTGGGACTCTCTGGAGAGCATTACCCGAAGGGCTGTTGATCTCTCTCATTGAGCAGGTTCCCTTTTATAGGAAATGTCATCTCTGAGCCACCATCATGTGATTCCTGGGCAACTGACTCCGCCACCAGCCCAAACCCAGTACTTGGGAGCCGGGTAACTATCCTGTTCCACACAGGTTCCTATACCACATCTCCTAATTAGGCCCAGGTAGGGTTGAGTCCAGCTACCTGTAAAGGACCAGCCTACTCTGTGACATTTTCAAACTGTGCCACCAGCTGTGTTTTGATTCCCTGAGAATACCAGAGTTGCCATATTAGATCCACCTAGTTCATTATCCTGTCTCCAACAGTGGTCTGCTCCAGCTTCTTCAGAGGAAGGGGTAAGAAACTCTGCAGCAGGCAGTTATGGAAGAAATTTTGCCCCAGCAAAGATCTCTCCTAATCCTGAACACTCAGTGGTTGAGGCAGGACAGTTCACATCATTTGCAAAAGTCCAAGTGGATAAATAATAAAATAGGACTGGAACAGGGACAAGGGTCTCCCATATCTCAGGTGAGTGTTGCAATCACCGGTCCTTAAAGTCATTCTCATTCTTTCCCTGGCCCAATGGCTATTACATATTTCATACCAAGTGGAACAGCTTCAACAGGAGAGATGGAGAGAGAGACACCGCAGAATTCCCCATAGCTCAGTGGTTTGGGCACTCACCAGGGAGGAGATGGGTGGCAAGGATCAAATCACTACCCCACATCAAGCAGAGGGGGAAACTGGACCTGGGTCTTCTGCATCCCAAATGAGTGTCCTAACCACTGGGCTAAAGGAAATAAGAGAGGCACCACTACCGCCTGCCAATCCTCCTACATTTTCTATGAGGCCTGATCTGGTAGGTATGCTCAGGTGCAGCAGAATCCTCAAACTAGACATTGTCCTGGTTAGGTATGAGCTAGGTATCCAGGTGTCAAGACTTCGAGCATCTGGGCATATGCTCAGCAACATAAATCCCAGTGTTTAGGGGACGTTACCAATAGAAACTGGGGAACTGAGGATCCTAGAGGGTAAGGAGGCAGTTGCGGGGGGGGGGGGGGAGTGCTAAGGATCTAAATTTTGGACTTTGCCACCTAAAGTAAAAGTTAGATACCTAAAAATCCCTGTGGGTATCTAGCCCTTAGGCTTAGTGCCTCATCTATAATAGCACTTCCTTACCTCACAGGGGTGCTGGGAGATAAATAGATTAAAGATTGTTAGGCACTCAGATATTATAGTGATGGGAGCCGAAGACAGACAGAGAGAAAAGGAGAGTGAACTGCTATTGGTATGATCCAGTACCTGATTATTTCTACCCTGGAGCAAGTCGGGACACCAGGAAAGGCATGCTCATAACATCTCAATCTTGGCCTGAATCAATCAACCAAATAATTAGTAGCAACGTTAACAGCCCCTATCACCTTAATGTGTTGGGACCGTTATTTATTTATTCATTGCTATCACAATAGCGCCTAGGAGCACAAGTCATGGAGCAGGATCCCATTGTGCTAGGTGCTGTACAAACACCGAATGAAAAAATGGTCCCTGCCTCAAGGATCTTACAATCCAAATATAAGACAAGAGACAACAGATGACCACAGACAGGTGGGGAAATACAAGGAAACAATGAGACAATCCACTCTGAGGGTTTAAGCAGAAGCCCTTCAAGCCCAGATTCTTCAAGGTATTTAGGCTCTTAGCTGTCATTGATTTCAAAGGAAGTCAGGCCTAGACTCCCATTTAGGGATTTCAGTCCTTGGGACTTCTGCTGACCCTACTATTGATATTGCCATTTGCTGATGATTTGGAAGGGTGTGTGTTTTGTGACTGGGACAGTTCTCCACTGGAAAGGGGGCTGCAACCATCTCCGTCCTGTTGTTTACCTCATAAAAATGTCATCTAGTGATGATAGCTTTCACTCACTGCTGAACTGGCTTGGGTTTGACCTGAGTATTTGGAGGGGAAAGTGTTTATTGGGCCCCTTGGTTAAATTACTCTCTACCTTCTTAGACTCCTTTGAAAATCCTAGATTAAGTGAGTTAAGCTCTTAAATCCCATTGACCGTCAATGGGAGCTGAATGCCTAACTCACCTGGGTCTCTGAAATATGCCAACTCCTGTATGTTAAGATGCTTAAAACTTGTATCTGTAAAGTCAGAACTTGATGTTGCAAAATTCTAAGATCCCTCCATTTCCACTGACTTCAGGCGGACATAGACGGTGTTTAGCACCTCACATAAGGAGTTCAGCACTGCGCAAGGTTAGGGTCATATAATATAAGGGAGGGGGAGCCATTTCTGGTATAGGTTATAGCATCAATATATGGCAAAAAAGTAAGAAGTGTGAGGCAGCAGCATCCCAGTGTATATTAAAGTCCTTTCCTCTATCTAGTGGCACAGACAGAGCCAATGCTGATAGCTAACATTGCTGCACAACACAAGAGATCCTTCTTAATAGATCATTAAGTTACAGAAAATCCATTACTTCAGAAGATCTATTTATTTCAAGCAGAGGGCAATTTTTTCCCTTCTCCAAACCCCACATTTTTGCAGCTATTCACCTCTCTCAATTTTAGTGTAGACCGTTCTTTAGAGATCAATTGCAGCTTCAAAAGGAGTCATTGTTTCTGGTGGAAATCTTCTCACACTGCTCTTTAAATTGGTTTTTCAACCTCTTAATAAATTGCTCTAGTTAGTGGTATTGCTAACTAAGGCAAGGCCTTCATGAAACACTCTGCCCCTCATTTCTCTTCGCACCCTTCCTTTTGTCCATGATGACTCACATTATTGGAGATTTCCAGTCCTCGCTCATTCCAAATGAACGGATGTCATCGTGTTCCCTCAATAGAATTTTCGTGAAGTGGGAATGAGGAAAGGTAGGTACACAGGGGCAGAGGAAATAGATTTGACCTCAAAAGAGCAATATATACTTCCCGCTTACAAAGAGCTTTCCAGGCACAGATCTATTCATGGCAAGAAAGAAAATCAAAAAGGTGACTTTACATTAGTGTGGCTACGTCTACATCACAGTTTATGTCAGCCTAGCTTATGCTGTTCAGGAGTTTGAATAAACCACTCTTCTGAGCGACATAACTTACACCACCATAAGCATCAGTGTGGACATAGCTACTGCTGCTCGCAGTGGCTGGAACAGTTAAGGAAATGGGAGAGCTCTCTCCCTTCAGCTTAGAGCAGCTACATTATAGAGCTTCCAGCGATGCAACGTCATCAGTGTAAGCTCTCTAGAGTAGGTGTAGCCTGCCTTTGTCACCGACCACTGCTTTATACACTGGCACTAAAGCTAGCTGGGAATTTTTTGCTTAATTTTTTTTTCCACTGAAAGAAGCCTATTCATCAAAACTAATACTTTTTTTCCAGGAAAGGATAGGTTTGGATGAATTTCTGGTTTTCAAAAAAAAAAAAAAAAAAGAAAAAATGTTTTGAAATTGTCAAAAATTGTCCAGAAGCAATAGTTCTGGGTTTTGTTTTGGTTTTTTGGGGGGGGTGAAATGACTTTTTTGTTTTTTAATTTAAATTGAATCATTATTTTAAAAAATCTTTAAAAATTGAAGAGGTTGATAGAGACATGAAACATTTAAAATTATCTAACTGAAAAGTTTTGAATAAAAAACAAACAAACCAGTTTGGGTCAAACAGAGTTGTGATTTGTAAAAATTTGAGATTTCAATTTTGCATCCCAACTGGGGCTAGAAAAAAGAAAAAACCCAACATTTCCTGCCCAGCTGTATCTGTGTTAAGTTTGACAGTGTAATATAAATTGAAATCATGCTCCAAGTAGTATCAACAGGATCTGATTTACTGCTTCCAGAGACAAGGGCTGGATGGAAACATACACAAGCAGTGCTCTAGTGACCTGCTAAAGCTACGTTTTTATACAGCCTAGTAAAGGGGCATGAGAACATGATTTAGAGCCAGGAGCTCAAGCATGCTAATTCCAGTCATAATATTGACACTCTGAGCGTCCCTGTGTAAATCACCAGTATTGCTAACCCCAAGCATTCAAAAGTCGTAAGTCCAATGTGCTATAATCATGAAATTGGTTTAAAAATTATGAGTTTTGAAAACACGTTTTGGATTCTTTTTATTTGCTTTCTGGTTCCTAAGCCTTCAGGACGCCCTCAGGTCACATTTTCAAGCTTTTGTCCGTAATCATGAGGTGTGGCATACTGTGCGTCTCCAGCAACCAGGGGCCAATACATATATTTACATCCCCCCTGTTGGTGGCAGAGGTGGCAGTGCCCCTGGGGGGGTTTGCAGGCCCATTTCTGTTTCCTGTCCCTGCTGTGGGAGTGGTGGGGGGTGGCAGAAGTGGTGTACCAAGGGGGCCATGCAACTGGATGCAGTCCTGGGGTGATGCCAGCCAAGCCACCCCCTGCTGACCTCCCTGGCAGCCTCACTGACCCAGCCCACATTTCCCTCTGCACCCATTGTGGAAGCGGAGGGGCTGGGTCGATGGGAGATGGAGGGGCTGGTCACAGACTCTGTCTGTCAGAGTTTTTGGCACTAGGCCTGGTCAGCGTGGCCGCCAGGGATGTGTGTGTGTGTGTGGAGGGGAGTTATCTAAGGAGGGCCTGGCCAGCGCCCCACACAGGGTTCCCCCTTTCCTGCCTTCCACCCTCGGTATGCCACTGTCATGCGGGTTAGAAAATTACTTTTATTTTATAATGAAAGCTGAGATTACATATTCACATGATTCCAGAAGCTGAAGCTTTACAAAAACACCAAATATCATGAGACTTACAATGAAATCATGAGATTAGACAATGAAGTGATTCCATATTGCCAAAGTTGAACATCCCAGAAATTGAAGCATGCAATATTAGAAAGCAGTTCTGAAAATCTGACCCTCAGTTTCTCAACTTGGTTCCTAAGGCTTGAGTGAAAGGTATAATTTTAGTAAAGCACTATGAAGATCTTGTGAGAGTGCTTAAGGATGGAGCTTACCTCCATGGACTGAAAGGCAGGATATATGGGTTGTATACTCAAGTCTGCCTAAGACACTGTGACCATGGTCTGGGGAATCTGCCAGAAAGCTAGTAAAGCTGGATGAAACTGTTTTTCATGACAAAATGCAGATTCGGTGATACCGGAATGGGTTGTGAGTTTGTGTTGGTTTTGCTGAATTGTACATTTAAAAAACCAAACAAAAAAATCCAAAATTCAGAAACGTTCCATTTAAAAAATGTGGTCATGAAACAGAACCTTTTGAGTTTTCTATTTAAAATGTCTTTTCATTTCAAAATTTCCTTCTACTTCATTTAAAAAAAAAAATCAAACACCTAAAAAACACTCGAAATCAAAACAAAATTTTTTCAGGACAAACAAAGTGCTTGCTTTGACCCAAAACTAATTTTATTTTTTCGATTTCAAGCCAGGGATAATTTTGAAAAAAAATCAGTTTCATTTTTATCCAGAACTATGATTTTTAATGTCTTGGAATTGCCAGAGAACCAAATAATCCATTATTTGCCTGGCTTTGCTTGAGACAGTGCAGGACGTCACTGAGATTTGATAGAGGCTACATCTACACTACAAGCTGGGGTGTGATGATCCTCCTCTCGTACACATACTCATGCTAGCGCTCATCGAGCTAGTGCCAGCATCAATAGCAGGGTAGATGTGATAGCATGCATAGTGGCAGCAGAGGCATGGCTTAGACATGCTGAGCATGGACCCGGTTTCTGGCCGTATCAAGCTTGTAATGTAGACATAGCTAGAGATGCCCGATAATCCACAGAACGAGGACATGATTCCTTGTGGATCCCCAGATTGCATGGGATTGCAAGTCCATGATCCTAGCCTTCTACATGCATATGGTAGGTGTTCACACATGCAGAAGGGATAAGAAGGTTTCAGTCTACTTAAAGGATTATCTTCCTTAGAGTTATTGACAATTCAGAAGAACAGGACCTGGAATACTTATGAATCAAAGTTCTAACTGAAATCATATGGGTGAGAGCCAGATGAGAGAATGTCACATTCTTTGTGTACAAAGACAAATTGTGTTATCATGGTGGATTTCAAACTGGGGGAATCATGGTCCAATAGGATGATTCTAGTAGGGTCCCATAGGGATCTGTTCTTGGCCCGGCATTATTCAAATATCTTTACCAATGATGTAGAAGAAAATATAAAATTACTGTTCGTAAAAATGTTCAGATGGCACAAAAAATCATGGAGGGGAAAGTAATGATGGGAACAAGACAATACAGACCCACCTGGATCATTTGGTAATGGGGGCTCATTTGAACAACATCATTTTTAACACAGGGAAATGCAAAGTCATACAAGTAGGAACAAAGACCATGTGCCACACTTCCAAGATGGAGAACTGTATCCTGCAATGTAGTGAGGCTGAAAAGGACTTAGGGGTAACAGTAGATAATCCAGTGGAACATTTGCTCCCTGTGTAATGCTGTATATGCAAAGAAATGTCAAGGAGGTGTAGAGAAAAGGCATTACATTTGTATATGACAGCAGTGAGACCATTACTGGACTACTATCTCCTGTTCTGGTGTCAACACGTCAACAAGGATGTTGAAAAATTGGAAAGGGCTCAGAAAAGAGTTACAAGAATGATTTCAGGTCTGGAAAACATGCCTTGTAATGAGGGACTTAAGAATCTCAATCTATTTTGTTTATCCAAGAGAAGGTTAAGAAGTAACTTGGTCATAATCTACTAATGCCTCGGGTGGGAAAGGCTTTCTGATAATAGATAAGCCTCTAGTAGTAACATTATCTGGTGGTTGGAGGCCGAAGTTAAACTAATACAGAGTAGGAAAAAGATGCAATTTTTGTGTTATTTTTAACAGGGAGGGCAATTAACCATAGGAACATGATGGATTCTCCATTATTTACAGTCTTTAAATAAAGGCTGGATATCTTTGTACAATATATAGCAGGGGTGGCCAAACTGTGGCTCGTGTGTCACATGCAGCTCTTTTACACTTAAAGTGCAGTTCGTGGAGCCTCTTATGGCCCCCAAATTCTCTGCCCACCAGACTGGGGTGGGGAGTTGAGCAGTTCTGCCCTGTGGTAGGGTGGTGGGGCTAGAGGATTCGGCACAGTGGGGAGGGAGGTCTCGGGAGATCAATAAGTTTAGCCCCCCTGCTACATGCTATCGCTCGAACAGAATTGATGGGCTCCATGCAGAAATTACTGCGTGAGGTTCTATGTGCTGTGTTTTACAGGAGGTTAGACTAGATAATCATAATGATCTCTTCAGGCCTTAAAAATCTATGCTGACATGTACCAAATTTCTTCATTCATTCTTTCCCCCTTAGTAGGGATCCCTCCCAAAAAAGGCTTAGCTCCGAAAGCTCTAGTTAAGAACACTACACTGTTAGATATTCTGAACTGTCAGAACAGACAACATTTAAAAAAAATGGTAGCGTTTAGGAAATAAAATAGCATCAATGCCCCAGTCTGAGAGGCAGGGTCTGGCATTGCGACCCTTGCTATTCAGCATATGCATGTTCATCCTGTGAATCTTTAGCCCTCCAACCTCACCAGACCTGTATCTTTAGAAGCAATAATATGGAAGACGCTCCCCCTCCACTAAACTCTGAGATCAAAAGCCCCATCCTCTCCCACCTGAGAGGACAGAGGGAGCATCAGAAATGAGGCAAGATAATTAAGACATGCTCTGATGTTTTATGGCAGCCTGTAAAAGACCCTCACGATTGACACAGAGCAACAACAACATTGTCATAATCCACGCTGACTTGTCCCTAAGGAAGCTATTCACACTGCCTTATAAAATTGCATTGACAAAAGCCACATGTGACCTTAAGAGAGAGAAACATCCCTCACTGTATCCAGATCATTAGTGATATACATGCCAAGGTGAGAGAAGTGATTGCTATTGAGCAGCAGGTAGCTGTAATTGTATACAGCTGAAAAGATATATAAAACACAAATAAATAGACATCATCATAAGCCAAAGTCCCAGTCTCATAGGTGGATCTGCCATTGGATACTCTGGAGTCCCTTAGATGAATTGGAGTATGTACACTGAAATACCTGGAGTTTCACAGATGTGAAGATGTTTCACTTTCAAATCTGAAGTAACTAAAAGCAGTGGCCCATAGACAGTTTGAGTTGTCATCTATTTTTACATGAACTAAATGAGTGTGAACCCTAATATCAGAAAGGGGCTGCTTTTGTATTGCTTCCTACACAAGTCAACACGTGAGATGAGCTCACATAAACCCAGTATGAAAAATATATGCTACCTTTACAGAATTCACATATACATGATATATTTTCTTTTTCCACATGGGATAATTGAACTCAAGAGAAATTTGCTTTGGCGGGTATTCGTGTGACTCCCATTGGAGCCTGATAGGTATAGCTGATGGTAGAATTTGCATGTCTGGATGAAAATTGGCTCTGCTATTTTCTGTGACAGGAAAGCTAAACTCAGACAGGAAGACTAGGGATCTCTGGCTATATACTGTATATTACCCCTATTTTACAGACTGAGAAATGGAAGCAGAGCAGTTTCGGGTCTAGCTTAAGGTGACACAGAAAATCATTAAGAGCCAGGATAAGAGTACAGGACTCCATGGCTCCTTGTCCCATACTCAGATCATTAAAACTCACCACCTCGCATTAGACTGATTATGCTGTTTCCCCAAGGTATTAATATCCACTTGAGAGCAGTCCCACAGTGCTAGTTTAGGGTTTCTACAATGGCCTAGGCCTGCCTCCTTCCCAGAAACCTCCATTCCAATCTCCTTATATGGCAATCAGTGGGATGGGAATGATCAGGTGACTCAAAGCCCTGGCTAGGATAATTTAGTTGGGGTTGGTCCTGCTTCAAGCAGGGGGTTGGACTAGATGACCTTCTGAGGTCCCTTCCATTCCTAATCTTCTATGATTCTACAACTTGCAACAGAAGAATGCTTGGAGACTGAGGGAGGAATTTAGATGACTGATAGCCCAGGGAGAATTCTCTTTGGATAACAATTCTCTGGTTCATTTAGGGAGACAGAGGGAAAGAAATGTGAAGCCTAAAAATTACTTTCCTCACACTGAAGAAAAAAATATAGTCACTTATCAAAGCAAGAGTGGCTCAGGTTGGGAATGAGCTCCTCTTCACTTAACATTAAACTAGCTACTATACTGGAGGAGTGGAAGTGAGCAAGTGCTATATCTATCTTTAGACAAGGTGCTATGAATGATCCTGGGAGTTACAGACCAAGTGACCCTTACTGCAGTACTGAGAAAACTGTTTGAAATAATAATTAAAAATAGGATCGCAAAATATACCGATGACCATGATATGATAGAGACAAACTGCTTATAGCTTCTACAAAGAAAAATCATGCCCCTCTAATCTGGTAGAATTTTCTGAATGTGTCAATAAAATAATGGATAAAAGAAACTGCAGAGGTCACACGTAAAAATGGATTGTATTTTAAAAGATTTTGCTGATTTGTAAGAGATTCCATACACTTAAAAAAACAAAAAATACAGGGAAAAGTAATAGTTCTAGAAACTGAATTCACATTTTCTCTGTGACCAGTGAAAATAGCTATAGAGTGAGAAGTAAAGTAACACCACGGATTATAAACTGGCTAAAACAAAAAGAAAAAATGGACAGTTTTCAAAAATGGCAAAAGATTAATTGTGGGGAGTCCCAAATTTCCAGGTAAGGGCCACTGTTGTTTAATATGTTCATTATTTGGAAAAGCGAAGTGTAACATTTGCAAAATGAGAAAATTATTTAGCTTACTCAAGACTAGAGTAGGCTATTAGGAACTTCAGAAGGATATACCACAGCTGGATAAATGGATTGCATGATTGCAAGATAAAATTCTGTGTTGACAAATGTAAGGTAATGCACCAGGGAAGCAATCATTTGAACTATCCCTCTACTTTGCTGAGTTGTAAATTAGTTATAAACAGTCATGAAGGAGACCCTGTATCACTGGATTAAAGCTCAGTGGAAACATCTGCTCAATGTGCAGGAGCATCAGGGGGAAAAACGCAACCAATATGTTAGGAAGTATAAAGAAAGGAATAGAAAACAAACAAAATATATTATAATGCCATTATGCACAATGACGGTACACTCTTATGTGGAACAGTGTGTTCAGTTTGGATCAATCTGTCTCAGAAAG
Source organism: Mesoclemmys tuberculata (assembly GCA_007922155.1). Taxonomy (NCBI): domain Eukaryota; kingdom Metazoa; phylum Chordata; order Testudines; family Chelidae; genus Mesoclemmys; species Mesoclemmys tuberculata. Next base: position 9,369,300 of record ML675629.1, on the reverse strand, counting down.
CAGATACAAGAGGTCTCTTTTCCCCAGGCAGTTCTACACCCCTCTTGAAACTTTTTGTATTTGTTGTGGTTTTGACCTCCTATGGTGGGCTGAACTTTTGCATAGATAGAGAAGATCGACACCACAAAACCAGAGTAAAGAGCCTTTGGGAGCTTGCATGCCTTGGATGAGTCTATCCCCAAAAGGCTGTTTATCATTGCACTTTAGACACAGTTAACCATTTTTCTAAGACTGTGCAAATAGATTCCCCATGAGCACTTGCAGAAAGCAGAAAGGTTCCCAAACTGTTTCCAATTCTGCAGCCATCTGAGAATGAGCTATGCAACAGAGTTAAGTAATTAAGGTTATTTAAGTCACTCATATCCATCAAATGACAGGGGAATATCATCTGTGTTCATTACTGCTAAATTTTAGTTATATTCTAATCTTGATACAAGGTGTTTCCCACACATAGCTCTTCACAAGGTTAATAGGAGGGATGAAGATAAATCTAAATTCTGTTCAGATGAAAAAAATACCTTTTCATCTAGGAATAAAATTTACCACTGCCCTGATGCTTTATGGTGCTGTTAGTGTATTCTGTCCTCCTTAATCCCAATATTTGACCTTGTTTTGGTACAGTTCTTCACAGAGGAGCTTTCATTTTAGAGTTACATTCTGTGGTCCCAGTTTTATAGCTTCTTAAACAGCGATAATTTATATTCAACAGTCCAAAACATAACACACTCTCCTATAAAGAATTTGTTTTATTTTGGTTGGGTAAATATGTTATATCTCTAGGGAGGACAATGTAATACAGTAGTGAACTTTCTCTATAAACCAGTAGCTTTTAAAGTCTGCTTTGCAGATGGTCAGGTTCACAGTTAGTATTGTGTAAGAAAGTGTGTCATGAAGCATTATATATATTCATGTGTCACTTTATGAATTCAGAATTTGAGACGAGGTATAACTCAATCTGAAGAGCCTTGCATTAAGTTGTAGTACTAATGTTCAAAGCTACGGCTAGATAGGTTTCCTTGCGTCTTATATTAAGAACAGCCCATGGCAACCCAGTTGTCCCCTTACCTGTAACCTCAAACCTCTCCTCATTAGCTTTTTTCCCCACTGCCTGCGCTCTTCTCAGCATATGTCTTCATTGCAAAGTTAACTCCAGTGACTGGCACCTGGGTCAGTCTAACCCTGTTGTGAGCAGGTTAATCAAAATGTTTCATTTCGATTTCAACCTCTCCCTCCCTCCATGTTTTGATGACTAGATTTTAACTTTGAAGCAAAAAACTCATTTGAACCAGAGAAAACTTGACTGTCATTTAGAAAATGTTGAAACCAGACCTTTCAAAGATTTTCTTTTTTTGATTTTTCTATTTTTTGAGATACTTTTGATAGGTGAGGAGTTTGGAGTTTTTCCGGCCAGCCCCAAGACCTTCTCTTCACCCTGTGCTCTGCAGGCAGGAACCTGGAACATGAAGTCCCCACAGTGTACTATACGTGTTGAAATCTACTGCTAACAATGGGAACCAGCCATGTTAATCTGCACACTTGAGGCAGCAGTAGCAGAACAGAGAACATTTGTCTCCAAAAACACAATCCTATACCTCTGGAATGAAAGGAAGCTACCATAGTATAAGGACTAATAATGCACGCCGAGCAGGCCTAATTCTATCCAGCAGGGGGCAGTGTTGATGCATAGGCTATCATAAGGCTGTGGCTCTCACCTTTCCAGACTACTGTACCCCTTTCAGGAGTCCGATTTGTCCTGTGTACCCCCAAGTTTCACCTCACTTAAAAACTACATGCTTACAAAATCAGAGAGAAATGCAAGAGTGTCACAGCACACTATTGCTAAAAAATTGCTTACTTTCTCACTTTTACCATATAATTATAAAATAAATTGATTGGAATACAAATGTACTTACATTTCAGTGTATATGTTCAAGTCATTGCTGGTATGAAATTTGACTTGGTACCGACTTCACCAGTGCTTTTTACAGAGCCTGTTGTAAAACTAGGCAAATATCTAGATAAGCTGATGTACCCCCTGGAAGATCTCTGCATACCCCCCCAGAGGTGCTCATACCCCTGGTTGAGAACCACTGTCATAAGGTATTTAGGTTCAGCCCTGAATATCATAGATACTACAGGGCCCTGCCTGAGTATGGACTCATGTCACAGCAGTTTGTGCAGCATAGTTCTCCAAAGTGGATTTTAGTTTATAACCTTCGGGACAGAAAATAGTGCAGGAAGAGAAACACTCTGGAATAGCGCACTGTGTAACCAAACTGCCGCTTCCTTAACCCCTATGAGCCAGCTCCGAGCTCCAGCAGATCTCATCCAACATCTGTGCAATTACCACCTGCTGAAGCTGGAGCCCAGCAGTGGAGTGGGAACAGAGGTTTGTAATTTAAGGGGAATGGAAATCAAGACCAGAAATGTTAATTTCCATTGAGTTATCGGCCAGATGGCCCGCCGCTGTTTAGAGTGTTCGGCATAGAAAAATATCCAGTTAATTCATTTTTTTATAGTATTCAGAGATGACTTGAAACACTTTGGTTCCATTCTACTCCATAGGCCTTCACCAATCCTCTGAGCCATGCAGCCTGCTCAAATGTTGGGCAGTGGATAATTTTTAAGATGGTACTAAAATACAAGCTAAACAACTAATGGTTTGATTAAAAGTTTATTTGAGTGCGATACTTGCACTGATTACACTGGGACATATTACCTCACTCTTGCTAAAATTGTTTGTTTTATGGGACTACCTACAAACCCCCAGTGAAATCAGAGCCCCATTGTGCTAGGGGCTGTACATGCACATAGGAGAAAACACTCCCTATCCCTAAGACCTTATAGTCTAAATAGATAAGGCAAGCAAAAGGGTGCTATAAATGTTAAGGGAGATTTTCAAAAGGCACAAAGAGCAGCTAGGTACCAAAATCCCACTGAAAAAAAAATGTCAATGTACACTGGGCACCAAACTCCTGCTTGTGCCTTTCAAGTTCGCTTTTGTCCGTGAGATGTATTGTGTGGGACTTATCCTCCTCTCCCTTACACCAGTGGAGATTAGAAGTTGCTTAAGTGAGGTCAAGGAGGTGAAAATGGAGTGAGTGCAGACTTAGGCCCATTCATATTTGTAAAATATAGATTGCAATGGCTAGACATACACATATGCTCTGCATATTGTGATGGAGGAGTCACAGGTTTTTTTTCTTAGCATGCGAGTGCTGTTTAGTCTCAAGAAATGCTTCACTGTTGTTTGTTTTGTGACATTGTTTCTGTTTGGGGGAGCTGTGGCAAACAGTAAGGCAGTTTGTTCTCTGCTTGAATTTCTCTATCTAGTGTCGATTTTGGAGGCAGATTTTTTTCCCTGGGAACCAAGCCTTGGTGCTTCCATTGAAGTTCCTGAATGAGGGGATTGCACGTGTGCTATTTGGCCACCTGTGTCCATGGACCGGTGTACATAGAGTTCAAAAGATCCCACCAAGTTGCACTCCAAATACACCCAAACTCCGCATTATTCCAGATTTCTGCTACCACTCACCAGAGCAGGGACAATATATTGTACAATCCTATTGTACAATATATATACAATCCTTCCATCAGCACTGATTTGACCTTGCTGCTAGCTTCCCACAGAGATATTCTATCCCTTCAGTTCCTGGAAGTTAGCTTTACTGTAGGCTTCCCCCCACACCACCCCTTACCCTTATTAACAAATGCCATGTACTTTAACATAAGGAAAGTTTAAATATTTTACACCGATTTTTTGACAGTGTTGGCATAAGAACACGATTCCTTTTTATACTTAAATTGAGAATACGTACACTGTGACCACCAAAATCAGATTACCGTCAAGCAAGTGAAATATGAAGATGAAACCACCGGGCTCAGCTATTTAGCATCCCTCACCACTCCCAATTCATTTCTCTCCACACCCATATGTTTTCCATCAGCCATTCCTGCCTACTCTTCTCAGGTCGGCCTGTCCTCCTGCAGTATCTCTCACTTTTCCCCAGACACAAATGGGCCAAATTCTTCGCTAAAGTACAGTGGGGTGCAACTGTACTGAAGTTAATGGAATTACTCCAGGTTTACACCAGGATTACTGAAATCACAACTTGGCACCCATGCTCTTTCCCCTTCCCCTTAATGTGGTTGTTTTAAAACCATACTTTCTTCTTGAAAATCTCACATGTTCTCCTAGCGTCTGGTTTCCCAACTAAAGCTCATTTAAGAAATCCTAGCAGCCTATCAATAAACTAGAAAGCAGTTTTTTGCCAGGGATTTGGAAGCCTTTGGGGAAAACATTTGCAGTTTTGGGCAACTGTACAGTTCCAGCCACTGTCTCATGTTGCTGAGTTTAAAAAAAAAAAAAAACCACAACCGAAAAAACCCCTCTTTCCATCTTCTCTATAAATCTAACCATAGCTGATTACTTTACACGAAAAAGTAAAGTTTAAAATGAAGCACTCGAGTACAAAGACTGGGAATTAGATAAATACTCACTCCTAGTTCTTGAGTCATTTTCTCAATATAAAGCATCTACTTAGCATTAAGTCAATGTCTGTGCATTTTAATTCATTATAGTTCTTCTGATGTATTTTACATATTAACCTTTCATGTCATCAGTATCTCCTGTACAATTTTAAACATATGAACTTTTTCGTTTTTCTTCCGGACATGCTTTCTATACCTACTCACTTTGTTAAAAAGCAGCTCCCACTAACTTCAACAGAGCTATCTTTTAAATAGTTTATCCAGATTTTCAATTGCCAGTGTAAACAGCCAGCTCTCAGGAAGGACATGACAACACAAGGACTGTAAAACTGCTCATAAAACATTAGGGCATTGAAAAGAGTCTAGTAACTTTTAAAAATGGTACAGAATTCTAGCACAAGTCGTGCTGCGGTTTTTCCAAGCAAAGCCTTATATATTACTATTATTCAGACTATATACAGTGACATGAGAAAACAGGCATCCGTATATTGCCATTTATTTCCTTCAGAGTAAAATTGTGAAACCCTTTTCAGTTATGGTTGAAGGTGGTTTGAATAGCTCTGGGAACTGGAAAACGTGAAAGGGAACTTTTCATCTCCAGACTACTATATGAATCTGTGACAGCTGCCATCTTCAACCATAACTGAAAAGGCCAGCATACCAGGGATTGAAATAAAGACCTATGGTGCTAAAAGTATGAGCAGCTTCAGCTTGAGATAAAGATCCAATGCACTGTAGAAGGAGCTGCAACGGACTCATGTCCTTTGTAGATCAGGCACAGAGTGGGACCTGTAATACTCACCCACCGGTGGATCCAGGCTAGATTGGTGTCTAGTATGTGAGAGTTACCATCTGATGAACATGGTAACCTCTGTGAATTGAATTTGGTCATCTTAGTGTAGGCCCCAGAAAATCTGTGTCATTTGAACTAGGACAGGAATAATTGGTGTTTAAACTAAGGTTTGGACTTAACTGTAGCAAAATTTCATATGCTGCTTTTATGACCTTTCAACCTAAGATGGAGGAAAACCAATGAGATCGCCTGACCTCATGAAATTTCTGCCCTCTTGGGCTGAATCCGACACCCCGACTGGAAATAGAAAATAGGCCTCTCTCATTTCTTGATGCAGCCTAGAATTATCTGCCCCACAAAGGGTCACTGTCGTTGGCACTAGACACCTTTGCTTTAGTGCTAGTGGAAAGGTCAGAGCTGGGTGGGCCATGGAGACTGAATTTGTCACTAACTCCTGGAGGTGGCTGCTATTGGTCTGGGCTGCAGTTAACTTTTGGGGAGAAAACTACACTCTTGTTGTGTGTGCTTTCCTTACTTCAGGGACAAATAGACTACGTTAGTTTCCAGGCGCTTGCGAAATGATCCTACAGAACTGAAATACCAGAGAATTACTGCAGCTATTTTAAATTTGATTACCAGAAAAATAACCATTCATTTCATTCATTAATCCTTTAACGAATCCTCTAACAAGCAGGAACAGCAGACAGGGGAGTTTTGTGAGGGACTTCTCCAGATGAAGGAGGAATGACTCTGTGACCCTGCTGGTGAATTTGTTGTATGTTGGTTAGTTTGTTGTGTGTTTGCTTGATTGAAATTTATAGTGTGGTCTGTTTTGGGGGACTGTGTGCTGAGCCAAACAGATTGCTATGCTAGATTGAGAGTTTGCCAATGAGTCTCTAGACAACCATTTTTAATCCCTAATCCCTTTAAGATCTCTTTGGGGCTGGAACTAACTCAAGGAGAATAGGGGTTTAAAAAGCCAGCTCCTAAGTGACCAGAGGAGCTAGCAAACAGAGAAGTGTTGCGAGGAAATGAGAAAGCCATGTACACATACACTCTAAACTAAAGTCAATAACAATCCCACCCCCCAAAACAAAATGTAGAACATATAAACTCCCCTGCAAGAGTAAAAATAATGTAAGCAGTAGTCCAGCAACAGAGTGGGGGCTATCTAGTTTATAGCACTAACTGCAGCATGTATAATTACTTGCCTTGTGGGCAGGTGGTGTGTGTGTGCCTTCAGTGCAAGCAACTCATGGTTCTCAGAGACTGTGGTTCTTGAGACCAGAGATGCTGAACTGGAGGAGCTAAAGAGGTGCATAGACAAGAGTTTCAGGGACACAGTAGAGCAGTCCCACCCTCAGTCTGACAGCCTCTCTGTTGCAGAGGAAAAGGAAAGTCTTTAGTAAGAAGAAAATCAGGTTAGAGCAGAGGGAAACAACCCCACAGTTGGGAAGCCTCCTTCCAGATGATGCCATGGTATTCTCTCACATTGAGGGAGAGACAGGTGAGAGTAATGGGGAATTCGATTATTAGAAATATAGATTGTTGGATTTGTCATGACCAGGAGAACCAAATAATGAATTGCTTGCTGAGTGCGAAGGATGCAGACCTCTTGAGACATCTAGATAGACTTACTAGCAGTGTTGGGGAGAAAGCGATGGACATGGTACATGAAGGTACCAAGTGGTATCAGGAAAGGTAGGATACAAACCTTGGAGGCCAAATTTAGGTTGCTGGGTAAGAGATTAACATCCAGGACCTCCATGGTAGTATTCTCTGAAATGCTTCCTGTTCCACGTGCAGGGCCAGTGAGACAGGGGCTCAATGGATGGATGAGACAAAAGTGTAAGGAGGAAGTGTTTAGGTTTATTAGGAACTGGGGAACCTTCTGAGAAAGGAGGAGCCATTAGAGGAAGAGTGGCCTGCACTTAAACTAAAACAGAACCAGATTGCAGGCATGTACAAATTAAAAATGGTCATAGAGAATTTTTTAAACTAAGGGCTGGAGGAAATCTGAGAGGTGCGGAGAAGCACTCGGGTTGGACAGAGTCATTCCTTGGGGGAGGATTTATTAAAAAGGATACTCTATATCCTAGTAAAAAAGATAGGATAGAAGTTGATAAAGTACAGGTAGGACATGAAGGGAAACGTTCAAATGACAGAGTCCCATTCAATTATATCACATAAAGTTTGAGAGCTCAATACTGAGAAGTATACAAATTCTTGAAGTTTAAATACTAAGATGGGTGAACATGAGAGTCTGGTATTACGTGAGGATATTTACATAATAGGCATTAAAGAAACTTGTTGGAACAAAAATAATCAGTTAAGCATGGTAACACCAGGGTACAAAATATGTACAATTGACAGAGTAGGTTGTGCTGGTGAGGGAGTGGTACTTTATGTGAAAGAAGGCAGAGTCAAATATAGGAAAAATATTAAACAAATCAAGTTGCACCATAAAATCTCCCTGGATAGAAATTTCATGCTGGAATAATAAGCAGCAGGAATATATTACCAATCAGCAGACCAGAGTGGTGGTGATGACTATGAAATGCTCAGAGATTAGAGAGGCTATCAAAAGCAGAAAACCCACTAATACTGGGGGATTTCATCTTTCCCCGTATTGACTTGATACATGTCATCTCAGGATCGGATGCAGAGATAAAATTTCAAGACACCATTAATGACTGCTTCTTGGAGTTGCTAATCCTGGACCTCACAAGGGGAGGAAGAATTCTTGATTTAGTCCTAAATTTTGAATACAGGATGTGGTCCAAGAGGTAAATATAATTGAACTGCTCAGTTATAGTGACCATCATTTAATTAAATTTAACATCCCTGTAGTGGGGAGGGGAGGGAGGAATGCCAAAGAAATCCACCACAGTAACATCTAAATTAAAAAAGGGGAACTACACAAAAATGAGAAAGCTAGTTAAACAGAATTTAAAAAGAATAGTCACAAGAGTGAAATGCCTACAAGTTGTAAGGAAACTATTCTTTGTCTTTGTTTGCAGCCTGGATCACTTGAAGGTTTAAAACAGTGTAAATGGTGGATTCTCTGTAACTTGAAGTCTTTAAATTATGATCTAAGGACTTCAGTAACTCAACCAGAAGTTATGGGTCTACTACAGAGGTGAGGTTCTGTGGTCTGCAGTGTGCAGAAAGTCAGACTGGATTATCGTAATGGTCCTTTCTGGCCCTAAAGTCTATGAGTCTATTTTAAAAAATACTACAATAGAGGTTCAAACCAAATGTATATCTCAAATAATAATTAAAAACAAAAAACCCAAACCAACACCCCCTCTGGAAAAAAACCAAAAACAACAAATGGTAAAAGGATCAGAAAAATGCCACCACAGCTAACCAGGGCAAAGGAAGTGGTTAGAGGCAAAATACATCATTTACAAATTGGAAGTCAAATTCTACTGAGGAAAATAGAAATGAGCATAAACTCTGGCAAATCAAGTGTAAAACTATAATTAGGCACGCCAAAAAATAATTAGAAGAGCAACTAGCAAAAGACACAAAAACATACTTAAATATTGTTTTTGCTGTTAATCAGAGGTAGGAAGCCTGTCAAATAGTAAGTGGGGCAACTGGATGATTGAGGTGCTAAAGAGCACTCAAGGAAGACCAGCGTGTTGAAGGGAAACTAAGTGAATTCTTTGCACCAATCGTCACTGCAAAGTATGTGAGGGAGATTCTCACACTTACACCATTCTTTTTAGGTGACAAACCTGAGTAACTGACCAGTTTGAGGTGTCAATAGAGGAGGCATTGGAACAAACTGATAAACAATAATAAGATATCAGAACCAGAAGGTATTCACCCAAGAGTTCTGAAGGAAACTGGCAAAGTTTGTAGAAGATACAAACTTATTCAGGATAGTTAAATCCAATCCTGGTGGTGAAAAGCTACAAAGGTATCTCACAAAACTGGGTAACTGAGCAACAAAATGGCAAATGAAATTCAATGTTGATAAATGCAAAGTAGTGCAAATTGGAAAACACAATCCCAACTATACATATAAAATGTTGGGGTCTAAATTAACAGCGATCTCTCAAGAAAGAGATCTTGGTGTCATTGTGGATCGTTCTCTGAAAACATCTGCTCAGTGACAGTCAAAAGAGGTAATAAAATGTTAGGAACCATTAGGAAAGGGAAAGCTAATCAGACAGAAAACATCATAATGTCACCATCTAAATCCATGGTATGCCCACACCCTGAACACTGCATGAATTTCTGGTCATCCCGTCTGAAAACCGATAGATTAGAATAGAAAATCTACAGAGAAGGGAAACAAAATAGATTAGGGGCTGGGAACAGCTTCCATACTAGGAGAGATTAAAAAGACTGGGACTGGTCAGTTTATGAAAGAGACGACTAAGGGGTGGGATATGATAGAGGTCTACAAACTCATGAATGGTGTGGAGAAAGTGAATGGGGAAATGTTATTTACCCCTTCACATAACACCAGAACCAGCGGTCACTCAATGAAATTAAATGGCAACAGGGTTTAAAACAAACAAAAGTAAGTACTTCTTCACACAACACAGTCAACCTGTGGAACTCATTGCAAAGGATTGTTGTGAAGGCAAAAGCATAACTAGGTTAAAAAAAGTATTAGGTAAGATTATGGAGGGTAGGCCCATTAGTGGCTATTAACCAAGATGGTATGGGACGCAACCCATGCTCTGGCTGTCCCGAAACTTCCGACTCTCAGAAGCTGGGAGTGGATGACAGGGGATGGATGACTTGATAATTGCCCTGTTCTGTTCATTCTCTCTGAAACACTGGCACCGTTCACTGTTGGAAGACAGGATTCTGGGCTAGAAGGACCATTGGTCTGACCCAGTATGGCCATTCTTATGTCCTCACGTTCTTAATAATGAATGAATGGGGAGTGTTAGGTGACTTTAACAACAAGGGTTGCTACTAGTCCCCTGTAATGTATATATGTATGTATGTGCGGTAACTGAAGCATAGCTGGATTAGTCTTTAGCTACTGAGTGGCTACATTCTGTAACATTTATCAAAGTTGCATCTGGCAGAACTCCAAGAGATTTGATTACACATATAATTGTCTTAACTTGAAAAAACAGAATCTAGATGCCTGTATTATAGGAGATGTAAAGTATACCTGGAATCGGAGAGTTTAAGGCCAAAAGGGAGAATAAGATCATCTAGCCAGTATAACACAGCCCAGAGAATTTCACCCAGTTACTCCAGTATTGAGTCTAATATCTTGGCTAGTCTAAAGCACATCTTTCAGAAAAACATCCACTCTTGATCTGTAGACTTCAGGAGATGGTGTATCTACCACTTGCCCTGGTACTTGGTTCCAGTGATTAATCACCCTCACTGCTAAAAATTTGCACCTGTTTATAACTTGCAATGGTCTGGTTTTAACATCAAGCCATTGTTTCTTGTTATGTCTTTCTCTGCTAGATACCATTAATATATGGTATTTTCTCCACACGTAGGTAATTTTACACCACAGTCAAGTCACCACTTAATCATTTTTTATGATAAAACAACCAGATTGAGCTCTAAGTTTCTCACTGCAAGACATTTAGTCCTGCCTTCAAATAATTTATTTTGGCTCTTCATTGTACCCTCTCCTATTTTTCAATAACCAGTATTAATGGGTACTAATCCAAAGCCCTTCAAACATGGCATTAGTCCCCAATATATCTTACCCATCATAAAAGTACAATACCAAATGGGCATCCTCCAAAGCCTACTGAAGTCAATGACAGTCTTTCGATTGACTTCAGTGAACTTTGAGTCAGGTCCTCTGTCTCTTGGACTCTTGCCCAAGAGATCATCATTTAAGATATTCAATTAACCGCATAGGAACAAACAAAGGTAAGTTCAAGTCCTTATTTTCATTAACACTATATTAAAGCTTTGCCAATACTTTGCTATGCTGTAAACTCACCTGAAAGCTACTTTCTCTCTGATGGATTTAAGAATTTAAAATCAACATGGCAAAAATAATCTACCATAGTATTAAAAATATAAAGGATACATTAGAAACAGGTTTCTGCAAACTCTTACAGCCACTGTCTTATGGTTTTGAGAACGTAAGGAGTGGTTTGAAGCAAAAACACCTACTTACGTCTGTGAGCCTGGAGTTTGCCCATGATGTAATTGTTGTATAAAAATTACTAGGGACATACACAGATCACTAATCCCTCACACATCACTAATATTTCCTATAAACGATAAATTAGAAACATATTTAAAATCCTGGACTGTTTTTTAAAGTATGGGTGTACAGGGAAGAGTTTAAACTAATAAAAAGCTGTTCCATTGGTTCAGCTGAAGGCCAGGTGTAGGACTGCAAAGTTATTCTTAAAAAAAAAAAGGGGGTGTACAGAATTAATACATGGGATCTGAGTTTAGGGGGGTCTTTAATTTTAAAAAAATATTCTTTATTTCTCACAAAAGATTTGAAACTTTAAAAACACACATTTAATTCACAGTGCAATGAGACCTCAGTCGCCTGCAGAGGTGATTGGTCATTTAATAAACGGGCTTTCCAAGTTAAAGCTGGCAATTAAAAAAAAGCCATAGTTTTGTTTTATAAAGAACAATGGTTACTACAAAGTTTCCTCTAACGAAGCATCACAATCCTGAATAGCGGTGCTCAGATTATCCACAGATCTGACACAATTTCAGATCTACAGGCTGATTAACTTTGACTTGGAATATAAAAGGCCCATAACCAATTATTATTCAGAAAAATCCTGCTGTTTAGCCAAAGAGCATACAGTGCAATCCGGTACTTGATGTGCTTGTGATAAACGTTCACATGACAAGGTTATTTGGTGTACAGCGGCTAGAGTGGTTGTCATAGCAACCCGTTCACAATGCCCATAAATCTGATGTGTAGTTATCCTTGCTGTGTATGCAGAAAACACAAAGCCAACTCAAGCAGTTTAATTTCAGAAACGACTGTCAAAAATAAAATCATTCTAAGGTAATAGACTTCTCCTTATTATATTTTTTTTCACAAGAAAGGTACTCAAAAAACTGAAACACCCCCTTGAAAACCAAAGAGACTCTAAAGACAATCATTATGGGAGAGAGTGCATGTCACCATTAATATCAAGCGTGACAAAAAAATAAATCTATTGAAAATCTGTGCTTCAGCTTATTGATTGTTTTCTGTTACCGAGACAAACAGCTGAGTGTAAGTTAAAAATAACCTCTCTTTCTTTGTGTGTTCCAGAAATGATTAGCTGGAACACTCTGGAGTCGGATGTCAAGTAGGCTGTGATAAAAGTCCCTTCCCCATAGCAAATGATAAGCCTAGGCTCTCTTATTGTGAAACACAAGATAAACTTCTAGAGAAAGGTAAAGAGATTGCTTATTTCTGAAGGGGAAGAGAGTGGTTTGGAGATAAAGGCTTTGGACTGGGAGGAAGGAGACCTGTGATTCTCTTCCAGCTACCATCAACATCTCCTATGTGTCTAAGGGTATGTCTTTATTTACAGCAGCAAATTCGGCACCGCCGGATCAATTCTCTGGGATCGATTGAGCGGAAATGAAGACCTGCTCAATCAGTCTGGAAGTTGATTCAATAAATCCACCCCCAGAAAAAGAGTAACCGTGTCGATGGGAGGGCATTTCTACGTAGCTTGCTTATCTCCTGTTGACTGCCACCGAAAGGGTAGACCAGGCCTAAGTAACTTAAATTCGGTGCCACAGAGTTCCCCATCTGTAAAATGGGGATGTTTTCCGATATCAATAGAAAAGATGACAATGATAGTATCTTGCCCCTGTCGGGAAGGAATAGTAACTTGGAGTAAAAGCACCTACTTCCATCTTAACCTAAGTAAGGGGCAAGCACCAGGCCACTCCCCCAAAGCACTATACCTTCCTAAACTCTCCTCGGCCAGTGCATCTCCATCCAGTGCAGGACTCTGTTTACATGGTGCAGTATAGCCCTGAGGGCGCTACAGAGAAAATGCCCACACAAAGATGATTTTCTAAATCTTGTATTTGGCACCTATAGTAGACTGTACAATGAATGATGCTCTAGAAATACATACATAGATATAGATGGTATGAGGCTAAAGTCATTAATGTTGATAAAGCCCTTTGTGATCCTCCTATGGAAGAGACAAAGTAGTGTTATGTGGAATTGATTACATATAGATTACCTCTCTAGGGTCCTGCATACAACCAATGTGGGAAATTGCCAGACTCAAAACTCTGTTACTTGTTCCACCAGAGGGCATTTTCTATCCTCCGTGCTGAGTAGAATTTAGGCTCTCCCTAATGCTTCCAAGACCAGTTGCTGTCTCAAGATACAATGGACTCTTTAAAAGAGAGAGAGAATGCCCCAAAGGTTACAGAACCTTCGACTCTGTGAGGAGGATAGTAGGTGGTTGGTGATCAGTAAGGATATGATTTTGTCACACACAGCACAGATTCTCTGACTTCTTTGTCTTCAGCAATGCACCCACAAGTGACAGGAGACCCAGAGCTGTCACCGCCTGCAGGGCTCAGGCTTCAGTCCCCTCCGGCTGTTAGTCCTTTCCTTCTCCCCCCCATTATTTTTAGTTAAAGTCACAGATAGTGTCATGGCCTTCCATGAATATTTGTGTATTGCCCATGACCTGTCCATGACTTTTACTAAAAATAACCGGGACACAATCTGAACCTTCCTGGTTATCAGCTGTGGAGACCAAAAGTGCCAGGTATGTCTCTAAACACAACGATAACAAATAACAAAAAAGAATGAGAACCAGATGAAGAACACTGCCATTTAGTGGACGCAGAGGGAAAAGTGACCTGCAATCATGTTTAGAGGCTTTTAAAACATGTATAACTTGTCAATACACACAATCGGAAGTACTATGGTTATTTCCATAGACATCCTTATGAATGTTTTTTTTTTCAGACAAAAGTGAGGTCTCCAAGATTCAGGTTGGACCATTCTTTTGAGGTCATAGGCTGCAACTAGAATAACACTCTTTTTCCTTCTCACCCAACACTCAAACCACACTCAGCCTCAAGGATATTTTTGCCACCCAACAGTGAGATTCTCTTGTGGATACAGTTGAATTTAGGCACAATAGGAAAGAATCTCTCTGAAGCAAATTCTACAGCAGCAGTGAATATTCTTGATCATGTTTCCTACTGTATCTTCAGAACAATCTAGTCTACTGGCACTTAGAGCTAGGGTAGCTGGATGCCTATAAGAGGAGTTGAAGGCAGCTGAGGCCTAGATGACCATCTTTAGTTAAGCCTTATATGAAATGTCAGAGGAGGCCGGGAGAGCTCTCAGGTTCCCTTTCAAGGCCTTAATGGCTTATAATGACCTCTTGAAGCAAATCTCACAGCAAAGCCAGTCATGATCTATGGTGAGGCACAGGGTGTTGCAATTCAGCTTGTGTGAAGTGAGAAAAGGAGGTCAGAAAAGAGAGCAAGGAGATAAAACACAAGAATAGCACCAGGGACCTTTGGAAGAAGTATCTGAGAGGGGAAAATATGCCTTCTGACACCAGAAATCACAGGATTCATAGCCCTGATGTGTCAATCAAGGCTCCCCACCGACAGCATCAGTTCCAAAGACTTGCAGCAGAAAGCATCAAGCATCTGAAGCATCGGATGGACAGGAAGGATGCAGCATGGCAAACAGCTAAGTGGAAACAGTTTGAGTCAACATGGGCTCAATGCAAGCTGGGTTGCAATGCTGCTGAGAACTAGCCACAGCATCCCTGGGAGAGTTCATTCACCAACTGAGGTCAGCAATATAGCTAGTTAGAGGGCTAGCCTGAATCTATATTTCATTGCAGGGGCTGGTGGCAGATGCTCATGGCTGGATCCCATGGTCTAGAAATATTAGCCCAGGAGTTCTCATCTTAGCAGTATACAGTATGAATCCATGAATGGGAATTCCAACCCTATCTGATGATTCAGCAATGATCAGAAATTGCCTCATTCATGGACATCTCCCTTAAATCCTCTTTCGACGACCCGTACACATCACAATCTGAGATGGGTAGTAAGGGTATACTACGAAATACCTGACCGGGATGGTGATAGGGACTGTGAAATGCTCAGGGACATTAGAGAGGCTATAAAAATAAAAAACTCAATAATAATGGGGGATTTCAATATGAGATTCCTCATATTGAATGGGTACACGTCATCTCAGGATGGGATGCAGAGAGAACGTTTCCTGACACCTTAAATGACTGCTTCTTGGAGCAGCTAGTCCTGGAACCCACAAGAGGAGAGGCAATTCTTTATTTATTTATTCCTACGTGGAGCATAGGATCTGGTCCAAGAGGTGAATATAGCTGAACTGCTTGGTAATAGGGACCATAACATAATAAAATTTAACATCCATGTGGGGGGTGGGAGGAGGAACACCAAAGCAGCCCACCAGGGTAGCATTTAATTTCAGAAACGGGAACTACACAAAAATGAGGAAGTTAGTTAAACAAATTAAAAAGCTACAGTGTCTACAGTAAAATCCCAGCAAGATGCATGGAAACGTTTTAAAGACACCATAATGGAGGCTCAATTTAAATGTATACCCCAAATTAAAAAAACATAGTAAGAAGACCAAAAAAGTGGCTAAACAACAAAGTAAAAGAAGCAGCTAGAAGCAAAAAGGCATCCTTTAAAAAGTGGAAGTTAAATCCTACTGAGGAAAACAGAAAGGAGCATAAACTCTAGCAAGTGAAATATAAAGCTATAGTTAGGAAGACCAAAAAAGAATATGAAAAACAGCTAGCCAAAGACACAAAAAGTTACAGCAAAAAATGTTAAGTACATCAGAAACAGGAAGTCTGGTAAACAATCAGTGGGGACACTGAATGATCGAGATGCTGTAGGAGCGCGTAAGGAAGATAAGGCTATTGCAGAGAAACTAAATGAATTCTTTACATCGGTCTTCACAGCTGAGGATGTGAGGGAGATTTCAAACCTGAGCCACTCTCTTTAGGTTACAGTCTGAGGAACTGTCCCAGATTGGTGTCAGTAGAGATGGTTTTGGAACAAATTGATAAATTAAACCATAATAAGTCACCAGGACCAAATAGTATCCACCCAAGAGTTCTGAGAAATTGCAGAACTACTAACTGTGGTATGTAAGCTACCATTTAATCACTTCTGTATCACATGTCTGGAGGATATCTAATGCGCGCCAATTTTAAAAAAAGGCTCCAGACGTGATCCCGGCAATTACGGGCCGGGAAGCCTAACTTCAGCACCACGCAAACTGGTTGAAACTATAGTAAAGAACAAAATTATCAGACATATAGATGAATACAATTTGCTGGGGAAGAATCAACACAGCTTTTGAAAAGGGAAATCATGCCTTACCAATCTACTAGAATTCTTTGAAGGGGTCAGCAAGCGTGTGGACAAGGGTGATCCAGTGGATGTCGTGTACTTAGATTTTCAGAAAGCCTTTGACAAGATCTCTCACCAACGGCTCTTAAGAAAAGTAGGCTGTCCTGGGATAAGAGGGAAGGTTGTTTCCTGTGAAACTGGTTAAAAGATAGGAAACAAAGGATAGGAATAAATGGTCAGTTTTCAGAATGGAGAGAGCTAGATAGTGGTGTCCCTCAGGGGTCTGTACTGGAACCAGAACTTTTCAGCATATTCATAAATGATCTGGGAAAAAAGGTAAACAGTGAGGTGGTAAAATTTTCAAATGATACAAAACTACTCAAGATAGTTAAAGTCCAAAGGAGACTGCGAAGAGGTACAAAAGGATCTCACAAAACTGGGTGACTGAGCAACAAAATGGTAGATGAAATTCGAAGCTGATAAATGCAAAGTAATGCCCATTGGAAAACATAATGCCACTTATACATATAAAATGATGGTGTCCAAATTAGCTGTTACCACTCAAGAAAGAGATCTTGGCATCATTGTGGATAATTCTCTGAAAACATTCATTCAATGTGCAGTGGAACTCAAAAAATCTAACAGAATGTTGGGAATCATTAGGAACAGAATAGATGAAAAGACAGAAAATATCGTATTCCCTCTTTATAAATCTATGGTACACCCACATCTTGAATACTGTGTGCAAATTTGGTCGTCCCATCTGAAAAAAGATATACTGAATTTGGAAAAGTACAGAAAAAGACAACTACAATGATTAGGAGTATGGAAAAGCTTTCATATGAAGAGAAAATAATAAAACAGACTTTTCAGCTAGGAAATGAGACCACTAAAGGAGGATATGAAAGAAGTCTATAAAATTATGACTGATTTGGAGAAAGTAAATAACGAAGTTTATTTCTCCTTCTCATAACACAAACATTCGTGGCCACCAAATGAAATTAATAGGCAGCAGTTGTAAAAGGAACAAAAGGAAGTATTTCTTCACACAATGCACAGTCAACCTGTGGAACTCCGTGCCAGAGGATGTTGTGAAGGCCAAAACTTTAATGGAGTACAAAAAAAAGCTAGACAAGTTCATGGAGGATAGGTTCATCCATGGCTATTAACCAGGATAAGCAGGGATTGCTGTTTGCCAGAGGCTGGGAATGGGTGATGGGGTGGATCACTTGATGATTATCTCTTCTATTCATTCCCTCTGAAGCACCTGACAATCACTCCACTGTCGAAAGGGAGGATACTGGCCTAGATGAACCATTGGTCTTACCCACTATGGCAGTTCTTAGGTTCAACACCCACTTTGTAACTCATTGCATCCACATTTCTTTGGCACTGGGCTTAACAATGTGGTGTAATTAACATGTTCCCACTGATGTTAAAGGAGGATTTCCAGATATGCCATTGTGCAGGGATTATAACATATTATATACCTGTGCTTGTTATTACCTAGGGAGGTGGTGGAATCTACCTCCTCAGAGGTTTTTAAGGCCTGGCTTGACAAAGCCCTGGCTGGGATGATTTAGTTGGGGTTGGCCCTGCTTTGAGCAGGGAGTTGGACTAGATGACCTTCTGAGATCCCTTCCAATCCTCATCTTCTATGATTTTATACTACGACTCTTAAAATGCCAAGTTGCCACAGCACCATGTTTTTAGTGGAATGGAGCACTCCCAAAGGGATTGTCACGTTATACAGAAAATGTGTTACTTTACCAACACTAATAATTTTTGGAGACAGAATCACAAAAACCTTGGTGTGTGTGGTCTTATGGGATGCAATAAAATGTGTCATCAGGAGGCACCGGCTACAATGTGTACTGTGACATAGCAGGGCAAACAAATCTGTCTCACGGTGGAATGCAAATGTTGTACTCACAGGCTTATCTCATAGCAGGAAAATAGGAGAATGCCAGTTTCCAAAAAGGTTTTAAATACCTCTATAAGCCCACAATACTGAAGGCAGGCTGACTTGTTTTCCTAACAAGCTAAAAAGGCATTGTACAAATCTGGGGAAAGAGCTGGTCTTTGCCACATGGATCCCTTAGGAATTTCACAGCTGCATGGGCTAAACACATCCTGGGGATGTCCATAATGCTTATATTGCTGTACAGCTCCTTTCCCCCTTCCAGAAGAAAAGTGTGTGACTTTGCCACATGTGCAGGAGGGCTTTTGGGAATGTCCTCATGCTCAATGCCTCCTTGCTGTACTTCCCTACACCTGGGGAGAGAATTAAGGTTGCATGACCTGGGGACACTCTCTTAGCAGATCTGGTTGATCGAGGAGCTAAAATGATGCAGCATCAGGCCAAAGATCCCAAGTCCAATGTCACCTGGGGTGGAGACAGCAACCTGACTAGCAAATTCTCCTTCTTTAGGAAGGGTGAATAAACATTTTGTTTTAAACCAGCAAGATCTAGGTGTTTGGTGCATCACACTTTCTCTCCCTCCTTGCTGGATTTCCCCAGGTGTAGAGTAGTTCAATGGATGCAAACCCCACAGAACTGAAATGGGGAGGGGGGACGTGAGCAAGAATCCCCTATTTTCACCTCACCTGCTAAAAGGTCAGCAGAGAGATTCTGATCTACATTTCAGCCCCAGAGAGCAGCTCACAAGAGGATATCAAAGACCAAGAAGAGAAAGACCTGGTAAACAATAAAGTCCAGGCTGTCTCAAACAACATGCATACCACTGGAATCCTCAAAGTTCCTATTTAGTTTTCTGACGATCGCAATGATTTATAATGTTGGCTTTTTTTTTTAAAGAGACTTCAACACGCATTACCTCACTTTGCAATAATTCTTAACTCTAGAATGAAGCAAATGGAACAAACCGGAGATACTGCCCTCCAATAACACGTTGGGTGAACTAATAAAAAGTTGGAGGCAACCAGCCCTTTGAACCATTTTGCTAGAACAAAAGCCCTAAAAAAATACTATCGGGTGCTGGCCTATCCAATTTTTTTTATGAGCTGTTGAAAATACAGATATGTGCAGCAGAGAATGAAGAGCCACAAGCCCATGGGACTGTATTATAAATATGGAATTGATATAAAATTGGGAGTGAATTCAAATAGAAGCATTGGAACAAATCCCTTTTCAGTTGCACTAAAATTAACATTCTTCCTGTTTCAAAAAAAAAAAGGCATTTGTAATAATAAAATGATAATATCTCAGGTGAAATCCTGACTCCACTGAAATCAATGAGTCTTATAGTTAACCAGAACTGGAATTTCACTTTAAACTCAGAAGTCCCCTTTGCAAACTATACTCAGGGATCACTTTACTTGCCACTGAACTGCAGCCATCTCTGGGTGAGTTAAACAGCTGCACAAAACCCCTACATTATACAATTGAAATGGAAGGTGGGATTTTTGGCCAGCAATTGACTGAGTTGTAATGGAATGGATCATCTTGCAAATATCTGCTACAGGTACCACTGAAAAGAAGGACCATAAGATCTTTAATGACAACAAGTAGAAAGGTCATCAGTTGTTAATTTTCTTCTGAACGATGGTGCTTTCAGCAGCATAGAGCCCATTATCTCCACCCTACAGCATTGGCAAAGGGGGTAAAAAGCCACCTATTGAATCACCAACATTTCTTATTGCAGCACTTTGGTGTATATTGAAGGTTTATATCCACATACAGACCAGGACTAGCTTGTGACATCGAAGGGATAATAGTACAAGTGAATATGTCAAGATAAAGCAATCAAACAAGGCTATTGATTTAGTGTATTTTAAGAGAATTTGTTACATATCTCTAACAAAATAGCGGGTTTCTAAATCTTAAAATATACGGGGGAAAATTAGAGGTTTCCAGGATATGGCTATTCAAAAGTCTATTATGTCCACCAGAAGTGATAAAGATACCATGTGATATAGTATTTCTTTTTACATTACCACAGCAAGATGAATATCTCAAAGTTTTCCACACCTAGTTGCTCCAATTTAAACTTGAATGCGCTTCATCTGAGTTTTGCCACTTCCACATGGGCTCCCCACACGCATTGGCACAATCCAGTTTTACTTGCCTGAGGTTATGGAGAAAGCAAATCCCACCTTTGAGTATTGGCATTAGAAACAATGTATTTTGAATGGGATGAAACATTGCTTAAGAACATGGAAGAGGCAGAGTATCATCAGAGAACCCCTCAGCCAAAGCCTTGAAAACAGAGGCAATGAAACAAGAAAGACTTGTGTCTGACTGGCCCCTTCACATACACTGGGTAAGTTTAAACCTGACAGTATAAAATTCACCCTGTTAATAAATCTCACAGTAACTTTATATATATATATATATATATATATATATATATATA